>BSBK01002552.1:197500-620000 GCA_027943335.1 Chamaecyparis obtusa
CTACTCTACATACCACTTGTAACAAGATAAGAGGTGGCAGTTATTACATTAAAGAAACACTGATAAAATTTCTCAATAAGAAAGAATTAGCCTTCCACATAACCGCAGGAGATATTATAGGATAACTAATGCCTAGATTTAATGCTCATTAAAATATTCCAAACTGATTCATCCAAGAAACTAGGCAACTCAACTAGACCTACGTACTTCCTTTTACTCTCTTCCTCCATGATGGCATGACTCGGTCTGGGTGGTTGATAACGTCTTGTTGAAGCTTGGTTGAACTGTTCCTTCCTATTGACGTGATCCTACAGTGAGGAGTTAGGAGCATACTACATAAAAATTCATTCATTCCACATTACATTAATCCATTAAATATTAGTTCTAATAAAAATGCATTTATCACATGGTTGAAGGAAGATAATATACCTAGTTGCAGGAACCTATTATTCTTCAATCATTCACATAGGAATAATATAAAGGCAATCATAGTTAAACATATCAAGTATTCATCTAAAATAGGTGAGGTTCATAACTAGCTAACCATTATATATTATCAACCTTGTTCCAACTATTTGGACCTAATGATACTAAAAAGAGTCTTTGAAACCAACATGAAATAACATGAAACTTAAGTAGTTCAATAGAAAACACATATAATCTTGGCCATAAATTTGGCACATCCCTTCCCCCTAGCTTAATTTCTTGTTGGTCCTCCAACAACTAATAATTTCCTTACTTTGGTGTTCATCATTGTATCAACTTAAAATGGAAGCACTTCCATTTGGATAGGTTTAGCACCCTCTTTCAGTGCATTTATCATGATAAACCTGCATTTAGGATGCATTTGTATGTCCTGGGTGAAATTAGGGTTAGGATCCTGAGGATTCTCCTTAATTCCCCTCTTCTATGACTCTAATTTCTAGGTAGGATATAGAAATGGGTCCTCCTAGTCTTCATCATGTCAATCACATGATCTTTTATCTATCACAAACATTTTATTCTCATCAGACTTCATTTCTAAGTTTCTGGGCATCCTCGGGACCTTTAAACTACATCCTGGCAAAAGTTAGGGTTTCTGGTCAAGGTCAACCTCAACCCTGACAAGGTCAGGGTCGACCTCGACCTTGACCTCATCTTGCCAAGATTTCAAATTTTCAATTCCCACTAGTTTAGCTTTCGGGATTATTAATTTCCCGCCTCCAGGTCAGTTGTTTCGGGCTCCGAAACGGTAAATCCTTTAATTACATTTAATTTAGATCCATTCTCTAAAGGTTAGGACCTAATTGGGATTTAATTCTTCAAGGTGGCCCTTCTAGAAGAGTGTGACCTAATTCACTAGAAAAGGAGGCCTTCCTCTCTCATTTTCATATCTTATCTCAAGCAATCAAGCTCTCAAGTTCTCAAGGTGTTCAAGCAAGCATTTCAAGTCTTCAAGCATCTTCAAGCATTCATATTTGGAGCAAGAGAGAATCATTCTTCCTTGATCCATCATCATCAACATTTCAAGCATTCAAACATGGAGTAACAACTACAGATTGTGAGAATGGTAGAAGTACTTTAGCCTTGGGGGCTTGGTATGATTTTCTATCACATTCAAATCTATGCATTGTTATTTCATACATATTCATGCTAGGGTTTTAATCTAGAGGATTAGATCTTAGCTTTACACTTTCAATATACACACACACATACTATTTCAATCGGCTATTTGTGGAGGTGGGAATCACCAAAACGGGGGTTTGACTAAGGCAAAACCCTATATAGCCACCCCAAAACCCCCTTTTTCAGATATCTGCAGGTGCTATTTTGGGAATCAGAGGATAGATTGGAGTACCCTTTTCGCCGAAATTTTAGGATCTGTGAACAGAATCGGAATCGAACTTCGGAATAAAAATGTGGTCTTTGACCTTTTAAAAGGTCATAGTCGACCTGTGTGAATTTGGAGAAAATATTTCTGGGTTTTGTCTGCCTCGACATTTCCAGTCCAAAACAAGTGATGGAATTTTCTGAAACTTCATACAAACTTCAGAAAATAGGTATTTCTAGACTAATATCATGATGAGGTATGTACTTTGATCTAATTAATTTCCAAGCATTTTCAGATCTATTTATGCTTCTAAACATCCTTTCTAAATGAATAGGTGATGAATGTTATGTATGTTACTATGCTTCCATTTTCACCTTATTCATTTTGGTGAACCCGTTTACGACAACTCTTTCTTTTATGGTGTTAGATTTAAATCTTGTAGATTTCTTTCTTGCATTTATATTTCAAAAATACAAAAAAATTGCAAAAATCCTTTAAAAATACAAAAATATTTCTATTTTTCATGCTTTTAGTACTTTCTTTGTATTCAACATGTATGATTCTTGTTTTGAGTACTTTGATGATGCTTTTATTATACAAGAGGATAGAATCCCTAATGAGGAACATGGTAGTGAGGATGAAAATGGTTCGAATATGGTCTCCATGGATCCTATTCCTATTTCACTTTCCTCCACAACCTCTCCAATTAACCTTTACCATAGGGTGTGTGCATGGTTACCTTCATGTCCCACTGTTTGCAACATTGATAAACCAAGAATGATATTTCCTAAACCTTTGATGACGGTCAAAGGATGTCCTCCTATAACAGTTAAGGGTAAACCTAGAGATCCCTTGGATTTCTTTGATAACATTGATTCCATTTCACATGCTTATCGCACATGAAATAATCCTCAGCCTACTATTCCAGTTTCTTTACCTCCTTCTCAACCTACGCTTTCCCAAGCACCTAGGTATCCTTCTACCTTTAAGGAGTACAACTTAGTTGATCAATTATGTGCTACTCCTGCCAAAATATCTCTATGGGAATTACTTCAAACCTCCCCGACATATTATGAGGCTTTGCAAAAGGCTTTATCTACTCTTCCTACTATGCCTCCTAATCAAGACAACATTCATTCAATTTTGGATTGTATGCATGCTATGCCTTATGTACCTCCTATTGTGTTTTCTGATGATGATTTACCTTCATTAGAGGTGCAGAATCAATATGATGCTCTTATGGTGGTTGTCTCTATTAATAAGAGCACCATTCGAAGAACCTTAATTGATAATGGATCTGGACTTAATGTTTGTAGCATGGACATGCTCAAAGCAATTAAGGCTGATTTATCTACCATTCAACCTAATAATGTTCCTATACATGGATTTGATAATATTGCGAAAAGAACTTTGGGTATTATTACCTTACCTGTTAAGGTGGGTCCAGTTATCCTACATACCCCTATTCATGTTATGCCTGGACCACTTAACTATAACCTTCTTTTAGGAAGACCATGGTTACATACTATGCATGCAGTTCCTTCTACTCTCTATCACAAGGTTTGATTCATCTATAACAATCTAATGTATACATTACATGTGGATGATGCTTTGAATCCTTGCTTAAACGCAGAATATGCTAAAATCTCTGAACCTATTCAACCTAGTAAAGAGATTGAAAAACAATCACCAATACAACAATCTGAGATAAAACAACTTGAAATTCAACAACAAGAAGATCCACCTTCTTCCTCTTCCTTGACTGAAGATGATTGGGGAACATTGGATTTTAATCCCACATTTATTAGCGAATATAAGGTCTCTAATTTAGACTTTATGAAGCAACAAAATGAATTTGAGAAAAAAGTTTTTATTTCTTCTCCATTATCTGAAGAATTAAAAAGTAATTGTGTTGCCACTTCAAGCAATGAAACACTTGACACTATAATACCTGATTGTTATGATATTGTGACATATGCCACTCCTTGGACTCCTTCTGATATGACTGATCGATATGGTCCTGGTTATCATCTGTTTAAGAAATCAAGATTCAATGGGAAAGGATGTGGTAAATATGAACAAGGTATACAAGTACCCTTGGATAATGACATCTATGACCATACCTATGGATTAGGATTTAATCCTTACCGACAACCTGTTGCTTTTCCTCTTAATGTTAATCATATTTGCAGTGGACAGTTGAAGTTGGTTAATCCATTGCTTATTGATCTTAATTAACAACCTTCTTTGGATATCTTCCCTAAAGAAGAGTCTTTAATGGAATATTTAGGGGTTTATGAGGACTTACCTAAGTTTCATAATAAGCAAGGAAAGCCTTATTTCTTAAAAACTTATGCTTATTTTGGAGAACATGAAAAACAAGATATTGCTCCTTTACCGATGGATTCTTCGATAAGAAGTGATTTATTAATCACTGAGACTATTGATATTCAAATGGATGAAACTAATTCTGAAAGGGTGATAAAACTTGGGAAATGTTTGACTCATGATGAACATGATCAATTGGCTTCCCTTTTGCTTGAATTCAAGGATATCTTTGCTTGGACATATTCCAATATGCCAGGTATCGATTCTAAGATTGTTACTCATAACATTGTTTTAAAGCCTAATATGAAACCTGTAAAACAAAAAATTTGAAAGATGAATCCACAAATTGCTTTGTTAGTCAAAGGTGAAATTGAAAAACTATTGGATTCTGGATTTATCCGTCCTATTGATTATTCTGATTGGATTTCAAATATTGTGCCTGTGTCAAAAGGAGAAAATAAGATAAGGATGTGCACTGATTTTCATGATTTAAATAAGGCATCCTTGAAAGATGATTTCCTGCTACCTAATATCGATATGATTGTGGATTCCACAGCAGGCCATGCTCTGTTATCTTTTATGGATGGCTTTTCAGGATATAATCAAATTTTTATCCCTCCTGAAGATCAATTTAAAACTGCATTTATAACACCTTGGGGAACCTTTTGTTGGGTCATGATGCCCTTTGGATTAAAAAATGCAAGAGCAACCTATCAACGGGCTATGACTTTGATTTTTCATGATTACATCCATAAGATTCTTGAAGATTATGTGGATGACATCTTGGCAAAATCCATACAAAGAGAAGATCATGTTACTATTTTACAACTGATATTTGAAAGAATTCGAAGTTATAATATGAGATTGAATCCTAAGAAATGTGTCTTTGGAGTTGATTCCAATAAATTATTAGGATTTATAATCTCTAAGCGAGGCATCGAGGTAGATACTAAAAAGATCAACGCTATTGTTAATATGCCTCCTAAAAATATTTCTCAATTATGAAGTTTGCAGGGAAAAATACAAGCTATCCATCGCTTTGTTTCTAACTTGGTAGACTAAACCATCCCTTTTACTTCCTTGCTTAGAAAGGATGCCACTTTCTCTTGGAATGAGGACTGTAAACAGACTTTTGAGCAATTTAAGGAGTATCTTGCAAATCCTCCTATCTTGCAGCCTACTAAGTTTGATAAACCTTTTCAATTATACACTTCAGCAACTCAATAAGCTGTGAGTGCATTATTAGCTCAAATTGATGACAATGGTAATGAAAGGCATGTATATTACATTAGTCAAACTTTATTGGATTATGAAACAAGATACACACCTCTAGAAAGACAATGCTTAGCGGTTGTTTATGCATGTCAAAAACTTAGGCATTATCTCATAAATGTTGAAGTTAATGTGATTGTCAAATTTGATCCCTTAAAACATCTTTTCTTGCAAACTGATCTCTCCAGCCGCTTGGCAAAATGGGTGATGTTACTTACTGAATTTGATCTTAATTTTATTCTTTAGAAATCAATTAAGGGACAAGCATTGACTGATCATTTAGCTAAAGCTCCTTGTCCTCACTCTGTTGAAGGTTCTACTCCTATCGAATTTCCTGATGACAATATTTTACCTATTCAATAGGATGATATTTGGGAATTATATTTTGATGGGTCTAAGTGTAAGACAGGATCTAGTGTGGGAATCATCTTGATTCCCCCTACAAAGAAACCCATCCCTTTATCATATAAATTGACCTTTCCTTGTACTAATAATATTGTGGAGTATGAAGCCCTTATAGCTAGACTACGAGCAACTTCATCCCTCAATATCCAACATTTACACATATATGGTGATTCACAACTGATAGTTGAACAGATTAAAGGAGGATATCAAACTAAAAATTCTAAAATGACACAATATAGAGATTTAGCTCTTGATGTACTTTCACAATTCCCATCTTATACAATTCAGACTTTACCTAGGAAGGATAATCGACATGCAGATGCTATGGCTAGTGCAGCTTCCTTGGTTTGTCTCGAGAACAATGCTAAAAATTTCCAATTTACAATACAAACTCTTAAAAGTCCTACAATTTTTGATAAGATTACCTCTAATTATTTCAACTTGCATTCGGATGAATGGTATTCACACATTTTTCATTTTTTGAAGGATGGTACTTTTCCTGAATCAGCAACAAGGAACATGCGTAATCGCATTAGAAAACTTGTAGTGCGCTATATCATTTTAGGAGATGCGCTATACAAATGCTCTTATGAAGGTTTATTATTACAACATCTCAATAGAACTGAGATTTCGGTAGCTTTAGCAGAAGCTCATTCTGGTTCTTGTGGGGGACACTTTGGTGGAAATCTTTAGTTCAAAAGTTACTTCGAATGGGGTATTATTGGCAAACTATGGAATAGGATTCTTTCATGTTTTTTTAAAAATGCCCTCAATGTCAACAACATGGTAATTTGAATCATGCTCCTGCTCATGAGCTTCTTAATCAAGTTTCTCCATGGCCTTTTAGTATTTGGGGTTTTGATCTTATCGGAAAAATCTCTCCAACTTCTTCTCAAGGGCATACTTACATTATCACTGCTACGGATTATTTCACAAAATGGGTTGAAGTTGTCCCTCTTCATTCTACAACAATAGATGTTATTTGTGATTTCATCCTTAATAATATTATAGCAAGATTCAGTATTCCCTCAACAATAGTTTCAGATAATGGAACATCTTTTAAGAATAAAGACGTTGCAAAATTCTTGGAGAAATATAGTATTCAACATAGATTTTCAACTCCTTATTATCCTCAATCTAATGGACAAGCTGAAGCATCGAATAAAATTATTGAACAAATTTTGCAAAAAATAGTTAGTAAGCATGCCAAAGACTGGCATACTCAACTGACTTATGCTTTATGGGCCTATAGGACTAGTGTTCGTACTACTACAAGTACTTCTCCTTATAATCTTGTTTATGGTACTGACACTATTATGCCTTTGGAACTGGAAATACCATCTTTACGTGTTTCATTTCATGGGATAATTGATAAAAATACTTTTCATGAACAACGTTTACAAGAATTGGAAATGTTGGATGAACAACGAATACATGCATTAGATCATATAAAAGCTTATCATAAATCTCTCCAGAAACAATATAATCATAAGGTCATTGAATGAACATTTGTAGTTCGTGATTTAGTTCTTTATGAGAATCAACGAAATGTGAATGTTTTGCCAGGAAAAAAAGGAAAATTTAGCCCTAATTGGCTTGGACCTTTTGTTGTTATTGAAAACTTTGGTTCAGGTGCTTACAAACTTGCTGATATGGATGGTGTTTCTTTTAAGGAACCCATTAATATTATGCATCTTAAATGTTATTACCCTTAATCTTATTTGTTCTATGTGCATTTATGTGTTCCTTATAATGATTTCTTTTATAGGTTATGTAGTTTTAGTAAAAATTACATATTGAATATGTTTAGGCACTTTCTTTATTTCTTTCTTTCTATTAAGTTTTATATTGATGAAAACATAATATTCAAGTATAGAACTAATCAGTAAAGAAAGTTTTTCATTTATCAGCAATACATAGTTTTTCAAAATTCTGATACATATGAGGCCAATGGCCCTATCTATCACTGCACCTATCACCATGCCACTCTAATGGTTGATGACTCCCAGATCTCTCTCCTCTGTGATAGGAAGATGAAGATTTTTGTGTCCGTGTATGGTTCCTAGATATGCTCATGGCCTGAACACATTCTTGGAGACCCTGTATCTCTGCATCATCTTCTCCTCCCTCTCTCTGCACATCCTCAACTCCCGTTGGATGTATATGAAGATATCATCATGTCTGCCTGGATCTCTATGCCCAATGGAAGACTCTTTCTCGTCAGTTGGAAGTTGGTAGGAAATAATGTTATCCTTGAGAACTTCAGATACAAAACTCCTCATTTCCGCTACGCTAGCTATAGAGGAAACATACTTTTATCATGCTAATATCATATTTATTTTCATCAAATCATATTTGTAATTAAAAAAAATTCATAGTCCATACCTAGGTCTCCCTCTTGGACATCACTAAAGTGTCTAGATGGTGGGGGCATGGAGCGACTACTCTCTCCACGCTCACTATGTCTAGGTCGCAGAGGTGGTGTCTCTGTGTGGGGTCACGGGGGCCATCGCGATCTCAGTGGTGATGTAGGAATGATAGGTATATCTACACTAGTATCACCGGCTGGGGGCATGTCCTTGGCTCTATCATCTACTCTCTCCTCCTCCTACATTAGTTCCCCCTCAGAGATGTGTTCCTCCTCATTTCTGATATTCTCATCTTCCCCGCTGTCTGCACTATCCTGGTGTGTCCTCTATCTATAGTCTGGATCACCTGTAGGATAATCCTCAGGGAAGATAGGGTAGGTCCCCTCTAAACTCTAGTACCAGATGTAATCTTAGCTAACCCTTGCATAGGATACATCTGATGGTACCTCAATATCCTCTATCTCCTCTATATCACTATCCTCTATGTCTGCCGCTAAAGGTTGGTGCATGGTGTCGGGTCTCTGATGGTATCTCGTCAGATGTGCATAGCGAGGTACTGCCTTAGGGACTCCTTGTGGCAGGCTGAACTATCTCATCACTTGATCATAATAATATGGCATCACTATATGGCTCTGGTGACCCTCTAGCAGCTTACGCTACTGAGAGTGTCTCATTTGGAATCGGGTGTCTGGCCACTCTATCATCTAGTAGTAGGGTCTCCATATCACATTAGCACTGGCAATATGGTCAAGATGTACTCTCTAGTAGAGCATATCTACAAGTTGCCAGATATCTCTCATAGGATATGCAAAGGCTCTCACCATACTCACATCTACCATCACTGGCACTCCCTGTGGATGTGTACATGTGAAGTGCTCAAAAATCCAAATCTGTAGAATGGTGCACATCGATAAACTCTCTCACTAATACCTCACCAGCTGACTCAACTCATGGTATAGCTGACAGAGCATGCTGCAACCCCATGAGAACATAGTCCTCTCTCTCTCCATCCTCTGAATCAAATGAGTCATAGGTGAACAAAATATAGTACCCTTTGAGTTGGGTAACACAACCAAGGCTACTATACATAGCATCACCTTCCGTACTAAGGGAGTACAGCCTGATACTATGGTTGATAGTGAGATGTGATCTAAACGAGTCTGCATCACTGGACGCCCACCTGTACAGTACTCTGTATCTGCATGAATCTCCTCCCAACCTCTATGTGTCCTAGGTCTGACAATCTCTCCTCAGACTAGAAGCCTCATAATCTTGTATACATCCTCTAATGTCACTGTAATCTCACCAGCAGGAAGATGGAAGGAGCATGTATCCTTATCCCATCTCTCTATCAGTGCAGATAACATCTCCCGATGCAGCCTGATGGAAGGATTGATACCCAATATAGTCCTACATCTCTCAGCATCTGTAAACCCTCATCATCCAAATCAGATAGTCTCTCCTTGACCTGCACTAGCAATCCCCCAAAGGGATGCTCTCGGAAGTAGATGAGGTCCTACAATCACAAACCAGCATCATATCAGTCATCTACATCATCAAATTTGAAAGTACAACTGATCTAGGTCAAGGTCGACCTTACTGGGTCAGGGTCAACTTTTCTGGGTCAAGGTTTACCTTTTTGGGTCAAGGTCGACCTAATTGGATCAAGGTCGACCTCAAGGGGGTAAAATTGACCTTGCTCAGCAAAAACATGAATTTGGAAAGAATCTTACCTCAAGGAGTGCTCGTCCAGTAGCTAAATGGTGTCTCACAGTCTCCAGGCATGTCTCTCGCAGTTCCTCTCTTCTCAACATCTTGCTTCTAATTTCAAATCTGTAAATGGTAAGAATGAGTAAGTATTACCTTTTTCATCTCTTTTATAGGTTTAAAATTAGGGTTAGGGTAAGAATTTCCTTTTATGCATTACGATAGACATTCATTCTTTTCATCATAACTTGAGTTAGATAACTCTATTTTCCATGCCGTCAGTGGCATTGGAATCATGATTCAGATATATAACTCCTTGAGCCAGTTTGGGAAGGCTAGGAATCCTTCTAACAAGTTTAGGAATGAACTTTTCAACACTCTGCATATCCAGTATCTAGAGTTTTCTTATCACCCTGTTTCACCCTTCCAAAGTAGAAAGCCGAAATAGGGGGGGGCATAAGGGGCTCTATATACTTCTCAAACTATCATATAGTAAGCTCTAGGTGATTATAGATTTTCATTAACCTAGTGTATTGCAGGTTCTAATGGTTTTCTGTAGGATCTTTACATCGAGGACTTGGCTATATCCTTTTTCATCTTTATGATATTTTCTTACTTTAGCTTGCATATTCACGTAGTGTCATATCTAAGCTAAAGTGGGGGCTAAATGTATCATCTTAAAATGGAATCACTTCCATTTGGATAGGTTTAGTACCCTCTTTCAGTGCATTTATCATGATAAACCTACATATAGGATGCATTTGTATGTCCTAGGTGAAATTAGGGTTAGGATCCTGAGGATTCTCCTTAATTCCCCTCTTCTATGACTCTAATTTCTAGGTAGGATACAGAAATGGGTCCTCCTAGTCTTCATCATGTCAATCACATGATCTTTTATCTATCACATACATTCTTTTCTCATCAGACTTCATTTCTAAGTTTCTGGGCATCCTCAGGGCCTTTAAACTACATCCTAGCAAAAGTTAGGGTTTCTGGTCAGGGTTGACCTCGACCTTGACCTCATCTTGCGGGGATTTCAAATTTTCAATTCCCACTAGTTTAGCTTTTGAGATTATTAATTTCCCACTTCCGAGTCAGCTGTTTCGGGCTCCGAAATGGTAAATCTTTTAATTACATTTAATTTAGATCCATTCTCTAAAGGTTAGGACCTAATTGGGATTTAATTCTTCAAGGTGGCCCTTCTAGAGGAGTGTGACCTAATTCACTATAAAAGGAGGCCTTCCTCTCTCATTTTCATATCTTATCTCAAGCAATCAAGCTCTCAAGTTCTCAAGGTGTTCAAGCAAGCATTTCAAGTCTTCAAGCATCTTCAAGCATTCATATTTGGAGCAAGAGAGAATCATTCTTCCTTGATCCATCATCATCAACATTTCAAGCATTCAAACATGGAGTAACAACTACAAATTGTGAGAATGGTAGAAGTACTTTAGCCTTGGGGGCTTGGTATAATTTTCTATCACATTCAAATCTATGCATTGTTATTTCATACATATTCATGCTAGGGTTTTAATCTAGAGGATTAGATCTTAGCTTTACACTTTCAATATACACACACACATACTATTTCAATCGGCTATTCGTGGAGGTGGGAATCACCAAAACGGGGGTTTGACTAAGGCAAAACCCTATATAGCCACCCCAAAAACCCCTTTTTCAGATATCTGCAGGTGTTGTTTTGGGCATCAAAGGACAAATTGGAGTACCCTTTTCGCTGAACTTTTAGGATCTATGAACAGAATCAGAATCAGACTTTGGAATAAAAATGCGGTCTTTGACCTTTTAAAAGGTCAAAGTCGACCTGTGTGAATCTGGAGAAAAGATTTATGGGTTTTGTCTGCCTTGACATTTCCAGTCTAGAACAAGTGACGGAATTTTCTGAAACTTCATATAGACTTTAGAAAATAGGTATTTCTAGACTAATATCATGATGAGGTATGTACTTTGATCTAATTAATTTCCAAGCATTTTCAGATCTATTTATGCTTCTAAACATCCTTTCTAAATGAATAGGTGATGAATGTTATGTATGTTACTATGCTTCCATTTTCACCTTATTCAATCGTATAATTTGTAGTCAACTTTGGCATGCACCTCTTTTTACTAAGATCCAATAGTAGCATTTATTATCCCATAGTTTCTGCCACCTATTTAACTCTTCCTCCATGTCATGTGCATTTCCATTTTCCACTATACTTAGTAGTGGCCATAGTAACAATGGAGGTTGAAACCTAAGAGGCATCCATTGCTCTTTCCTTGTTCTCCCTAGTGCAACATACCATGGTTCTCTTCTTGTTGTAACTAAATAATTCTGTGAGGAGTGAGGTTTTTCCTTCATCAATTTTTTTGTCAAACTATTCCACTAGTGGATGATGGCCCACAAAACTATCTTTCCCTCTTTCCTTGACATGTGGTCCTATTCCTAGAATACTTCATCTCTGAGTCCTTGAATCTGAGCCATGTGTCTCTACTTGGTGAACAACCACAATCAATCATAATAAAGTTTATTGGTATCTTTGCATTCTTCTTTGATAACTAGGGGTGCATCAATTTCTTCCTAGTTGTAGGGTCTAGCCTGTAATTCATAGCTAGTCTCATTCTAGATCCATTACATAAAGGCTCTCAACTGAATATCCCCTATGTAAGAGAGTGGATTCTAGTTGGTATCATGTGGAAAAAGGAAATTATGCATATATAATTCACATAATAATTTTTTAACTATTGCAGGAGAGTTAATAAACATATCATAAAAATATTTAATTATTTCCATTAAGAGACTCAACCCTTGGATCACCTGAGCATCGGCTTTAAATTATAGTACTATTCTCTAAGATAAAGCTATATGCCCTTGTTGGTGATATACATTTCATTAACTTAGGGACCAAAGTAGTAACCTAAGTTATTATATCCTTAAGCTTATGTATCTTCTCAACCTTCTTCAGTAGCTCTATTTGTTGATTGTCAATAATTCTTTGCAAACTTTTCCTTTCTAACTCCCATAGGTACCATTGGATTAACATATCTCTATGAAGGCTTATTCTTTCAAAACGTGTGGTGGATAGGTCAAGTGGGGTATCTAGCTCTTGATATTCTACAGAGGGATAAATTAACAGAGTCTTATGCATTTGACCCCAAGTCTATACTATTGTTGTATGTTTTTTTATTTACTTCAACTAGTTTTTGTGCAATAGTCACCAATCGATAAAGGCCATCTAGATCTTGAAGTTGAACATATTTTTCTTCAACAACTTATTCTTATATAATGTGTCTGTGTTCCATGGGAGCACCCTCTTCCTGTGGAACATCAGATGGAGTATTTTGTGGAACATCTTCCTCCAAAGGAATATATTAATCTTCAAGAAGAGTATCCTCTCCTAGGGCACTATCTTCCATACAACTATCTTCCCCCTGCTAAACATGTGGTTCCCCTTCTCCCCATGCATTCAACTCCTCCATGGAAATGGACTCAGAAGATTCTGCCACAATAGTAGTAGTTTCTTGCATAGGAGTTTCCTTCTGTGGTTTCCCTTTTAATAAATGGCTTCTCCTAATAGGGGTTTCCTTTGTAGCTCTAAGAGGACTTTATTTCTTATCTTTCTTTGTAGGGGTTTTAGTAGAAGATGTTGCAGTAGGATAATCTTCTGAAACAATCTTTTTTTTTCTAGGAGAATGGGTAATTTTCATAGCCTCCTATTTCTATGCTTCTTATGTTTCTTCTTCCTTAGCCTTACCATTTTCTTTCCTGCTAACTGATCTTGTTCATATAAAACTTTGGGGATTTGTTTCATCATTAGGTTTTGGGAAAATACCTTCAATATCATCAGAGGATGGTTTAGAGTTCTTAGCCTCTAGTGTCTTATTGGCTGTAGAAATTTCTTCTGTGGGTTTCTCCTCAGATTGGGCCTGAGGGGGTGAAGTATGCTCTCTAATTTTAAATGTCCCTTCTATGGTAGTAACCCTAAAGTACAACCTAGTTTCTCTCGGTCTTACATCCTCTCATTGAAATATTTTTATTGCTAAAAATTATTCCCATAAAATTGTGCAAACCTCCTTCAGAGCTCTCTCAACAATGAGATTAATTAGACAGTGATGAGAAATAGAGTTAGATGTACCTTTTTGAACCTCTATGGAACTGCAAAGGAGAAGGTTGTATAATACATTTGGAAGATTCATCGGCCTGTTGGGATGTCATATGTGACTCAATAGTTTGAAGTGGACTTGGTGGAAATATAATTGTCTCCCTTTGCATGTGAGATGTTTTATTATAAATGTGGTTATCTAGATGTACTTCATCGGTAATGATAGTTTTTTTGTCCCTATCTTCTTGTCTATATCAAGAGGAGGATATGTAAGCAAGGAAAATTAAGATCTAGTTGTCTTGGAGTCCCTCATGTCAAGATACTTCTCCCCTTCCATGGGTAACCCAGTTACTTCTACCACAATAATTTCTGACAGTTCCACTCTAAATCCTTTTATATTTGTAACATTATTTTTGAGAGAACTTAGAAATTTCAAGGAAACATCATCATCACAGCTGGTAAGCTTCAAGAAATAATGCATCCAACCACAGTTATCTAACACCTTCTGACACCTTAGGTATTGCAAGAGAACATCATGCATAGTCATCTCATAGCAAATGGGATCTCCACCCACAATGGAATATGGTGACAATTTCTCCTAGAGTTTAGATTTCCCAGTAAATCCTTGTAGAAAACTTATACCTAGTTGCAGGACTCAAAAACTTAGCTCTCAATAGTCACAATATTTTTATGTAGACAAATTCTCACCCAAAACCCTTCTATCTCTATTAACTCTTTATTTATATTTTCACTATGCAACTGCCAATATTTCATACTAAATTTGGCACAAGAATGTTTTATGAGGAGCTGACAAGACAAGGTACTTTGTTGAATATTTTTTAAACTATTTCACATAATTAAAAGGTCACATCAACTCATTCCTTAATAAATAAGAAATGTCACAATTCCAAATAATGATGACCCATTTAAAAAATTATGTCACATCAATGATAACTAAACATGATTAGACATGAAACATAGGCATGACTCCCCCCTCCACTCAAGGTAATTAATAGGTCCCTCTATTGGTAATGGTGCTACATAGGATAAATCCATGTGATAAATACAAAGAAATTGAACTAAAAGAAAATAAATGAAAGCTAAGTAAAATTAATGATTTCATATTGTACATGTACCTATCACTCATGAATTTATGAAGTGAATTTCTAGTACTTGCATGTATTTATTAGAAGTGATTTGAAAAAGTGGAGGCGGGTAGATGATGTGGCAGAATAAGAATTGTATGGATGAGTGGATATTTATTCTGGAGAAAATTATTTCTACCAAAGGCAACAACATTTATTATGAATGTTTGAAATAGTGCTAATTAAGGGGAAGAAGATGGGACTCTAGGTCTTACATCTTCGGCTATAGGAGTCATTTTTTACTTACCTTCTTTGAATTATTGTAGGAACTCCACCTTGTTTGTACATTTGTAATACAAGTTCAAACGGTGTCCATTAAAAAGAAATTTTAAGCATATTGCATCAATGGTTGTCAGTTGAACAACTCCATTTTCATACACTTTTCTGATTTCATATGGACCTAATCATCTTTTCTAGAATTTACCTCGATTATCTTGATACCTAGAGTCAAATAGAAGGGCCTAGTCACCTGGTTGGAATTTCTTATCTTTTATGTACTTGTCGTGCCATTTTTTTCTCTAACTTTGGATGATTTTTGTTTTGTGCAGTGAAGATTTCCTAAATTCCTCCAAGGCATTAAGCTACAGGATCCTTGCCTACTATGTTTTGGTTAGACTAATATCTAAGATGAGAGTTTTTTTTAGTGTCTTGTATTCAAATTCAATTGCCATAACTTTTTCTTTTCCCTAAACTAGTCAAATGGTGTGAACCCAGTTGTAGTTTTCCATGTTGTTATGTATGCCCAAATCGCTTCATGTCTCTTGTTAGCCCAATCTTTCTTATGGATTACAACTATCTTAGTCAAAATAGACTCTATTTCCTATTTGTTATTTTTTCTTGGTCATTAGCTTTTGGGTTGTAAGGTGAAGATTTCATATGCCTGATATTATATTCATTGATCAAAGCTATAATGAGTGTAGAAGTGAATTGTGCTATCCATTAGAAGTTAAAACATTTTTTAACTAGCAGTATTTTCTCCTTAGGTGAGAAGTGTGAAGGAGTCTTACTAACAGCTAGATAATTAGCTATGTCTACATACTAGGGATTGTGAGTAGATATAGAGAATAAGTGTTCATCTGGGAAACTATCTTTAATTGTTGCAGGATCACCTTCTACTTGTAGATGGGATAGAAAATCTTCTACCACATTATCTTTACCAAGCTTTTTGACTATGGTGATATCAAATTATTGTATTAGTAGTAACCATCGTGCTAGTCTTCCTATAGTAGAAGGCTTGTTCATGAGAATTTGATAGTTGCATGGTCTATGTAAATGAAGATCTCATATCCTTTGATGTAGTGTCTAAACTTGTTGAGTACATAGATGACTGCTAGCATTTGTTACTCCATGATAGTATAATTGAATTCAGTTCCTTGGATATTTTTACTAACATCATAAATGACATGCTTAAGTGATCCTTATTTTTAGCCTATGACTGCTCCCATAGCATAATCTGAAGCATATGTATGGATATGAAATGGTAAAGCCCAATTAGGACCCCTTAACACAGGATCTTGTGTGAGATGCTTTGAGGCTTTCAAATGATTTTCCACAATCTCTTATCCACTCAAACTCGGCTTCTTTCTTTAGGAGATTGTATAAAGGTGATGCAATTTGACTAAAGTCCTTTATGAACCATCTTTAATAGCCTGCATCTCCTAAGAAACTTCTGACATCTTTTTATTTTGTAGGTACAAGGAGGTTAGAAATAAATTTAGTTTTTTATGGGTCCACTTTGATTCCTATTACATAAATAAAATATCCTAAGACTACCCCCTCTTCCATCATCATGTAGCACTTTTCACTATTCAAAGATAGGTTATGGTCTTGGAATTTTTGTAAAATTTCTCTAAGTTAGTATATGCATATTCAAATGTTGAACTATAGGTTGTGAGGTCATCCATATAAATTTCCATACATCCAAAGGACATATTTGAAAAAATGCTAATTACAGCTCTCTGAAATGTTGTTGGTGCATTTCATAGACCAAAAGGTCGGATAGAATAAGAAAAGGTTCCCGATGGACATGTGAATGTTGTCTTGTCTCGGTTCTCTGGAGAAATCCTAATCTGATGGTAACCACTAAATCCATCTAAGAATGAAAAATATTTCTTCCCTACCAAGTTTTCTAAAACTTGATCAATAAATAGAAGTGGGAAGTGGTCCTTTTTAGTTGCAACATTCAACTCCCTATAGTCTCTACAGACTCTCTGTTTCCCTTCCTTCTTAGGGACTATTACTAATGGTGATACCCACTGACTATCTCAAATTGGATATAAGAATCTAGCATTCAAAAGTTTCTAGAGTTATGTTTTCACTATATCCTTTAGAGAAGGATTGATCCTTCTTTGAGGTTGTCGAGATGGTTTCTAATATTTACTAATATAGATTCTGTGAGTACAAAGCTTTGGATCTAGGCCCTTCATATCACTATAGTCCCATGAAAAATATTTTTGGTGAGTCTTAAGTAATTTGAGCATAGATTCTTGCTATGACTCAATTAGAATCTTGTTTATTTAAAGATTTTTCCCTTGAGAAACTTCAATTTTTTTTGTTAGCTCCACCATAGAAACTTCATTCAAAATTTCTAACTAAACTTCATGTGGCAACATAGTGTGTACAAATTTGTGGCTTTAGAAAAGTGTGGTGAAGAACATGATGGAAGGATGGTATGTAAGAGACATGGATTTGTATCATAGATTTGAGGGGTTACACCATAGTTGTTTTGAATGATGGAAGATAGGACATCATCTTCCACTTGTGTAGCAATAAATGGTTCCCTTTCTATCATCATTAGTTTTATAATAGAATTAAGCTCAGCTTCCATAACTCCTATCTCTAGCCATAAGGCCTTATCGTCAATATCTAATTGGGGTTGTGCAGGAGAGTACAACGTAACTTTCTTGGTTGAGAGACCATCAGAGATAGTCATGTTCCATGATCTATAAGCTATGAAAGCATCATTTGTAGCAAGCCAAACTCTCCCTAAGATGACAAGACAACCTCCCAAGGTTTCTTTAGGTGACAGAATCAAGTGTAAAAACTATGTCTTCTATCATGTCATCAAGTTTAACTATGGAGATCTCTACAAGCTATAGGATTGTAGGAGTGGCTCTTATGTTTTCAATATTAAACTACAACATGATGTATTTGGTCATGACATTTATGTCTTCTCCTAAATCAACTAAGGCATTCATTGTTAGGATAATAGGCAGAAAATGAAAATATTAACAAACAAGAGAGAACACAATAACATAGAATTTAATGTGGTTCACCCAATCCCTGGGCTACATCCACCAACAATGAGTCCAATATCTTTATTATTATCCAGCGATTACAATCTAAAACCTAAAACTCAATACCATCGTAGGAAGCTACAATAATCCCTCATACAATGAATCTCAAAACCTAAGCCCTTTTTTACAAGTATTTTTGACATAACAAAATTAGGGCAAAAATACTCCAACTAATAGAAAATAGATGGCCGACACATTACAATATTATTAAGTCATTCTTAGCGTCGAGGGGCGCTTCCCCTCAGGAGGCCCCGCAAGGGGCGCTGCCCCTTGACCCCACTTGAGGCACTGCCCCAGGACCCCACAAGGGGCTCTGCCCCTTGACCCCATGGATAAGTCTGATTAGGCTCCACATACATAACATTCATCACTTTAACCCTGTTGATAATAATTTTTACTATTGGACTACCTAGATCAGCATAGTTAGGGACATTGACTTTCTCAAGCATTAAATTGGATAACAGACCTAAGACATGGACAATTTTAGGATCATTCTTCTTTCTTCCTAGCTTCTTGAAACAAGCCTCCCTAATTTCCTTAGTGTAGATAGGTACTTTAATAGCCTTCAACAAGGGTATCTTGACACAAATATGTTTTAATTGATCAAGAAGATCAACAGTAGAATCATCTTTAACTTGTGGTATATCCTGGTCAAGTCTCTGAGGAAATGGAGGAGACTTGGATAATTGACTTTTTTGTACTAGAATTTTTCAAACAAGAGGTTCAACTAGTTCTTCTTGATCTATCTAATCTGGAGATACTTTTATAATAATAGGTGCAGACGGTGCTTGTAGGATAGTGTCTTACCTTAGATGAATATCATTGATATTTATGGCATATATAGGTGTATGTAAGGAAACCTAACTTGTTGGTATCACGCTCAGACATGCAAAGTTAGTGAAAAAAAAGTATTACTCATGTGTATAAATAATTCACAAAACAAAGTATGTAAACTATGCTAAATTTACAACATAAGTCTCCTCACAACCTCAGAGCTCAACAAGTGCACCCATGAATTGTTGGTTTTCTCATAATGAGGATTGTGGGTATGCTCTCCCAACATAATTATTTGAATCCCACTATGAATGGATGCAAGACTAAATGCAAGATCCTAGAATGAAGATTGAAGAGATCAAGAAGTAGTTATGGAACAACTACTCCCAAGAATTCAATGCAAGTATGAAGATGGAAATAGATTAAGAACTAAATGAAATAAGATAAGAAGTGAATGCATTCAAAAACTACACTAAATGAAGCATTAACTATCCATGAATGCAAATCTACCAAGAAAGGGTTAGTCACAAAATCAATAAATGCTCTAGAAAGAAACTAGCATAATAACCTTAAAGAAAAAATGGGAGATGAATTGCTTGAGACAAGAGCTCTATATATAGGATTGTGGAGGGGATTGGTGAGGCGGCATCTATGTGGAATTCACATAGGTTCCACAAGGAGGACACATAAGCCATGTAAAGTCCAAGGTTGCTCACACGTGTGAGAAACTTTAGATGTGATGGATGCATGTGTACTTCAAGTACACATGTGAGAGGTGTCATAGATCTTCTAAGAGACCTAGACCAATGAAACACTTTTGGAAAGTGTAAGAAATGTGTCATCAAGGTTGTAAGAAACCTTATTTGCACCAAATTAAAACTTTTTGAAAAAGTGATTTTCTCACATGTGTGAGAAAATAATTAGGACTAATAATTGTAGGAATCAGGAAATTATCCTAAATAACCTTAGCTAATTAGTGGGTAGGTTGATTAGTTAGAAAGTGATGTGTGTAGGGTAGGATCTAGGTTTGGATTAAGACTAAATTAAATAATATTATATTTAATCATGTTTAGAAGAATTTAAGCATGTGAGGGGAATAGAATTTATTTAAAGAGTAATTATGGAGGAAAAGTGTATTAAATTAAATTTAATACACTAGGAAAGAGTATTTAAATTAAATTTAAATAGTTAGGAGATGAATTTACTTAATTAAATAAAATTTGATTAAATAAATAGAATAACATAACATAAATAATCAATTGTATAATTAATTACAATATTATTAAAAAGACAATAATTAAATAAAATTTAATTAATGTTAGGGACAATTTTAAGCATCTACATTTTGTCCCTCTTTGATGCAATGTCAAAATCGACATCACGTAAAAAAAATGTAAGATGCCCTAGAGAAAAGAGGAAAATCAAAAGGTCATGTCGTAGCAACAAAAGTGGAGGAGGGTGCCTCCTCAAGAAAATAGGGGAAAAAAATGACGGTTTTGAGAAATTTTCTTGAAAAAAGGCACAGGAAGGAAAAATTAGTGGAAAAGGTAGTAAGTTGGACAATTGCATGACTTACGGGGTAGAGAGAAATAAACAGGGTGAAAAATATGGGTTGGGATGAAAATCGAGGTGAAAAATGGGGGTCAGGATGAAAAACGGGCCTTAGGGGGCCTATATAAGCCCTTGGGGGGCCCAAGGAGGGGTCATTGTCACATACACCCTTTGGAGAATCGAGAGTGAGAGAATATTGAAATGGATCCTCGACATAGATTCTAGCTTGGTGAGCAAGGACGCACCTACTAGAGACCGGCCAACATGGAGCCACCTATGAGTACTCGATCTTAGCTTGGTCAATTTTTAATTTGCCACGTGTTTAATGCATTTAGTAGGCTATAAAAGTGGGTAAAATCTTGCGGGGCGTAGGTGAAAGTCACCGAACTATCATCTACAAAAATGGAAGTTTAGAAACTATCATCTCTAAGGATAAACATATCCAGATTGTTGTCTCCAAGGATGACAATTGCAAGATTGTCATCCATGTAGGTGAAAATCACATATTGTCATCTGCAGGGCAACTAGGAAAGGGGCAAGGATGACACATCATCTAAGTAGACAAAAGTCATATGCGAAGATGATAGTTAACCAAAGCTGACTATTGGGAGGAGGAAATAACATGAAATATCATCTTTGATTTTTGGAATTTGTGCCAAAATATCCAAGGGACATGAGGAAGGGGACCAACCTGGGAGGGATAAGGGCTAAGATGCCCTAGCCTAAAATAGAGGAAAAGATTCATATTTTTAGAATAAATGGTTGACATGATTGTGACTAGTTGCAGGCGGATGCTCCTTCGTTTATATTATAGGAGGCATACCTAGAGATGATGGCTTTTGCAAAGAGGATGATGCATGTAGAGTGGGCCCAGGTTTGATTCTATGGGTTTGAGCATGTCCATGAGTGGCCATGCTTATGAGTTCATACTACTCATATGACCATGTTATTAGAGAGGTGGCATAGCCAGACCTTGAGTTTTCACTTACCCACCGGAGAGGCGACTATCACTCTCTATGATGTGTGGTGCATATATAGAGTTTCAGTCTAGGGACTCAGTTTAGAGTATGTTCAAGATGGCACAAAGCCTTATATGGAGGCCATCTTCATGAGAGAGATGGATAGGATTCCCACCTCTAGACAGTCAATAACATGCCCGGTGGTGATGTAAGAGAAACCATGCCTACCACGGTTGATTATTTATTTGGCTTGGTTGATTGGGGGTCGTATTGTGCCTGATCATGCTGATAGAGGGTTCCCAATCAATTGGACCCATGTCTTGAGTACTATGTTATAGGACAGAGGAGAGTTATATTGTTGGGCCTACACCATTTTGTCTCAATTATACTATCATTTACATATGTGTTCCTACCATATAGGTAGGACATTAGGACGAGAGGTGAAATTGCTACTTGTGTGGTCATGGGATCATGAAGTGGTGATGAAACTGATCAGGCACAAGGTGACCTAGAAGTTGCAAGAGTTTCTTGCATGCCGATGTAGACAACCCATTAGGTATACTTTGACTAACTCAATTAGTTTATGGAGGTTGTGTATAGATGATATAGTCATTTTTTATTGGACTCCCTTCCATGATTACGAGCATTGGGGTCATTGGGATCTGACCCAACAGGAGTATAGGAGGATGATAGGGAGGATTATTACTATTTGAGGTATGTACAAGTATATTGTGGATTGATCATGCAAACAACAAATATGATTACTTGATGCATTCCCTTGAGGGTCCAGAGACAATTAGGGTAGGTACAATATGTAGTACTAGATAGGTTCCCTCATCTATTGGTGACACGAGAGGTGAGTACTCCATGGGGTCAGGTGGTGACTATCTACATTGTGAGATAGTCATGGTTGGGGATGGCACCTATTGCATGGGTGTAGGGACAAGACACTATGGGAGATGTCAGAGTGACAACATCTTATGCTCAATGGTGGGTCACACACACACACACCAGTGTGACTCACCATCCTTGGAAAGGTATAGGTAGGTGAGCAGTCAACAATGGATTGAGATAGTGTCAAGGGAGATGGGGATGGAGGGGATGACAAGGGGGATGATGGAGGAGATGGAAAAGGGTGTCAAGTGTGTCAGTAAGTGGATCTGACATGTGTATAGACAGGGAAGTAGGCATAGGTACTAGGGAAGGATGCCCCAACATAGGTACAACATCCATAGGTACATCCACAAGTAGCATAGCAGACACAGCCACCACAATAGCTAGACCATAGGGACCACGTCCTATAAGATAGGAGGATTATGACACAATACTAGTTGAGATGGCCATTTTGGTTACAGAGGTGACCCCGACTATAGGGCTTATTATAGGAAGAGATATCCTTCATGAAAAATTCTCATTATGCACTTGAATCTCTATAGGCTCAGGTAGATTCTAGATATTTCTCAGTTATCAAGACTTATATAGGAGCGATAGAGGCACAGACTCAACTAGACTCACTACAAAGTCGGATTGATACACTGATAGCTGAGAGGAATACATGGTAGTAGAGGGTGGAGTGTCACAAAGGTGAGAGGGAGTTATTTTTTTAGGGAGCCACAATTCTTGGGATGGCTAAAATCATTTAAGAGTCATTCATTTCCCCAGAGGTGAGAGATGAGAGCTGTCAAAGAGGTTGCATATTACAGGAAACTTTATTTTGAGGTGGTGCCACAGGATCAAAGAGTTTATGATTTACAAGTGGTGAGAGTTCCTTCTCTATAGGTGCTAGAGAAGGTTCACAAGGTTTGGTGGGTTTACCACCGAAACCCCCATGTAGGGACAAAGCTTCCAGAGTAGGAGTAGGGATATCATCTGAGGGAGCCACCTAAGGACCTCAAAGTTATAGATAGATACATGGATTTTATATTTTATGACTCTTATGATAATGATATTTATATGTACACCTTCATCAAGGTGCATTTTGATATATATCTTTTATGTATCTCTTAGATATATTCTTATGAAAGTTGATGACATTATGATGGACTTTATTGATGGACTATGATGGATACTTTATGGACATTTTTATGATATATATGCATGATGATTTTGATGGTCCTGTATGTTATTTATTTGATGTAATATATGTGCATGACTTTATTTATATGGTATGATTATGTGACTAACATTTGCGATGCAGGATGTGTGTGATTATGTGATATTATTCTATATGTTATTATAACGTGTTGATGATGTAGGGACTACGTAGAGTATGCGATGTGACTTATGTGATTTATGGATGGATGATTTGGTTTTATCTATATGATGCAAATGTCAAGTGATGGATGTTATGTTAGATATATTTGACATGCATATGGATAATTAATAATTAATGATTAATGAATAAGGACTAATGATGATGATTTAGATGTATTTGATATACAATGTATAATTAACGAATAATGGTTAATGTTATGAAAGTGAACTATGTGATTTAAGGATTAATGAATAATGCTAATGGTTTAATAAATTAACCTAAAGATGGTAACTAGGTGGTAGATAATGAATCTAATGAACATAGTTATAAGAACTTGAAGTCAATACTTAAAATTGTTAATAATAGTGATGTATGGTAAATGTAATGAATTATGCAACTACTTAAAATTGTTACATAGAATTTGAAGTCAATACTTAAACTCATAAGTAACAATGCATGAAATCTAAATAATGAGCCTAATAAATGTCAATTACATAACCATGACTCATAAATGAAAGAAAAAAAATGCAATGGAATGCAACGTAATTAACTAAATGCGACTTCTAAATGAGACTTTGTGTTTGTGTGTACCAAACATAACTGATAGGACCATGTAGCTCACTAGGAGGGGGGAGTAAATGGAACCTTTATCTCAAGAAAAATGCATAATGAGCCCTAACTACATGCAACCTTATAGCTACATGTTTTTAGTGGGATTACTTGTTTTTATGTTGGAGAGAACATCCTAGTTTGATTTTTAAAAAGGAGGTATGCATCATGTGTTATAAAAGCATAGATGACATTGTTCCTTTGCATGGACTAGACTCTGAGACACAATAAATAGCTTTAGGAAAATAGATGTAGATTTCATAGTCATGATGGAACCAATAACATATACTTATTGGAGAGGGCTGGGCACACCCAAGTTTTTTGAGGGATGTAAGTGTGCTAACTTGTTTCCCCCAATAAGATATGCATAAAAATAACTATAAACCAACAAGAATGCACTAAAGTATCATCAAATAGATCATACCGTGAAAACATGCATCAATTTACACCATTTGTAACAAACCAAGATATGAAAGATCAAGGTCATCTTGAGTAGGTTTGGATTGACACACAAAGTATAAAACCAAAAAGAAGATCTCATGAGAAAGAAGTCATTCGGTCCATAGTTCTTTCTATGAAAAATTTTGTGATGGTGTTTTGGATAAGCCGACTTAGGCAGGAAGCGTCTTGAAGGGAAAAGATTGATTTTTTTGTCAAAAGTCGGTATTCCTTGGAAATAGTTGTCAAAGGAACAACGACTCAAAATTTTGGTCTTATTGTTGAATTTTTTAAGAACTCATGCGGTCATTGTGTTTGACAAAAGATCAATTTGATGGGGTTAAGCTCAGTGTCATAAGATTGATGGGGGATCCTTATTATGGAAGTGTGATGGAGTGATTTCCTTGAAGACTAGAGGTCTTTGTTAAAAAGGAGGTGATGCGCAAATGGGTGAATCAAAAAGGACTCCTACACAAACATGGAAAGTGTGAAGGAATTAGAAAGTGGATGAGTGGTCCTAATAGATAATGGATTCAAGTTTGCTACACATGGTGCCTACTACATGTTTTCACCATGGTACTAATACAAAGTGCTTAGTTACCAAGTTTTCACTACTAGACGATTCATTTCTCTTTACTGTTTTATTTTTTATATCACTGAGGTACCTATTTATTATATTTTCACCAAAGAAATGATTTTTTCTTCTTTTTATACTTTTTCAAGAATTTTTTGCAATGTTTTTGGGATTTTCTGATTTTTATTTTTAGGATTGTCTTGGTTTTCTGATATTTTAGGATTTTCTTGATTTTAACTGTACATGAACTCTATTGGAAGTTCATGCATATAAGTTCTTGAGAAGCTAAATATTTACAGGATGGGGGAGTGGGTCTCCCTTTGAAGTAGGAATTTGATAGGCTCTAGAGCTGAATTTGGTTGTGATGATAAATGGTTCAAGCCAGTTAGGCTCAAACTTTCATTTCTTTTTATGATTTTGTAGGTTCTTCATATTATGCTAAAATAATAGATATCCAACCTAAAAATCATGAGGCTTGACCTTCTTATGAAACTATAGGCGTAATAAATTTTGATACATGTGGAGGTGGTTTAAGGAATTAAGGTTCCTCTCATCGAGGAGTTGCATCTCTTATAGGTAGGAAACTCAATATTCTTCTTCTGACATCAGATTCTTTAAGGAGAATATGAGGGAAGGGAGCTCAACTTCAATGGTAAGGATAGCCTCAGCACTGAAAAAAAAAGGGCAAATGGGGTGGCTCATGTGGGAGAGTGGATGGAGGTTCAATAAGTCCATAGGGTGGGAGAGAGTGGAAACTGTCATTTGCAGTCAGTGTCATTGACTTTCTTTTTAAGGATATTCAAGATATTCTTATTTGTAGCCTCATCTTGACCATTTGCTTATGGGAAGTACTTTGAGGAGAAATGATACATAATTCCAAACTTCTTACACAAGGTAGGGACCTTCTTTTTCTTGAAAGGGGATCCATTGTTAGTTAATATGTCATAAGGAATGTAGAAGAAAAAAATGATGTAGTTTAGGATGAACTTTGAAATCTTCTTTCCCATTGTATAAGTGGAATATCCTTCACCCACTTTGTGAAGTACTCAGTGGGGGAAATAATATACTTGTGGCTATTTGAATAATTTAGATAAATCTGGCCAACAAGGTCAAAACCCCAGCAGGAGAAGGGCAAGGTGTGATGGTAGGTTGAAGGGCTTGAGTGGGGGAATTTATCAAATAACCATGTTGTTGACAGGGGATGCAATGCTTCACAAACTAATGTGCATCTTGTTCCATGGTTGGCCAATAATAGCCTATTCTTAGAAGCTTGTTCACCAAAGTGGGTCCACTAGAATGGGCCCCACATATTCCTTGGTGTACCTCTTCCAATGTTGTTTTGGCTTCCTCTGAATAGAGACATCGAAGGAGGGTTCCATCAAAGTTCTTTTAGAAAAGGGTATTGACAAGGATAGTGTAATAGGAAGTGTCGTGAATGAAGGTTTTACGTTGATTAGGAAAAAGGGTGATGGGGATGGTCTTATGTTGTAGATAGGATTTAATCTCATAATACTAGGGGAATTTAGGACCAATAATCTCACACACCAGTTTAGATCCTAGTTTTTCATAGGTAGGTAGAAGGATATTCTCAACAAGAAACTCGCATTTTGGACTGTGCTCGGGCATTGTGATTAAAGACCCAATGGTAGTCATTGTGTCAGCTGCTTTATTGTTGGCCCGTAGAATTTTTTGAAAGACTAACTCTGCAAAATGTTGTTTAAGATCCTTTATTGTTCTTTGATAGGGTAGTAACTTTTCATCCTTCAATCTGGTACATGTATGTTACTTTTTTTATGACCAACTAGGAGTCACTAAAGACAAGAAAACATTTTATTCTCCAGTGAATAACCTGATGAGGTCCTGTTACCAAGGCTTTGTACTTGGCAATGTTATTTGTATAAGAAAAGAAGAGTTTGTAAGATTATATAATGAGGTCTCCTTGAGGGGTAACAAACAATATTCCTACCCCACATCCTTTTTGCATAAAAGAGTCATCAAAATAGAGCTTCCATTGCATACTAGATGAGACATTCATTATGGATTCATCTAGAAAATCAATGATAATGGAATGACCTCCTTGGAGAGTACCTTTTGCTAGTTGATCTACTATAACTTGTCCCTTGATAGCTTTGCAATCTATATAGACAATGTATAATTC
Source organism: Chamaecyparis obtusa (assembly GCA_027943335.1). NCBI lineage: Eukaryota > Viridiplantae > Streptophyta > Pinopsida > Cupressales > Cupressaceae > Chamaecyparis > Chamaecyparis obtusa. The sequence continues at coordinate 225,247 of BSBK01002552.1, forward strand.
ACTTAGGATCATAACCCACATAGCAATGTGACTAGTGAGTGAAAATTTGGATAGAAAATACTTTAGGCAATCCACCTTGGCAATGAGATAAGTTGTATGATTGAGCATGTAATGACATAATTCTTGAGTACAAAAAAATAAAGCCGAGAAATCTCTCTCAATAGCAGAATAGTTCAACTCATAACCAATCAACGATCAACTCAGATAGTAAATAGAACATTTCTTTCCATTATCATCTAGTTGTGTGAGGAGGGAACCTAGTGCAATTGTAGTAGCACAAATATACAAGATAAAAGGTCGGCCTGAGATAAGAAGAACCAACACTAGTGGATTGGCTAGATATTGCTTTAATTGTTCAAAATACTTCTGACAAAGGCAATCCCAAAGGAAATTTACATCTTTTCCTAGGGGATGTGAGAAAGGATGGACCTTATTTGCAAGTTGTGACAAAAATATTCTTATGGACTGTAATCTTCCTTGCAATATATGAAGCTTCTTCAATCTAGTGGGAGGAGGCATATCCAAGATATCTTTCACTTTCTTGGGGTCTACCTCAGCACCTCTTCTGGACATAATATACAGAGCAATTTTCTTGATTTCACACCAAAAACACATATCTCAAGATTCAAATGTACCTTTTACTTCTCCAATATTTCAGATATTGTGGTAAGGATAGAAATATGTGAGTCTTGTGTCTTTTAGTTTTCTAAGATTTCATCCACATAGTCTTGCATGATTATATGCAAAAGGTCATGAAATATTATTGTCATTTCATGTTGATATGTGGTACCAGCATTTTTAAGGCCAAACAACATGATCTGGTAACAGAATGTACCCCAAGGGGTAGTAAATGTCATTTTTTGTTGATCTTCTATTACAATTCTGATTTGATTATATCTTGAAAATCCATCCATGAGAAATAATGTTTCATGTTCGGTAGTCAAATCCACTATAATGTCTATGTTTGGGAGTGGAAAATCATCCTTGGGACATGCAAGATTAAGATCTTAGAAATCTAAGCAGATGCCCCAAGTAGCTTTACCTATTGGTACAATATTAGAAACCCATTCAACATAGTCAATTGGACAAATGAACTTAGCATCTAACATCTTTTGCAATTCTGCTTTCACTAAAAGTGCAACTTGAGGGTGCATCTTGCACGGTTTCTAATTCACTAGTTTTACTTTAGGATTAACTACAAGGTGGTGTACAAAAAGGTCTATGTCTAGTCCAGGAATGTCCTTATAATTCCATGAAAATTTGATTTATTCTTTATGGAGGAACTCAATCATATCTTGGAGTTCTTGTTCATTCAGACTAGTTGTAATGTAGGTGATCTTAGGATTCTCAGTGTTACCCATATTTACTTCAATGGTTTCCTCAATCAAAATAGAAGACTTTTTAGGTGGTAGTATCATGAAGGGAAATTCAACTTCTCCCTCTTATGGTGCCTCAAGGAGTTTTTCACCAAAAAATGTGTCCTTTATTTTCTCTTTTTCTTCAACCAAAGGCATCCTAGAGGGATTTTCACTAGGGGATACTTTATAAAAATAAAAAAAAATTTCACTTTTTTGACCGAGAGAATTAACTTTGCCATGGAAATGTGCTTGATCATTGTATTCTATCTCAAGCTCATAATCTCAGAGATCTCGTAGGCCAAGGAGGCTCGTCACTTCCTTGTCCATTTTACAAATATCTAAAGCTGGTGGTGAGTCTTGTAGGTCCCAGTCTATCATATCAGGGTTTACGAGGGGAAGATTAGGAGAGACAAGGTCAAAGGTGATTATGGTTTGAACATATTTTTCAAGATCATCTTCTATGTATTGGAAAGGAAATTCAAATTATTCCTCCTCATCGTTATCAGAATTAGTTTCCACCAAATAATAGTCATTAGTAAAGGTTTCCTTGGGTCTGAGGGAGCCCAATCCCTTTCCTTGGGGATAACTTGTCACTTCAAGAGGCTTCCTTATTCCATTTCCATTTGCACCAAGGCCAGTACCATGATATCCCATGCTTTCAATGATGGGAGGCACCTTGATATATTTACCTTTAGGAATGTCCACAAGATCATCTTTACCATCTTTGTAGAGCCAGTCAAGGATCTATTAGACTCTTTATGTTCATCTTTAAGAGAACCCCAATGTTCAAAGGTTGCTTCCTTACACTTCATAATATCATTATATTTCTTGAGAAAGAGGTGGAAAGGTTTACCATAAGATCTTGTGGAAAGTGGCAGTTGTCCAATGCACAAGGCACTTTCAAACTTATACTCTCCCATGTCAACATTCATGATTGTAACCTTGTTCAATCAAAGAGGGTCCAACTTTAAGTGTGAGCATGATCATACACTTTGATTCTCTTTCTTGCTCATAATATACCGTTATTTTGATTCTCTTTGTGACATCTAGGAGATCTTTGGGGAGTCCCAAGAAATGGATCATTTTTAATATACACATATTTAAACCGGATCCATTATCTATGAGGACTTTTTTTAGTTTGTTTCATTGGATTAAGACTTCAATGTGGAGTGGCATGTTATGATGGGTGTTTGGAGAATGGAACTGTTTGTTTGTGAAGACCAGGTGTTGTCGGGTTGCAAGATTTATGATCATAGTTGTGAATTGGAATGCATTGATATTTTTAGGAACACAAGGCTCTACAAGAGTAGTCTCAATGATATCTTTATGTACAGGTGAGGTAGTGAGAAGCTTGAGAATAGATATTTGTGTGGGAGTCTTCCCTAATTGCGAAAGTTCTTCATGGATGGATGCGGGTCAAGTTGAATTGGATGGAGTTGGTGGATTAGAAGAAGTGGAAGCTTGCACAGTGACTCTTCCCCTATGTGTGGTAGAATTATAATTTGTGGCTTTAATCTACATCATAGTAACGTGAGTATCAACATCTTCAATGCGTCCACATAGTGAATCAAAACCAAAAATATCACTGGCCTCTATTTTTCCACACAACGCATCAAAGCCTATGATATGGTTGGTGGTGTAATCATACAAGGTTGCATTAGATGTTGAAGCTATTTTGGTTTTATTGTTGTGATTAGGGAATGGTTTGTCATAGATTTTTAGCTTTGAATTTTTAGATGATGAGTTTCTTTCAAATTCAATTTATCCATCATCTATGAGATCCTGGATAAAATACTTTAATTTCATGCATTTCTTAATATCATGTCCTTGGATGAAATGATAATCACAATACTAGTTATCTGTGTACCAATGTGGCTTAAGTTGATTATCATCAAAGGGTCGTGTATTAGGAAATACCATCATGTTTTCATCTACGAGCCTTTTGAAAATGACATCCAAAGGTTCTTGAAGTGCAATGAATTGATGTTTGTGATCATTGTTGTGATTGTATTTTTTGTTAATATCATTATTATTGTTGTTTTTGTAGGAGTGATTATGTGATTTTTGTTGTTATTCCAATTGTGATCTTGATTGTTGTTGTTTTGATTGGTTTTATTCTGATTATGATTACCTTGATTATTGCTTTCACCTTGGATGACTTGAACATGTTTGACATCAATAACTCCATCATTCCTAACTCCTTTGTTCTTGGACATTAATTTAGGCTTCTCATTGTTATTTTTATTGTTATTGTTACCCAAGGATGACACAGTGTAGTGTTTAATGGCATGTTTCTATAAGATTCCATCATCTATGGTCTTTCCCTTCTTGACTAAGGTTTCAAAATCCTTAGGAGATGCCATCTTCATCTGGAAGGACATTTGGGGTATCATTTTTTTAATGAAAATGTCAATGATGTGTGAGTCTTTGATCTTCCAAGGCATTCAATTTGCAAGGGTTCTCCACCTTTGTAAGAAGTGAGAGAAAGTCTCACCATTTGTTTGTTTTATTGCAAAGTTTACTTACTGATGCTCGATGTTCCATGTTGTATGAATATTGAGTGAGAAATTTTTCAACTCAATCTGAAAAGCATTTTATGGACCCATGTAGGATGTTCATCAACCACTCAAGGGAAGGGCCACCAAGGCTCCTAGTGAAGAGTCTCTTTAACTAGTCCTCATTGTATGAAACTTCTTGACATGCCACATATAATTCTTTGAGATGTTGTTTAGGACATTTATCTCCCAAGTATTTGTCAAACTTGGTTATCTCAAAGGTTGTGGGAAAGGGTACCATGTTGATAGATATGTCTAAGGGAAAGGGGCATATCTCTTCAAAAGAGAACTCCTTCTTACCCTTGTGTGTCATCCCTTGAACAAAGCTCCTTAGTTCATTGAATTATTGTGCTAGGTCGGGAGCATTTACATGTGTTAAGGGAACTTAATTTTTTCCTCCTCTAAAGTTGGTTTGATTGATCGTCAATGATGGTTTAAAATCAGAGGGAGGAGGAGAACATATGTATTGATATGATGATGATGATGGAGGAACAGATGTCTTTAACACACCAGATGAAATTTGAAAAAAAGATGGGGTGAACTGAGGAGTGAACTACGAAAAAATAGGTGGGAGAAGAGATGTTTTCCCAATGTTGAAGCAACTCATACCAGTGCTAGTTGATGTGGTAGGTGGAGTGTTTTTATGTGATATGGTATTGGGTAAGGCACTAATGATTTATTGGATGTGTTCTTCACTCAACTGAAAATTTTGCAGTTGTGACATTGATGCATGCATGGAGGATGTATCCAAAGGTGTCTTATATCTTCTTATCGATGTTGAAGGTTCAACAAGATCTTGTAGAATAGGAGCTCCATATTTTGTTATGTTTTATAAATCAAGGTCTCATAAAAGTCCTTAGGGAGTGTGACTCCATCATGGAAAATATTTAATAAAACTTTAGTTTGACTTTCTTTGCATTTAGTCCACCATTTCTACATTGTAAGGATCTCGAAGAAACTCTTTGACTTGTGGGGTTATGCCTTGAAAAGGATTGGGGTCTTCCTATTGATAAATATCATCATGAGTAGAAGTTTTGTCAATGTTCAGATTTGTATTGAGAAGGGTATTCTCAACTCACTTATTTGAATCAGGTTGTGACATGTTGACCGATGTAGTTTTTCCAGATCATGTAGCGACCATACAAGTGTGACCACATATTGAAGAAATAATAGACTTGATGATGGAGTAGAAAAAGTTGAATGAAAGAGTGATTGGACTTGGATTAGGAGGGTAAGCACCTCAATGATGAGTGATTTTAGATTGATGTTTGATTTGGATTTAGATTTGATTTGATTTTGAGATTTGGATTAAGGTTTAAGATAACCTTGATGTAGACAAATACCCTATGATGTTGCAAACAAACGTGGATGTTGGATTGAATAATGATATCATTCTTCCACTTGGAGATGGACAAATGATCCCAGTGAAAATAGGATATGAATAGACGATCTCAATACTTGACGATGGAGAAATGATCTCAAGTGAGAGAGGTCAACTATGAAGAAAAATGTATGTTGTGGATGAGGATCTAATGTCACACTTAGGTAAATCTTTCTGCCTAAAGATTGGATTAAATGTTGATGAAGGAGAAAGGATTGTTTGATTGGATTAAATCTTGATTTAATTTGGATGTGGGTTAGTCAAGATGAAAAAAAAAATGATTAAATTCTAATGATAATGTTCTTTAGAAGAATGATATGGAAGATTAGGATTGATTTATGTTTGGATGATGAAAGATGAATGTAAGATCGGTGGCCACTCTTCCTCTATTTTGACTAATCAAATGAGCTAATGAAGCTGAAAGATTTTAGGAATCATTAGAAAACTTGATTTACAATATTATGCCACAATCTGAAGCTCATTGTTTTAAAGTGGAGATGACAAACCATAGTTAGAGACAAAAAACACAGAAACACTAGTGCTAGGTCAGAGACAATAGAACATGAATGTTGACAATTTTAGTTGATTTCGAGAAATTTGTCTAATCGTTTGACCTTCAAGTTGATTTGTTCAATGGAAAGAAGATAAAAAATTTTAATTAAATTCCAATGATAATGTTCTTTAGAAGAATGATATGGAAGATTATGATTGATTGATGTTTGGATGATGAAAGATGAATGTAAGATCGATGGTCACTCTTCCTCTGTTTTGACCAGTCAAATGAGTTATTGAAGCCGAAATATTTTAGGAATCATTAGAAAACTTGATTTACAATATTATGCCACAATCTAAAGCTCATTGTTTTAAAGTGTAGATGACAAACCACAGTCAGAGACAACAAAGAAACACCAATGCTAGGTCAGAGATGACAAAACATGAATGTTGACAATTTTAGTTGATTTTGGGAAATTTATCTAATTGTTTGACCTTCAAGTTGATTTGTTCAATGGAAAGAACTAATTTTCAAGTATTTGGCAAAGCATTAACTACACTTAGTTTACCACAAGAACTTTGAAAACATTCTTTGAAAATAGTTTGAGAAGGGACAAAGCAACCTTGTGGGATTCAAGTGTAAAGGGGTGTATAATATTACGATAAATTCAAAAACACTCTTTATCCCTAATTGAGTTGGTAGAGGTTGAAAATTCTTTTTGACTAACTTAGGTACACACCCAAGAGATAATTAGAATACAATCATCACCAAACACACAATGGATCTAATCATGATGTCGTATTATCTGTATCCAAGCACTAATGGAGGCACGATATGGTGAGTGTCTTGGGGGATTACTATTCTCCTTGCACATAGATTACCAACCTTTCGGGGGTGAACTAGGTGGTCTCTATTCTAAAGGGCTCATAGTCAAGACATTTATTCATAGCTATCCCATGTATTCCCTCAAGCATGATTAAGGCCTATATCCCTATGAGTACTCTAGATAGTGTAGTCCCACAAGAAAGATTGAGGCCTCAAATCTATAGACACACCAAATCATATCAACAATAGAACTAGCTATGTCCTCTGAGACTTTAATATCAAAGAGGTATTTGTTTATAGTGGGTTGGAATGGCTAGGTTTTCCTTGTTTCCACTTGAGTCATTCACAAGAGATTCATTCCTCAACCGACAAGCTCACTAAAGTTTTAATTGAAAGGCATGGATTGGCAACATCTAAGGTCTGGATTTCTAATTCTCTTGCAAAGGGAAAAGAGCATACTCTCCTACACAAGTTGTTTTCTCCAAAACACTCAAGATAAATATTAATTCCCAAGGTTTTCTCAAAGTGAAACCTCAAATACTTCTAGGTTTCTGATTTTCCACAAGGGAAAAGAGCATACTCCTCTAACACTATAAAAAAATACTAAAAATAGACCTTGTAATTAATCTATATGCCTAAAAAAATGCTAAGAAAAATGTAAGGAAACTCAGGTGCATAAAAAGCTTCCTACGCTAATCTCTATAGGAGAGTATTGTGCAAATTCTTTTAAATCCTTACAATTTCAGATTCGTTAACTACTTTAACAAAGATATTGCAACCACATACCATACATATAGAAAAATAGAGAATGACACAATGATATACCCTGGGGAAACCTTTCGGTAAAAACCCCAGCACTCCAAAACCTGCACAATGTATTGATCAAAACTATTATAGCTTACAATACACTTGCAATGCAAGTTCTTTCAGAAGATTTCTAAAACCTTGAAGACAAATCACGACAGCATAAAATGTTCCAACAATACACTCACATCATCACTCTTCGCAACCCTAAAAAAGCTTATATCATGCGCTTCACTTTTTAGGGCTACTCCCAAAGATAACTGTATTAGGGTTTTACCATTCTCTGAGAAAATAGGAACCCCACGATTGGGGAAGAGTGTACAGTACTCAAATTTATCAATTGCCACATGTCTTCACCTGTCATTGAATCTTCCTGACATAGCTCTTACGTGTCATAGGAATCCGTCATAACCGTTTTAGCCATGATCTCCTTACACACAATTCAAGATGCTGACACATCAACATTATTTGCAAGAAATACATTTTACAAAACAAATAATAAGAATAGGAATTATCCAAGGTTGAGACACCTTATTCCTAACAAAAAATGCAATATTTAATTGATCAGCCAAGGAAACCTACAAAACAACTTTATTTAGTTGTCTTTTATTTTTATCTTCCAATATCGTCCTACAAAACCATGTGTTAGAAGTTTTTCTTTTGAATTTCTATCTTTGGCCAACGTTTTGTAAAAAATGTTAGAAATTAAAAGTAAAGAAAGCGACAAATAGACCAAAAATCAGTAAAACACAAATTATGTCGAATTTGAATGTTCACTTATAAAAAATGCAAACCAAAATGTCAGGTCGCAGATGCTAAAAATTTGAAATGATAGAGTTTTAGGCATAAACAACAGACTGTGAAAGTACAAAAAACCATAATTATACCTTATGTGTCACTTATTTTTACAGCCAGAGATGAAAGAAATTTTTTGCACAAACGCCAATACACAATGACAACCAAGTTACCTGCACAGATGACACAACAAAAGTCAAACAAAAAATACTATTAGATAATAAAAATTAAAAATGTTGCTAGAGTTTTCTTCTATAAAACCTTCACCCTGTCAAAAACCTGAGAGCTAAAAACTTTAGATATCATAAAAAGCATTTTAAACCATAAAATTTGAAATTTTTAGCATAGACTCGGAGATGACAGTTTTGTCTGTGGAGATGAAAATACTCATAGACAACACTACATAAAGTGTAGACGACACTACGTGTTTTGGACCCTACAAATCATAGTTTTTTAAGTTTTAAATTTTGAAATTGAGGGACATGGGTCCCACCAAGTGTTCCAAAATGTATGTAAGGAAACATAACCTGTTGGGATCATGCTCAAACATGAAAATTTAGTGAAAAAAAAGCATTATTCATGTGTATAAATAATTCACAAAACAAAGCATGTAAACTAAGCTAGATCCACAACATAAGTCTCCTCACAACCGCGGAGCTCAACAAGTGCACCCAAGACTTGTTGGTTTTCTCATGATGAGGATTTTGGGTGTGCTCTCCCAACACAAGTATTTGAATCCTATAATGAATGCATTCAAGACTAAATGCAATATCCTAGAATGAAGATTGAAGAGCTCAAGAAGTAGTTATGGAAAAACTACTCTCAAGAATTCAATGAAAGTATCAAGATAGAAGTAGATTAAGAACTAAATGCAATAAGATAAGTAGTGAATGCATTCAAAAACTACACTAAATGAAGCATTAACTATCCATGAATGCAAATCTACCAATAAAGGGTTAGTCACAAAATCACTAAATGCTCTAGAAAGAAACTAGCATAATAACCTTAATGCCAAAATGGGAGATGAATTGCTTGAGACAAGAGCTCTATTTATAGGATTTTGGACGGGATTAGTGAGGTAGCATCTATGTGGCATCCACATAGGTGCCACAAGGACACCTAAGCCATGCAAAGTCCAAGGTTTCTCACACATGTACGAGCAATTTGGGATGTGATGGATGCATATGTACTTCAAGTATCACATGTGTAAGAGTTGTCATAGATCTTGTAAGAGACCTAGACCAATGAAACACTTTTGGAAAGAATAAGAAATGTGTCATCAAGGTTGTAAGAAACATTTTTTGCACCAAATTAAAACCTTTTGAAAAAGTGATTTGCTCAAACATGTGCGAGAAAATAATTAGGACTAATAATTGTAGGGATCAAGAAATTAGCCTAACTTCGTTAATTAGTGGGTAGGTTGATTAGATAGAAAGTTATGTGTCTAGGGTAGGATCTAGGTTTGGGTTAAGATGAAATTAAATAAGATTTAATTTAATCATATTTAGAAGAATTTAAGCATATGAGGGGAATATAATTTATTTAAAGAGTGATTATGGAGGAAAAGTGTATTAAATTAAATCTAATACATTAGGAATGAGAATGTAAATTAAATTTAAATATTTAGGAGATGAATTTATTTGATTAAATAAATAGAATAACATAACATAAATAATTAATTGTGTAATTAATTATAATGTTATTATAAAGACAATAATTAAATAAAATTTAATTAATGTTAGGGATGATTTTAAGCGTCTACAGTAGGTTGTTGATTCATATATGATGAATAGACTTGTTGCTACAGAGGCCTACTATTTGGATTAGGAGTTGGTTGAGCTGGTAATTATGTAGCTTTGACTGGACGAGCAATGGTTGTAGGAGGTGAGTTTTGTGGAATTAATGTTGGTTGTTGAGGTTGTTGCAAAAGCTCAAATGGATAATTAGGCCATTGCTGCCCACCCCTCCACTGAGGTCATTGTTTCCAATTCCCTTATGGTGGTTGCCATTGATTTTGGGGATGCTATTGATTCCCTTGAGGAGACTACCAATTGGTTTGAGGCTACTGCCACTAAGGTACAAGATTTTGGTAGTGTGGCCATTGAGGTTGTGGGTTATTCCAAGTTTGAGTTTGGTAGTTTCCAACATTAGGATTATACTATGATTGCCAACATAATTTAAAAATGGACCAAAAAAAATTAAAGGATCTTGGGGCATACCTTGTCTTTGAGCCCATGTTCACCTTTGAGAAATTAAAAAGATTTGATCTTCCTATCCTAGGACTTGATTGAACTCAGTGGAAATTTTATTAACTTCCAAGGTTTCCACTAGTTTGCATCTATAGTCCTTCTCCTATCTACAGTGGGGGAAGATTTCATCCAACATAGCTTCATCTTCTTCATGTTTCTTTTTAGCTTGCATGGTGTCTAGCTGAGTTGCCATGTTGTTGATTATATATTGCTTGAAATTAGACAACAAATGAGTGGTGTATGATCTTGAAACACTAGTACCATTGGGTTTCCCCATGTTAGGCATGTACCTTCTTCCTTTGTTTATAGTAGATCTTGAGTAATTTAGGCATATCTTCTTTATATTATACATGTTGACTGAGTTATGTCTCCCCCTGTCATGGGGTCTAGTGCTTCAATATAGTCGTCATTCACTCCTGTAAGAAAGAGTAGCTTTTGTGACTCCTCATTGAGCTCATGTTGAGTATTCTTTTGCAAGATAAACAAGAACCTCGATATATAATCCTCCAAGCTCTCATCTTCCTTTTGTGTCATTTTAAAGATGTCATCTCCCCTCAAATCATTTCCTCTATAGTATTCCTTGTACCTTTTTAGAAATTTTATTTTCATTCCAATCATGCACAACAACAACTCCTAATCCCATAAACCATCTCAATGATGAATCCTTAAGAGTTGTAGAGAATAATTTAAGCCTATGGGAATCAGTAGTATAGTCATAGCTTCTACAAAGGATATCAAACTCAAAGAGAAAGGTATCAAGACCCTCTGTTACTAATCCATAAAATTTAGAAAAGGGCTAAAGAGGGAATATTATTGAGGTTGTTATTATCACACTGATTTGTAATAGGAAATGGGAAAGTGGGATGAGCTTCCATCCTTGGTGAACCTCTCGGTTGGTAGACTACTAAATCCAGTTGGTTATCCTCTTCTTGATGGTTAGGATGTTCAAGGTGTTGAATATGAAAATTGGCTAAGATTTTAGCAAAAGGATTTAAGTCAAGAGGTTCTTCTAATATGTGAAGGCCAAGGGGCTCATCTTCTAAGGATGATGAGGAAGTGGGTAGGTTTGGAATAACATCATAAAAAGGGTTTTCCTCCTCTTCCTCTTCTTCTTCTTGTGGCACAAATACATATTATAACTGGTTGGTGGGGTAATTGGGAAGGAATCTTCCTAAATAATCTCTCCATCTACTCTGCATGCAAATTTATTGATAACTAAATTAGGTTGGAATAGATTGCCAAAAGAAATGTTGACTACAATAACTTGATAACTTGAAAGGAACATAAAACAAAGCTTGAACTAAGAACTCTACTAATGACTTCAATAGGTTCTTAACTTGATACCATCCTCGGCAACGATACCAAAAATGTTGGCCTCCCCAATTAGACTAATAACTAAGTAAGTTCCCATAAGTTCAAAGATTGGACATCTTAATGAGCAGTTATCTATCTATGGCAAGGTTCATTTAAATGTCAACTTATGGACATAGAATTGAAATGGTTTTTCAAAGTGTATGCATTAAGTATCTATTGGAGTCATTCTGCTATTACTTGGAAATGAAATTGCAGGAAAGTAAGTTCCTGGAATGAATTCTATCTAATCATTATTTACCGAAGCATAACTGAACATGAAAACTAAGTAAATTAAGATTTTCAAGTACGGACTACTCTACCTGCCTTGGCTACAAGAATAGACACAAGAATTGTTTCTGTCTAGCTATAGGAACAGACAAGAATCTGAACAACTAAAAAAATAGGAAAAAAGTGAAGGTTAACTCACCAAGTGGGCCCCCTTGGATGAGTGAATCCAAAATACTTAACAAGCTATTGGATCAGAATAATCATTACTCCTTTATTCATATAACTAAAATGATTTACACATGATAGTTGGAAAACAAAAAACTATATTGTTGAAACTTATTACATCAACTCTCTAATGGTTGATCTTCCTTCTACTGAACTTCTACCTGTTTCCTTGAAGAGGACTTCAAAAACTTATTAAAAGAAGATTAAAACTAACTAAATCTTCTCTACTAACCACTTCTAACAAGATAAGAGGTGGTAGTTATTACATTAAAGAAACATTAAGAAACTTTCTTAACAAGAAATAATTATCCTTCCACATAACCACAGGAGATAATATAGGATAACAAACGCCTAGATTTATTGCTCATAAAAATATTCCAAACTAATTCATCCAAGAAACCATAAAACTTAGTTGGGCCTACATACTTCCTTTTACTCTCTTCCTCCATGATGGCATGACTTGGTTCGGGTGGTTGATAAAGTCTTGTTGAAGCTTAGTTGAATTGTTCCTTCCTGTTGACATGTTCCTGCAATGAAGGGTGAGGATCATACTACATGAAAATTCATTCATTCCACATCAAATTCACCCATTAAAACTCAGTTCTAATAAATATGCATTTATCACATGGCTACAAGAAGATACGCTACTTGGTTGCATGAAAGTATTACTCTTTAATCATTCACATGGGAATAATATAAAGGAAATCATGGTTCAACACATCTAGTATTCATCTAAAATAGGTAAAGTTTATAACTAGTTGACCATTATATATTATCAACCTTTTTCAAAGTATTTGGACCTATTGATACTAAAAGGAGTCTTTGAAACCAACATAAAACCACATGAAACTTAAGCAGTTCAACAGAAAACACATATAATATTGGCCATAAATTTATCCCATCATGTCCATTATCCAATACCAACTGAATGAAGTGATACCTCAACTATATGTGTTTGGTCTTTGGATGCAATGCAGAATTATTCACAAGATGGATGGCATTCTAGCTATATATAAACATATAATTTTTAGTTTGTGATTTTCCCAACCTTCCATAAAAAATGTAGCCATATCATCTCCTTAGCTGCCTTTGTGGTAGTAACATACTCTGCCTCTCTAGTGGACAAAGAAACCACCCTTTGCAATCAAAAAATCCAACTCATTGTTGTCCCACCAAAAGTAAATATATAACCTATGGTACTCCGCTAGTATATAAATATTGTGCCAAATCTGAGTCAACATAACCTTTTAAATCAGTATTTGATCCCCCAAAACATAAAAATTTATTAGATGTACCTCTCAAATATCCGAAAATCCACTTTATTGCATTCCAAATCTCAACTCTAGGATGACTCATATACTTGCTAACAACTCCCATAGCATGTGCAATATCTGGTCTAGTGCATACCATGGCATACATCAAACTACCTATAGCTGAAGCATATGGTACCTTGGACATTTTTTCTTCCTCCTCTTATTTCTTTGGACACATCTCCTTAGTCAATTTCAAATGAGTAGGTAAAGGTGATCTAATAGATTTTACATTCTCCATATGGAATCTTTGCAACACCTTTTCAACATAATTAGCCTATGAAAGAGTCAATTTTGTGTTCTTCCTATATCTACAAATTTTTATACTAAGGATCTTTTTTTTTGCCCCCAAATCCTTCATAGAAAAAGAATGTGCTAGCTGTTGTTTCAACCCCTTAATGTGATCCATGTTAGACCCTTCTATAAACATATCATCAACATATAAACATAAAATAATGTAGTTGTCATCCTCCAAACTCTTAAGATAAACACAATGGTCTGAATTACACCGACTATATCCATGTTCAGCCATAAAGCTATCGAATTTAATATACCATTGGTAAAGTGTTTCCTTCAAGCCATATAAACTTTTATTCAATCTTCACACTAAGTTCTCCTTACCTTTGACCTTAAAACCTTGTGGTTGTTACATATATATTTATTCTTCTAAAACACCATGGATAAAGGTTGTTTTGACATCAATTTGTTTCAAATAAAATCTTCAATAGCCACAATACTTAAAACAATGTGTATAGAAGTCATTTTTACGACTAGGGGAAAGATCTCATCAAAATCAATGTCCTTTTTCTGTGCAAATCCATTTACAACTAACTTGGCTTTGAATCTTTTCTTACCTTCATCCTCCTGTTTCATCCTATAAACCCATTTATTTGGTAAAGTCTTTTTACCTACAGGAAACTTACATAATTCCCAAGTCTTATTTTCAGCAAGGAGTCCATTTATTCTTCCATGGAAATCTCCTAGTGAACCTTTGTATCCACCTTCACATCTTCATCATATCCTTCTAGTTCACCAACATCTGTTAATAAAATAGAATACAAAGAGGGATAGAAACTTTTAGGAGGTCTACTTAGTCTTTCTAATTGTCTAACATTCACTGGGGTTTGTGGTATTTGTTGTTGTTGTTGTTTTTGCAAAGAATGAGGGACCACTGGAACATCATCTTTCAGAGTATCATCTAACACTACATAATCATTTTCTTTATTCTTATGTTGTTGCAACTGATCTTTGTACAACACTTTCTCATTGAATATGATATCCCTTCTTCTTATGATTTTATGATTTTCAACATCCCAAAGTCTAAAGAAAAACTCATTAATGGCATATCCAAAAAAATATGCATTTCTTTGACTTATGTTCCAACTTGGTTCTATTTTTCAAAATCTATATGTGAAATGCTTCACAACAAAAGGTTATGAGAAAAGAACAACTCACCTCCTTACCTATCCATACTTCCTCTGGAATACCACAACCCAAAGGAGTAGATGGACCCCTATTGATTAAATAAATAACAGTGTTTATAGCCTCTTTCCACATATTTAAGGGCATCCTAGTATGCAACTTCATACTCCTTGCACGCTCCATTATTGTCCTATTCATGCATTTAGCCACTCTATTTTCTTATGGAGTCCTTGGAACCATATCCTGCCTAGGAATACCATTAAAGGAACAATAATCTTCAAACTCTTTGTTGCAATAATCACCACCATTATCAAATATGAGACGTTTTAGTCTTTTACCAGTCTCATTCTCAACCAAGCTTTTCCATTTTTTAAAAGTTTCAAATACATCAAATTTATGCCTAAGGAAATAAATCCATACTTTCCTAGTCACATCATCAATGAATGTAACATAATATAGAGAGCCGCCAAGGGAAGATAGCCGAGTTGGTCCCCATACATCTATATGCACAATCTCTAATTTCTCACCTTTATTTTCCTTCCCACTTTTCAAAAAACAAAGTCTCTTTTATTTTCCATACACACAACTTTCACATCCATATTGACACATTTTAGACCTGGTAAGACTTTCTTTTAATAAATTAATCTCATACCTTTTCCACTCATGTACCCAAATCTATTGTGTCATAGTGTTGTTTCAAAATCCACAGTGATTGTTTCATGTTCTACCTTCTCAATTGAAGCAACTATTCTTGAACATTGAATTTTCTTTGTAACAATTAAAGTAGAAGGAACAATATGACCTGTACAAAGACATAAGGTGCCTACTTTCACACATTTTTCTACTGCTAAGGAACATTTTGAAACCTTCTAATTTTTATCATTAAAAGTAACTGTGCAACCTTCATCACCTAGTTGCCCTACTAAAATTAAACTCCTACTCAGCCTTGGAACATGTCTTACCTCTTATATTAGCCAATTATTACCATTCAACAAGTTAATCTTAATTATTCCCTTTCCAATAATCTGACAGGGTTCATTATCTCCCAAATAAACTAGCCCAAAATCACCTTGGACAAAATCAAGAAAATAACTTCTATGGGTTGTAGCATGAAATGAGGCCCCTAAATATAGAAGCCATGAATCAACATAATTTTCTATGGAAAGAAGTAAAACATCCTCTATAAATTTATTACTTGCCACATTTACCTCTATTTTTTCTTCTTATTTTTCTACTTTATTTTTTGAGACTAGCAATCTTTCTTTCGATGACCTGATTTCCCACAGTACCAGCAATCGTTTGGTCCTCTAGATTGAGATGTCTTGCCATTTGATTTTACTCATGATTTCCCATGACTTCCATAATTGTTTCCTCTCTCCTTTGATCTACCACTACTTTATGCATTCAAAACACTACTTGATGTGGATCTATCTAATATTTTCCTATGAACTTCTTCACTCAAAATAACACCAACAACATTACTAAATTTTAGGGTATTTGAACTAGAAACAAAGTTACTAACAACCTTTACCAAGCCATTCCAACTTTTAGACAAAGAGAATAGAATCAAAAGAGCCATAATTTCTTCATCAAAATTGAAATTAATAGAAGATAATTGATTGGTAACTATATTAAACTCATTTAAATGATCATCAACTAACCCACCTTCTACCATTATCATATTAAATAAACACTTCATAAGAAATACCTTATTCAAAGTGGAAGGTTTTTCATATAACTTCACTAGGGTTTCCATTAACTCTTCAGTAGTCTTTTCTTGTTTAATATCAAATGCCATCGATTGTGCCAGGCATAAATGAATACAACCAAGCACCTTTCTGTCTAAAATATCCCAATCCTCATTAGACATTCATGTCGATTTCTTGGATTTTCCTCCCAATGGCCGCCATAAATCCTTCTAATAGAGATAAACCTCCATTTTCATTTTCCATAACTGAAAGTTCTACCCATTAAACTTCTCAACATTCAAATTACCCTCGTCTTCCATTATTCCTACTCAATTGTGACACTCCCACTCAACCTTAACACCTCCCTGTAGAGGATAACTGAAAACAACCTGCTCTGATACCACTTGTTAGAATTAGAAGACAAAAATCTAACAGTTAAATGTAAATATAACCAATAATTCAAAGGAATAAAGCTCATAGAAGTAGAATAAGAAGACACAAATATTTAACGTGGTTCACCCAATCTTGAGCTACACCCACCAAGTAGAGTCTAGTCTTGTTATCTAGTAATTTCAACCTGTTACAATCTACAAATCTCTTGCAACTCAATACCGTTGCAAGAAGCTACAAAATTATCTATTGAAAACCCTAACCCTAAGCCATTATAACAAGACTTATGTCGGTTAACAAGTTAACCCTAAAAAATACTTGACGAGTCAACCTAGGGAAAATCTTGATGAGTCAACCTAGGGAAATGTTTGACAAGTTAACCCCAAAATTGACACTCTATCTAAACCACATTGTACACATTGGGATGGGAAAATGTGTGTTGTA
Source organism: Chamaecyparis obtusa (assembly GCA_027943335.1). Lineage (NCBI taxonomy): Eukaryota > Viridiplantae > Streptophyta > Pinopsida > Cupressales > Cupressaceae > Chamaecyparis > Chamaecyparis obtusa. Next base: position 242,767 of record BSBK01002552.1, read on the forward strand.
CGCATTGCATAATAATATTTTATTTTATTAAGTAAATATTGCACCTGGATGGACGTGCAACATGTAGATATTCCCATAGAATATTGTTGATGACTTGTATTGTAACATTGTGATATTATTTGATGTAATTATTTAATATTGGGGAAATAAATTAAAAAGTACCCAATATTGGATGCGGGGTCAATGGGGTTAGGTAGCACATGGTTTATGTAATACCACTTGGTGGTTTTGTGGGAGCTTGTTTTTTTTTATAAAAGTAACCACAAGGATAGTTTTTGAGGTTAGATAGGTTAGCATTTGTGAAGGTTGGAAGCATGGCATGGTATGTGTGGATACATGCTTGTTCACATGGATTTCTTTGTTGTGTGTAGGGCTTTGAAGGCTTCCATGATTGTATTGCAATGGTGTTTTTCTGAATAATACATGGTGATGGATACTTTTGGAGTTGGGTTTTTTCCCTCATGACGATTATCCCAAAGTATATTTTGTGTCACATTTTTGTGGGTATGTTGTCTATTCTCTTACGTGTGGATTCTAAGTGCTTATTTGCATAAGACCTATTACGGGTTATGTGTAAATTATCATTTTGTTGGTTGCAAGTTTCCTTATAGGTGGGAAATGGATAAAGAGATTATTTTTAGTGTGACTCATGGGATGGAAAAGAATTTCTTAGTGATGTAGTGGGTTTAGATGTTATTCATAATGAAAGTACACACTATTAGCGGTCTAAACTTAAATATTTTTTGGAAGAAGTGAGGACTAAACATGGTAGATACTGGAGGTGGAAAAAGGTGGACAATTTTCAATTGGAGGAGAATCACAAACAGTAATTAAAAGATATTCTAGACTCTAGACCCTTAAATTTGACAAGAGAGGAGGATGAAGTGATTTGGTATAGTTCTAAGAATAGTGAATACTTGGTTAAAATTGGGTACCAAATCATTGAAAGTGTAGATGTACTTGAGCACTGGTTAGAGAAGTTGTGTTGGAACAACCTCACTCTTCCTAAGGTTAGTTCCTTCACATATTTGTCCCTTACGGGGAGAATCTTGTCAAGAGACTGAATGAAGAGAATAGGTGTTGAGGGGTCGTTCAAGTTTTTTTTGTGTAACCGGGAAGAGGAAACGTTGGACTATTTATTTTTGCAGTGTGATTTTACCCAAGCTAGTTGGTATTTTGTTATGTCTAAGATGAATTTACAATACATGTTTCCTAGGACTTTGCAGGAATGGGACCAGAGCTAGAATTTACCAAATTTCAAATCAATATTCTCAAGAGTGTGGGCAATATGTCCTTCCATGGTGTTATGGGAGATCTAGAAGGACCAAAATAGGAGGATCTTCCAGGATAAAATTGAACCTTTGAGTGTTTTTCTACATAGATTGGAAAGAGCTATCTTAGAGGTGGTAAGTAATATGGCTGCAAACTCAAGCTTGGAAAATATTCCATTTTCTTTGACAGATAAGTCCTTATAGCTAAGTTGGCCCCAATTCAAATATAGGTTCATTCAGGGGCTTCGAGGGGATGATCTCTCTACTTTGATTTTATTTTTTGTGACATGTCTTTTAGCTTTTCTAGGATGTCTCTAACTATAGATTTTATCTCTAAGGTGTCTTTGACTATAAAGGTGAGGATGGGGCATGTTCACTTGGTTGTTTCTTGTGGATTGTTCCTTAGTAATATATGTACTCATCTTAGACATAATTATCTAAGCTCATCAAGGACGTCTAGGTCTCATGTGAACTGGGGCATTCCTTAACTATCTAATGTGTTTTCCTTCACATGATGCGTATGTTGATTCATTTGGATCATTCCATGTCCAACTGAGTTAACCCCATCATCATAATATGCTTAATGATGATATTAGCTCTTAAAAGAACAAGAAATATCATCACCTTCATATCACTTTCTTCTCATCATCACATCATGTTCATCTCAATCCCTTCTTCATTCCATTTCTCAAATTCATCTTCTTCCTTTCAATTCAATTTTCTTCATCTCACTTGTTTCATTCATTTTTCTGCATTTCATCTTCCTTCTCTCACCTTCATATTTCTTCTCTGTCATCCATTTCATTCATTATTTATTTATTTCATTATATTTTTGTCATTCTCATTATTCATCTTCATCAAAGATCAATACCTTGCTTTATCCAATTGGTGTGTGCCTCTTAATTTCAACTTCAAATTAGTCAACCTTCTTCTTAGCATGAGGTCTCATTGCTTGATCACCAATCAATCAATCGGTGTACCAACTTATCTTGTGCTAGCATCAATATCACTCTACATCAACTTAATCATCTTACCAACTTGGCTAAACTGATCATTTCCATTAATTGTTCAATTATCCTTATCTAATGTGCATTTTCATAAAATGTACCTCTCAACTTAATCACTTGCACAATATCAATCGTCCAATCATTTTCTTGTAAGATGTCGAGAGATCAATATCATCATACCTTATCCAATCAATCTCTTGAGGAGGCATATCATATTTAACATCATCCTTACCAAGATATCCCTAGAGCATATATCAGTTAATCAATTTTTCTTTGAAACAATGCGACATGATACATTGTCTCAAAGAGAGGCAAAATCTACAGACAAAAATATCTTCTAAATAATCCTAATCTATTTAGCAATTAATTTGGATCCATTTATTTATTCCAAATTTCCATTCATTAATAATATTTTCCACTCTTCATTACTCTATTAATCCATTTAATGAAATATTGCATTCTATGTTAATTCATTAAATAACATATAATTATTATTTCATTATAATCCATTTTCAAAAAATCCCATATCACAATCTCACCCCTTACTTATCCTCCTTCACTTCCATCAACCATGTTCACTTAGTAAATGTGGTACAAATGCTTACCTTTACTACCTCCTTTTATCCCACATTCGTCCAAACATTGGATTCACCTATGAAGACAACCATAAATATATCTTTTCTCTCACATCTAAAGCTTCTTGCATTTTTTTATTATCTAACATCGTATGTATCTTTAAAATCCTTGAATCATTTTGGCATATTGCATTTACATTCATCTTTTGAATCTTTCGTTTCTTCATAGCCTCTAACGGAAGTGCTTCTGAGAGGAAATAATATTTGAATACAAGATCTTGAGGAATAGGAAGGCAATGAAGTAGACTTTCATCTAATGCATTTAATTATTTAATTAATGTTTGTATTTACTTTTTGGAAATAATCCATTATTGTGATGTTGGAATGAATGGGTCTTTGAATTTGTTCTCCATTTCCACCATTGCACAATGAGTTGGAATAGCAATAAAGCTAATGTAATATTCAAAACAATTCCACAAATAAATTATCACAAAATACCAAAATAATATCATAAAAATATATGAAATATACAATACAATCCTTGTCTATGCAAGACAAAGAAGAAGGGTGAATGTGACATTAACAAACCCTACAAGAAATTTGACACATGTAGATCACTTGGAACAAGTGTGACAACACATGTTAAAATGCTAACTTAAGTTTGTTGGAAATTTGGCTAAGTTGGATATCACAATGTTGTCATTATGGCAACATATATTCAGCATTGAGACAACATGATCAGAGGAAGAAGTTATGTATGAGAACACATGAAAATTGTCTAAGTATAACAGTGTTTACCAGTATTCACAAAGACCATTTTGACTAGTGATGTTCACAGAAGTACATTCAGTGCATGTGCACTTGAACATAGATCATTCTAAGTATATCAAAGCTACATCTAAGAGCACAAGTCTATACGACATGTATAGAAAGAGATATCAATGTTTTGCAGAGTGTTGAGTCAACCAGAATAGAGCATGGATTAGAATATGATTATATTGAGTTAAGAGATTATTATTTTTATCAAAATAATCACTTAACTAATTAGGGATGACATCCTAGATGTTAACCCTAAGGTAGCATGAAATGACTCTATGTTTTGAGAAGAGTATAATGTTTTGTAAGCTAACAGGAAAGTTATTTTGTAATAACTTGTACATAAGTAAGAATAATGTAATGCGAAGATATAGAAGTTGAAATATGATGATATATGATGCAAAAGTGTAAGTTGTAAGAAAGAAAAGAAGCAAGTACTATATATTAGTGCGAAGAGCCTACAAAGCTAGATCAGAATATTAAAGATATTCTGCAGCGGTAAAAGATTTTTGTATTCTACCTTCTGTATCTGAAGTTATCATTGTATATTGCATGTTTGGGTAGTGAGCTCATCTTGCATACATCTATGTTTTGTAATAGAAACTACTAATAGAGTTGAGGCTTCTAACAAGGCCTAAAGTCCTTTAACTAGGATAGAGACACTATACAGATGTAATAGACTCCTAAGAGGGTCAATATCCTTAACCAAATACTTTTGATTAGTGGATCAGTTGTGGGTATCATTCCCACAGGGGTTTTCCCTTGGCCAGGGTTTCCTCAAGAAAAAATATGGTGTTATGAGTTCATTTATTTTATTGTTATGCTTATTGTTCAGTTTACTTAGTTTAGTTTCTTATGAAAGCTACAAGTTAATTTCATATATCCATAATTGGGAAAAAGTAAAAGTTTGTGAAATACTGATTCATGCCCCCCCCCCCCCCCCCTCTCAGTATTTCCTATTTCTAACAATTGGTATCAAAGCTTAGTTACTCAGAACAAAGTTATTCAGAGAAATCCTAACAGCTTGAGTAAGATCTCTATGGATATGGATCAATTGCAAAAAAATCTTGATGAAGCTCTTGAACAGATTGATATTCTTACTAAAGAGAGAGATACACTGAAAGACAAATATGATAATGCATAAGATTACATTGAGAAACTAAAAGAAAAGATAGAAGATCTAAAATCAAAGAAAGAACCTACAAGTCAAGTCAAGGATTGTGATGAAGTTTCAAAACTGAAGAAAGAAAATGAGATCCTTAAACATGAACTAAAAATTATAGATCTAAAGTTAAGCTTGAAAGATGATAACAGAAAAGATGAATCAAATCTGAAGTCTGAAAATGTAGATCTGAGATCTAAACTCAACAAAATGACGTCTGAACTTGAGACTACAAAATTATAGTATGATGAACTTGTGAAATACAACACAATTGTGAAAGGATAACTAACTCAGTCTATACAACATCTTGAGAAACTATATTCCAGTAGTGAAAAGATTGACGAGCAGATTTCTTATCAGAAACCCTCTCATGATAAAACTGGTCTTGGATACCTTGAAGATAAATTCCCAAAGAAGATTGAAGAATATAAAGAACCAGATCCGGAACAGTCTGAAAATAAAGAAGAAAAGAAACTAGATGAATCTAACAAATCTAAAAATGTACCTAATCCACCTATGCAAGATGAACTGGCACCTAAAGAGATGTGAAGAGAATTCAAAGATAGATGTTTTTCATGTAATTCTTTTGGACACATGAAAAGAGATTGTACAGGTAAGAAATTCAAACCTATCTTTGGTTATTGTTATAATTGTCATGGTTTTGGGCATAGAGCTATTGATTGCAAAAAACCTAGATCTAATGATAATGTTAATAGTAGAATGTTTAGAAATACTAACCCTGCAAATAAGACACCTATTGGAGAAATGAACAAAAGAAATAGAATTATGTGTTATAGATGAAATAAATTTGGACACATTGCCATAAATTGTAGATCACAAATCAGTCAATCAGGGCTAAGATATGGAAACAATGGAATAGTTTGTCAGATATGTAATAACATGGGTCACACAGCAAGGTATTGCAGAATGAAGAACATGAGAAATCCTAATCTTAGAAGAAATGTTAACTATATCAAGAGAAATGTGAACACAAACAACAGTCAGAAAGAAAGTTGTAGTAACTTGGAAGAAGTTGAGTTTGTCAAAGCTACATATCAAGCAAGCACACTTAGTGTACTAGGAAATCAGATAGGTGAAGTATTTGAGAGTTAGTATGAATCATTTCCAAATTCATCTCAAAGAAATTAAGCATCAAATTTCATGAACTATGTATTAGATTAAGCATCAGAATAGTATATAATTTAGAGTAAGTTGAATTAAGCCTTGCGAAGTTAATATGGGCTAGAATATGATATAAGGAAGCTATGGTTATGAGTGCATGAATTTATGAACATGTATGTGATTACACAAAAAGAAAGAAGTTGTGCAGGTAACCAAAAACATCTTTTGACATGAATGCACTTAAGAAATTAATGCGATGACAATGGCTTGAAACATTTGAAGGATAAAAGAAGATTATTGACATCATTTGATCATTCAAGTGTTTACAAGAGATATAGAGAGCTAGTCAGTGGAGATTGAAAGTAGTTTGCAAGATTTGGAGATAGATTCTTTGCCAGATCTACGTAAAGCCCTAAATCGCAATTCCAAGGTTTTAACTAAGAATTCATTATTAAAGCAGTTACTTTTCAGTGGAATTATGGATGCATCACTAGTTCACAACATCATAGACATAGCTAGACCTAAGATGAAAAATGAATTAGTAGAACCTATTGGTCCATTTTCCTGTCAATGCAAAATCTTTTGAAAATGGCTCATTTCCTTGCAAGTTTTCTTGAAATGTCCTGCCCTATGTTCTTCCATGTGTCACCTTGCTTCAGTTCAGATCGCATCTCCTAAATCATAAACCCAGGAAGTTATTCAAGTTTTAAGGTCTGCAGGAAATAATTTCAGAATATGCCTCAGTGTCGGAAACCCACAATGTTTTTGAAAATCCATGATGTTTTCGATCTTTTGCCAAAAACCCTCGTTGTTTTCAACCTTTGCCTTCCAGCTTTTGTGCACTTGTCTTTTGGTGCTAAAAACTTTGTGTGTTTTTGACCTCGGTCTTAACTGCACAAGTGCGATCGTTGGTGGGTCCCAGTTCTTCCCATTGCCCGACATGGTTAAAGTTTGGACAGAATCAATGGGTTGTTGCTTGTTCGCATAGAAAAGTTGCACGAGGTTTATTTCTCATGAAGTTGTGACCGATTGCCACCTGTCCTATGGACCTGAGTCTTCAAGGGTTTCAAATGATTGGTTGTCGCATAATCGCATGTCAGAAATTTCTGACATGCAACCATGCAACCGGTTGACACATGTCCCAGCAGGCCCATCTCAGGGGGCTCTAACAGATTGTTAACGGGTGTGCAAGATCAACGATCCTCGCCATACCACAAGGAAAAGATGCAAGCTTTTTAATCTTCGCGCTTTAACAAGAGTCGTTGATGCGGTATGGGTAAATTGCCTGGTGGACCCATTTGTCAGAGGTGGTTATGTGGCGGCCTTTGGTTGGCTGTCGCATGATCGCATAACCCAGTTTCTAGCTATGTGATCATGCGACTAGTTGACATGTGTCCGTGGTAGTGAGGTGGCATTTCGTTAGTGGGCCCGAGAGATTCAGAGGGGAGGATGGCGTGGCAGATCTAGTGGTTGGCGCATGATCTCATGGGAGGTGTTAGACCCATGCGATCATGCACCCATCGTTCGATTTCGAAGGCTTATTTGCAGGTGGGTCCTATGGTAGAGATGACTCGGCAGTTGCAGCGAGTGGTGGTATGACATGTGGCATATGGCAGACCTAGGTCTAAGGCGTGGCAGTTGTTGGCAGGGTTGAGGCATGGTAAGTAGTGGTTAGTCACATGTTCGCATAGCCTTTTTCAAGGCTATGCGATCATGCAACTAATGTTTTGTGCTAACTCACGGCGGCGGCGGTTATGCGACAAGGTAAAGGTATGCAGGTTGTCGCATGTTCGCATAGCCCATTTCCTAGCTATGCGATCATGCAACAACTATTTGGACGTCGCGGTTGCGGAGTTAAGGTGGGTCCACTGTGCGGGTCTTGCCGGTGTGCTCGGTTTTGTTTGGTCATTGACTAGTGGTGGGGCCGAGAACTTCTCAAGACGGTTTGTGATCGGCATTGTGCGGTTAAGAAACCGCAGTTACATGATTGCAAAGGTTAATATGGAGCCATGCGATCATGCGACCAAGCACAAATATAACTGATTCCTATTGCGGTTAATCTTATCGATGCCTAGGAAAATAAAAATCTGACGGCGGGATATAAAGTCAATCTGATTTTGAATGATGACCGCCGATTCACTTCTGGTGCCATGAATATAGCTGTTAACCTACAGATTTGAATTTTTAAGTGTTTCCTGCGACCTCGAAGTACCAAAATTTATGGTTTTGGCGACAGTATTCATTTGGTTTGGTGGCGATGGTTGTTGCGAAGTGGTCCAGGGGCTCTGTGGTCGATTGCAGAGGTTGATTTTGTACCTGGTGGAGTGTGGTTTTGTGCTCGAGGTGTGTTTGCAGGTGGTTGATTAGACTGATTTTCATGGCAATTCCTAGTTTTCTATCCTGGCTCGCAGATTTTCATAATTGTAGATCTGTTTGAGATTTTCTCTCTCTGGATTGCTTGGTTTCCTGCCCCTGCATTAAATTTTGATGTGTTCCAGTTGGTTAGGTGGGTGAAACTTTGACCCCAGTCATCCGTAGCTTGTTGCAACTTGTTTTGGGTTTCCAAGATGACTAGTGGTATATATTGCAAGTTTTTGACTTGTCAATGGTTCTGAATTTTGTCAATTCCAGTGGTTCCAATTTTTGGTTCCATAAGCAGTTTCTTCTTGTAGACATTTTCATCCTGGTTGTATCAACATTAGGGAAAAACCTCATGTATCTTTTGCATATTGTCTATGGTGTTTTCTGAATCAACTTGTAATACAGGGATTTGAATCCACATACTTAATACAGTTTCTCATTCTTGGATCTCTCCTTTAGTTGTTCTTAATGAATTCTGAGTTTTCTGGCTCACTGCATTTGGTTGCTTATGTATATGTTTCATCTCTCAGCCTTGATTTAGAATCAAGTTAAAAGTCTCTGAGTGAAGCATAGATTCATTTGGTTCAGTCAGTAAGGATACTTGTAAGTAGTGTAAGAGATGTTTAACTATGTTTATGGCTTGGATTCTCAGATGAATCTAATAGTTGTCCTTGTGTTCCATGTTCACTTCAAGTGTGATGCCCAATGGATAAGGCACTGATCTTAAATTAGTATCCCTGTGTTGATGCAAAGTGTTGCATGGTTGTCTGCATCCTGCAAGAAACCCAATTATATTTAATATCTCCAATCCTGCAATCCCTCATAGTCTTGAGGTCACAAGGCCATTTTACCCTTCATAGCAATAGAGATTCAATGAATGTTTGGTTAGCATTTAGTAGTCTCTTGCTATCATCTGCTTTGTTTAATCCAGTCCAAAGTCCTAAAATGTCATAAGTTACTAGATTAGGTACACCCGCCATGGTTTTGCAGAGCCAGAAGTGAAGAGGGCAGTCTTGTCCCTATAGTTGGTCCAGTTGCCTTGTAGGGCTTTCACACTTGGATTTAACCAGTCCTAACATCAGTCTCAAGGCATATTGGCAGCTCTAAGTGGCATAAGCATTTTTGAACACCAACAGAACCCTTAAAAGAAGATCCTAGTCTGGCCTTGTCAATCATTCCAGATGGAGTTTTACATTTGGAACATGTAAAAGGGTATTTGAAATGCAAGTTTGAAACAGTAGGAGATGGTAGTTTAACCATGGAGTACAATAAGATATACAAATAGGGCATGACCTACAAAGAAGGATTTGAACATTTAGGTCAAATGGACATTATTAAGTGCACATTTCACTGTGAATTTCAAGATGATGAATGGACCAAAATCATTTTGAGCAGAATCCATAATGGAAAGTTTTGGTTGGATGATAGAGTTATAGATATTACAGTAGATCTTATACATGAGGTTACAAGATTGTCTAAGATAGGAGCAATTCCTTTAAATTAAAAGAATGTTAAGAAAACAATGTTGGATAACACCAAGTCTTCATATAATGGAAGAGGCATAGTCATAAGCAAGATTGAACAAGATGATATGAGATATGTATGTAATATTTTAACTACAAAATTTTGTGCAAGTTCTAGGGAAGATGACATGATAGCAAGTATGGTGCAAGCAACCTATCTTATGTGTATTGACGGAGTGGAAGTAGATATGTGTGAGATTATGAGAATTCAGCTGATTGAAAATCTTGAGAAGATTAAGAAAATAAAGAACTCCCAGTTTAGATTTTCATCTTTGATCACTTGTATGTTTTTCCATCTTTTGAGAAGATTCCCTTACACTATAGGATCTTATTGGAATGATGGCAGAAATTCAATGGATAGAATTAATAATGTATATTTAAGACATCCTATTGATAAAGTGAATGAGAGTGCCACCCTTGTCATTAAGACCTTTCAGAATGAAATCAAAAGAAGATCAAGAATTCTACCATCTATTGTTGAGAAATACAAGAATGACATATGTTTCTTAGTGGACACTGATTTTACCTACACTGAAGCAGTAGAACCAAAGATAGAATTTGTAGATCCTCTTAAGTATGAGATATCTAAAGAAGAAGTTGAAGGATGTGTATGCAAAATACTTAAAAGCAGTTTGGATTCCAAGAGTTCTAGATTTGGAACATATGAAGAGAACTTCAGTACAGCACAACAGTCATAGGTGCAGAAATTGGCAAAGAAAAGAGTTGATAGCACAATCAAAAATATCTGAAAAGATACAGGTATGGCCAAGCATGAATTCAACATTACAAAGAAGACAACAATAACTATTAGGGATATTGGACAAAAGGAAGTGTTATCAATTCCACCCTTGACATCTCATGCAGCCCCTGTTGAGGATATTCAGAATGTTGATGAAGATATTATAGAATTGGATGTGCCAGCAGTAAGAAAATCTACTAGATCCACCTTTACTACACCAACTAAGAGACTGAAAGAGATGGAAATTGGATTAGGCAAGAGGCATAAAACTATATTTTCTCCAATAGAAAGGATAAGGACTCTAGAAATAAAGCCACAAGAAGATGAAGAGGCAGGCAACAACAAAAGAAGCAGTGGAAGCCTAAGATTGATAAAGTGAACCCCTTAATCATTAATGAAGGAGATTTCACCAAGTTGAATAAGTATTATGAGATGTACAACAACTTTGAGAAAATGAATCTTGAGAAGGCATGGTGCAGGGGCACCTCCCTATATTCTTCAATGGATCATAGATCTAGTTAATAAGCCTATTGTAAGGCCTAGTCACCCCTAGTGTGGTTATAAACCATGGGCTTTGACTATGGTCCAAAGGCACATTTAGGTATTTAGGCTTTCCTAGGTGTCTTTCAAGATATTTTAATGATTTTATATCATTTTGGGTCCTTGGGATCCAAGGCTTAGGCCTTATAGGCTCATTAGGAGCAAGAATGCAATATTTTGTAAAAAGTTGCAAAATGCAAGAAATGTTGCTCAACAACTTTCTGAAAAGTTGCTAGCAACTTCTAAAAACCTCTTAAACGGTCACAACCTTTGAAAAATGGTTGGATTCATTGGGAAAGGTCTTCAAATAGACCTTTCAGGTGGGTGGAAGACACACTGATGTAATTTTGCATTCAATCAATAAAAAACTATTATTTTCTCGATATCTCAGACTGTAAACTGGTTGTGTACGGGTTTGTACAAATTTGCAAAACAAGGAAATTTGGAGATCTATTACCTAACATACACTAGGAGTCCAATGCACTTAGTTTGATTCTGTTTGATGGTCGGAGTCAAGAGTTACATAAACTTATTTATCGAGTGTACAGGAAACCCTCCTAAACTAGGGTTTCATCAATTCAATGCCCTAACTTTCTTTTCCACCAGGGAAATCCCATGCCACTTGGGGAAATGAAAGTAGGGTCAATGTATTTTAGATCCTCAAAGATCCAGGAGAAGGGGGATTATTTTTTGACGTTTTCTTGCAGGCCCTAGGCCAAGAATCTCTATGTGCTTGGACCAGAATATGAAAGAATGAAGTGATAGTAGCACTTCGGGGGTGGATAAAAGAAATCTGATGGTAGATTGTTGTCTCTTGGGGATCCCTAACACATTTCCAATTGGTGGTTTGTCTAGGAAAGCTGACCGGTGAACACTTTCTTAAGTAACCAAACCCCATTAGCCCTATTAGGCCTAGTGGATCAGGAAGAGTTTGGTGGTTTCCCTACAGGTTGGGAACTTTTCCTTTGGGAGTTTGACACAACTCAACAAAGGGTATCCAAACATACAAAATTGTTCAGTAGGCCCTTTGGAAGAATCTAGAACCAAAGTCCTAAAACCTCGGTCACAGGGCTACAAACCAAGAAGGCATCAAATCCGGAGTTGTTGTATGAATTCTTAGACATTCTAAGGGATTGAGAATCATTCCTTCTAGAGACATTTTGTAAGTGTGGAACCTTTCCATCCCCTTCCCAATATATAGGTTCTTATTATGAGGCAAAGACAATAGGAGACATTAAACACCAAGAATTACCAAGCGTTAGGAAATAACTCAGTGAATCAACCAAGCCCACTCAGTTAACGAAGGAACTGAGTATCAATCGAGCCGACTCGGTCAAAGAAGGGACTGAGTAGCAACCAAGCCTGGGGGAGTGAAAACTAGTAAAAGACATAGAATCCTCTAGTGAGGATAGTGGGTTTGTGTTTATTGTAGGATCTTTTAAAGGTGTAGAGCACTCTTCTAAACCACTTTGGGTTTAGAGAAGACACCTAAGGTCTCACCACTTTTGAGTTGCCTAAATAGGGGAGAGCTCTGCATCAAGTGGTATCAGAGCATCTAAGATCCTTAGGGTAAAAGTATAACAACACCATGGAAGGAGAAGATGAAGGAGGGTTGTTAACAAGGATGACCAATGTAGAGATAGTAAGATACCTAAGAGAGAAAAGGACAAAGAATGATGAACAAAGGAACACCGAGATGCAACAAATGAGGTAAGAAATGGATAAGCTTAGGGAAGAGATTCATAGAAAAAGTAGTGGAAACACTAAAGATGTCAAAGAAGGGAGTTAAGAAGAACCCCTTGAACAGGAAGAAGATGAGTGTCCTGCAGACCAAAGCCTACTAATGAAGACTCTAAAGTCTATGGAGAGAAGGACATGAACACCAAGCTTGAATTGCCTACCTACAATGGGAAGATGGACCCGAATGCTCCAATGGATTGGGTAGATGCCCTAACTAGTTTCTTTGATTGTGAGGATATCCCTAAAAATCAAAGGGTAAAAATTGTTAAGTCTAAGCTCAAAGGCTCTACACTCACATGGTGGAACTTCACTCAAGATGACAGGGTGAAGAATGGAAAGAATCCAGTCACCACTTGGAAGAAGATGGTGGCCCTACTTAGGGAGACCTATGTCCCTAAAGATTATGAAGTCCAACTTCATAAGAGAAGGATGAGTCTAAGACAAAAATTGATGGATATCTCTAGCTATACTAAAGAATTTCAGAGATTCGTGATGAAATCCAAGCTTGTTGAACTAGAATGTGTGAAGCTTTCTAGGTATATGAAAGGCCTAAGAGTTTCAATTTATGATTAACTTAGTTTGAAAAGCCCTACCAAAGTGAACCAATGCTATCAATTGGTATTGAAAGATGAAGAAAAGTTCGAAAGGAGAAATGAACAAAGTGGTACAGGAAAAGGAAAGAACGAAAGAGGAAGAGGAAACTTTGGAGGAAGAGGACATAATACTAGACCACAAGGTGAATCGAATATAGAGAATACTCAAGGAGAAAGCAATTCAAGGGGTGGATATAGAGGAAGAAGAGGAAATGGAAGAGGTAGAAATGGAGGAAGAAACAATGGGAAGATCAAGTGCTATAACTGCAATCAGACAGGTCACTACACCAATAGGTGTCCGCACAGAGACAAGAAGAATAACCAAGGTGAAAGAAGAACCAACCTAGTACAAGAAGATGATGCTAATAGTATAAGAGACTATATTGGAGAGGAAGTTGTATGCCTCGTGATGAAGAGGACATTAATCAAAGAAACCATAGTGGTGGAGGCTCCTCAAAGGAAGAATCTTTTCAGGACCAACTGCAAATGCCATAGAAAGGTATGCAAGTTGTATGAACTAAATATGGGCCTCTGATTTGGCTCCACACTTCAACATAGTCATTGTTCACCAGTTGCAGCAAAGAATGAATATGAGATTATTCATCTCGCCTATCTGGATGATTCAACCTATTGCCTTCTATCTAGGTAGGGTTCGAAATTGCTCTCAGAATTGAGAGTCCTGCAACCATAGAATATCACTAGAATGAAGGATTTGATTGAAAGTACAAAGAAGATTATTCTAGAATGAGTATGCAAGATTAATCTAGAAATGATGAAATTAATCTAAGAACAATGAAAGAAAACTAGATTAAGAAATGAACTACATCATTAAGCTAAACATGATATATTAATCTAGAAAATGAAGATTATGCTAAGAAATGAAAGCTTGAATGCAAAAGAGTTCTGGTAACAATGCGACAGCACTTCGTTGCTCGAAAAGTTGGGATCCTTTGAATGAGAAATGAGGGTTCTTTTATAGAATCCTACGTTCAATCAACAGTCGAGATTGAATCAGATGAACGGTGAAGATTGAATGAGAGTTCAATTCAGAATAGAAAGTTTCCTACAGAGAGGCAATCAACTTTTTGTTTTTGTCTGTGTGGAGCTTTAACTGTTTTATTTTCAATTAACTCATAGTTTCCTTTTCTAAACTGCAAAGAAGATTTTGTGGAGAATATTCAATTTAAATAAATAGAATATTGCCTCATAAGTGGATTTTCTCAATTATTTGAATAATTAAATTTATTTATTGAGATGAGGATATCTATTTAAAACTAAATATTTATTTAATTCATTTTTATGTGTTTTTAGTTAAAGAGGGTGGATTTAATTTAATTAAAGTGCTAGGACTTTGTAATTAAATTAATCGATCATAGGGTTTATTTAGCCAATTATAGTCGATATTTAGGAGTTAAATGTGATATATGATTGATGCAAATTTAAAGTTTTCTGCATTTGACACTAAGTCAAGTAGAGTCAATCAAAAGATAGAATTGCCTAGTACAATAGGACTTTGATGATTCAGAATTGATAAAATGAGACTAAATGCAACAAAATTGGTTAAGATCGCAAGATGTCAATTTTGGGGTATTATATTTTTCCCCTCTTTGAATTGATGTGCGAGCAGCGCATTGATTCAAAGAATAGTCTGAATGTGATAATTGATGAGATTTTCAGGATTATCTCCAGAATGAAGCTTAACCCTTAGAAGTGGAGGTTAGATTGCCTAGACACCGATTAGATTGAGTTGTAGAATCATCTTCAGAATGAAGCTTGATTCTCCGAAGTCTAAGTTAGATTGCGAAGACCTCGATCAGATTACCACTTTTTAGTAAGACTGTCCCCAGCACGAGGCTCAATCTTTAGGATTCAGGGTTAGATTGCCCCAATACCCGTTGATTAAATGATAATTGGTACAGATTTTTAGGAATATCTCTAGAATGAAGCTTAGTCCTTCGAGACCCAGGTTAGATTGCCCCAATATTGGTAGAAAAGTTTTCAAGATCCATCTCCAGAACAAATCTTGACTTTCAAGAATTAGGGTTAGATTGCCCCAATACCTAATAGGGGTTTCGAGAATCATCTCCGGAACGAAGCTTGATTCCTAGGGATCTGAGTTAGATTGCTCAGATACCTAAAGATATTTTGAGAATCATCTTCAGAACGAAGCTTGATTCTCAGGGATTTGAGTTAGATTGCTCAGATACCTAACAGTAAGATGACAAGATGCAAGACACAAAGATGTCCCTAGTGATTGATGATCGTGGAACATCCAATTTTGACCATGAGGTATGAAAACCTGAATATGCCTCAAGTGATGAGATGCCCCTAGCAATGAGGACTTTTGATTTAGATCAAATTGATCCGAGACTGATAAGATTCAATGATGCAATCATCCTGGCCCCTCGGGAGCAAAATAGAAAGATGACACGTCATGAAGGTAATTTACAGCAAAAGATTGTAAATAGAGATAAAATCAGAGATCTAGAAGAACTTAGAACATATTACGAAAGAATCAAGAAGATGCATAAACGATCTGGAGTCATTTCAAGGTCTGGTTGACCAAGTTTGACCATGGTTGACCAGAGTGGACTAGAGTTGACTTTTGATGCAAAAGATGAAGAAGGTGAGAAAATGATGATGAGATGTGATTCTGTTAAGAATACAACATCATAAGGTTGACAGCACAAGCGTCCAATCGCGTCGGACCTAGAAATTGTAAAACATAATTTTGAGCTATGTTAGAGTATCAGATTTCGATTTCAATCCCGAAAATGGATTTAGAGCGGTTGATTTAGCCAAAGGTGAATTTTTTGCGCAAAATGGAGCACTTGTGCAATTATGATGAAGCTGGGACGTAAAATGAGAACCCTCGAACAAATCCAGAAGAATACAACAAAGAGAACTGCAAATTACTACCGCAATGCAAGCCTAGAATGAAAATGCAAACCTACGCTAGTTGCAATCCCTAGGACTTGGTTGTTGGACCCATTAGATAGTTACCATCATAGAGCATTTGGTATTGGATGATCGTGAGATGTCATACAACTCCCACTAATATGATAATCATGATAATATGAATATGACATCAGTCTTTAGATTTGCCGGAATGAGGTGTAAGCATTAAGGCACAAGAAGCCGGAATGACCTAAACACCTATTCTTTTTTATTTAGCAAGTTAACATAACCATCAAAGCACAATTTCTAGAATGACCTGAATGTTGTTTGTGTACAAACACACCAGACACGCGAGAGTTCCTTCTGTTTCTAAGTGATTGAAAAGTATACTAAGAATGCTCGCAGTGACCCTTACATTCACTTCACAGGACAAGGGTTTGAAAGTTCACTTATAGCAAAAGAAGTCACTCACACAGACAAGGAGAAGAACCAACATGATGAAGGGTGCTTCCCTTAATACCACAAACACATAACAGAAACAGAGAAACACCAACAATATGCAAGAACAGAAAATTGGCTTCTTATTATCTCCACAAATGTGGAATTACAAACTTTCAGAATTACAATATGCAAAGCCACATGGGCATTCCCTTAAAATATTCTGTAGGACAAAGTCTTGAATCAATACTCAGATCTACTACCCAGAACTATCCCGAACTGCCTAAGACAACACTACAGACCTTTCTTATATAGGCAATTTCCACCGCCCGAGAAGGTTCCAAAAATTTAGCCCTTTAGGCCGACTAAACATAGAATTATTTATTTTTCACAATTATTACAATAGGGTCGGCTCAAAAGAAATACAAAAATATGATTTTAGATAACCCAACTTCCGAAGGCCATAACTTTTTAACCGTAACTCCATTTTTCTATTGTAACCACTTTTCAGAAACGCCATGACGAGATCTACAGTGCTTGACACACATTAGTGCTAGTCAACTAGGGGTCGATCGCGATCCGGAGCCTCTAAGGCCTTCAAAATTGACCTAAAAGATTTCGTACCTAAAAATCTCAATAACTTCACCAATACTGATGATGTGGCAATGAAACTCAACTAGTAGGCTAAAATGAATAGGATGAACCTTTAATTGTGAAATCAAAATATTCTGAGATCATATGACCAACTTACTAAAAATAGTAAGTTTCCATAAATAGCAGCTCTGCACAAGATAGCCCTTATTGAAAAGCAAACAAAAATATTTTTGGGTGATGCAAGATTGCTCTTACACCCAGGATGCTCCTGCATCAAACACCCAGGGTAATTTGAAAAGTGACCATGTCACGACTCAGGTGTGCAGAGGAAAACCAAGACGATTAACCTCCTCCTTTGCTAGCCATGATGAATCTTCAACAAGTTGTCCTTTCCATTTGACCAAATACTCTTCATATGTCCTGTTCCTTGTGCTTCTGCCAACATGACTATCCAGTATATCTTCAATCTCCTTGATATCTAAACTGGTTGCTGGAATACTCCACTGTGTTGCTATAACCTCATCTTCAACACCTCCTTCATGATACTCTGTGAGATCTGAAACATTAAATACTAGTGAAATATTCAGCTTAGTAGGCAACTCGACCTCATATGCATTTCTTGAATCATGCTTTTTCAGTATCTTACATGGCCCAAACTTTTTCATTTTCAACTTGTTATATGTACCAACTAGAAATCTTTCCTTTCGCAAATGAACCATGACTTCATCTCCAATCTGAAATTCCTTATGCCTCATTTTCTCATCCACCTTAGCCTTATACTGTGCATTCATCTTGGTAATATGCTTCCTCACCTCCTCATGGATGTTCTTCAAATGTTCTGCAAAATCCTCAGCTTCAGCACTACTTATTTCTCCTCTATCTATCTTTCTCAACTCGGATGCATTTCTGGGATTACTTCCATATACAATCTGTGGATGATGTGATGAACTAAACTTCAAATCTATCTTCAACTCTTCACTTTCTGCTAGTGTCATTCTATGTGCTGCCTTATTTGGCAAACTGGCTCCTGGAATCAAGTTCATTTGATGAATGATCTTTCTTACTGGTGGTAATCCATCAAGTACATTATCGGATACAATATCCTGAAACTCATTCAATAATTCTGCAACCTCTATAGGTACATCATCTACTTCCTCTTTCCCAGTCTTTGGAATTAAGGTAAAACACACATGTTCATGCCTCATACCATCTATGAATTTTCTTCCATCAACAAAAGTTATTCTCGCATTACCACATACCTTTTCTTCAGTCTCCGTCAATGGCTTTACCTTATGTCACACTCCATCCTTTGTCAGAGAATAGGTATTCGCACGACCATCATGTACAGCATATCTATCGAACTGTCACGACCTACCCAACAACATGTGACATGCATCCATAGGTATGATATCACATAGTACCTCATCTTAGTACCCACCAATCTTGAACTTTACTAGGCACTGTTCACTGACCATGACCTTGTCGTCATCCTGCACCCAAGCAATCCGATATAGATGTGGGTGTTTCTGTCTCTTGAGCTTCAACTTTGTCACCATCTCTTCTGACACCAAATTGTCAGTGCTTCCACTATCAATAATCACATCACAGCATTTACCCTCACACTTGCATCTAGTGTGAAATAGGCTCCTCCTTTGTTCAGGTTCATTCTCACCACTCAGCAGGACTCTTCTGTTGATCAGCGTTTCTCCTCTTTCAACATCTTCAAAATGTGATGATCTGGCATCTTCATCTACATGTGCAACTCTGGCCTAGCCTTCATTCCTCATGTTCGTCCTTCCTTTGTGTTGAGGACATTCAAATTCCCTATGACCTTCTTCTCCATAGTGAAAACATGTTCCATGGAAGCCTCCTCTTCCTGAACCTTGTCATTTCCCTCTTCCTCTCTTATCTCTATTGTTCTGATCTTGGAAACAATTGGAATTGTTTCCTCTCTGATTTTGACTGCTACTGGCCTCATCCTTCTTTTTTGGATCTTCATTTCAGCCTCCATATGACCGTGCACCAGATCGTCCACTGCAACCTCTTCTATTTTGTCTGCTCTCGAACTTCTTGTTCATCTTTTCCTTTGCTTTTGGGGAAAACTGGTATGCCTCTTCAATACTGTTCATTCGAACCAGATTCAGCTCCTCCTAAATGCTTGGCCTCAACCCATTAAGGTAACGAGCAACTTTCTCCTTATCAGCTTCTACAGGGCCTATTCTGATGAGGATTCGGTAGAACTCTTCTGTATACTCTTGAACAGATCGTCCCGCTTGCTTCAAACTTTGCATTTTCTTCAATAAGTCAAGCTCATAATCAACAGGGATGAACTGTCGCATCAATTTATCCACCATCTGATCCCATCTTGTGATTTTATCTTTCCCTCTTCTATTTCACTCCAATTGAATCTCTTGCCACTAGATCTTCGCATGACCTTTCAGTTTGGCCTTCGCGAATTTGACCCTATCAGGATCCTCAATATCTTCATACTCAAAATATTCTTCACATTCATTGATCCAGTCGATCAATTCTTCTAGGTTAAGATTTCTTGAAAATGCAGAAACCTCAATCTTAGGTCTTTTCCCGATCTTGGAAATGGCCCAGAAAAAGCCTTTCTTATTCTTGATTCAAAATTTTGCCTTCTTCTTGATCATCATTTCCTTCTTCGGCTTCATCCTCACTTTCATCTCTGACATTAAGATTCATTCCTCTGTGAATCTCTTCTTGCAATACTCACACTTGTCTCTAGAGCGCTCTAACCTCAGGTGTTACAACACCAGCTCTTCCACCACGTTCCCTTCGTGGAAGCATTTTCGCAATGCGTGCTGAAACCCTAACCATGGTCCTGGTACAAACTGTCTCACAGTCGGCGATCTATTTACACACTCAAGAACTCCTACTCTGATACCACTTGATGAAGGGTGCTCTCCTTAATACCACAAACACATAACAGAAACAAAGAAACAACAACAATATGCAAGAACATAAAATTGGCTTCTTATTATCTCCACAAATGTGGAATTAAAAACTTTCAGAATTACAATATGCAAAGCCACATGGGCATTCCCTTACAATATTATGTAGGACAAAGTCCTGAATCAATACCCAGAACTGTCCCGAACTGCCTAAGACAACACTACAGACCTTTCTTATATAGGCAATTTCCACCGCTCGAGAAGGTTCCAGAAATTTAGCCCTTTAGGCCGACTAAACATAGAATTATTTATTTTTCACAATTATTACAATAGGGTCGGCTCAAAAAAATACAAAATATGATTTTAGGTAACCCAACTTCTGGAGGCCATAACTTTTTAACCGTAACTTCATTTTTCTATTGTAACCACTTTTTGGAAACGCCATGACGAGATCTACAGTGCTTGACACGTGCTAGCATCAGTCAACCAAGGGTCAATTGTGATCCGGAGCCTCTAAGGCCTTCAAAATTGACCTGAAAGATTTTGTACCCAAAAACCTCAATAAATTCACCAATACTGATGATGTGGCAATGAAACTCAACTGGTAGGCTGAAATGACTAGGATGAACCTCCAACTGTGAAATCAAAACATTTTGAGATCATATGACCAACTTACTAAAAATAGAAAGTTTCCATAAATAGCAGCTCTGCACAAGATAGCCCTTATTGAAAAGCAAACAGAAATATTTTTGGGTGATGCAAGATTGCTCTTACACCCAGGATGCTCTTGCATCACAACCTCACCAAAGTTTTCATATAAAAGGAGTCGAGGTACACATGGTCATCTAACACGAGATAGAGGCTCTCATAGTGGACACCCATTTTGTATGGATCCATTGGATCATTGGAACTAAACCAGCAAATAGAAAGCAAAGAAAATATCATGCCCCCAGTCTTTGCATCTCTCAGTTAGGATAGACGTCTTCGAGTTGCTCGAAGAGGTATGATGAAGCGAAAAGATAAGCACACAAAAAGAAAAGCTTAGCATGCTTCAGAAAGTTCACAAATTTAGTTTTCAGTTTTCAATTTCAGCGGATTGATTGTCAAATCGGAAATATACAGTGTTCATGAGGAATCTCATCAAGACAAAAACAGTAGACAGATGTAGTGAGAACCACTGGTGACTGACGCAAGAAAGAACCTCAAAGAGAGATCGTAGTGCTAACGAAGTATCAGTAGGCAGACACAGTGGGAACCATTGGTGACTAATACAAGGAAGATCCTCTAGCTAAGCATCAGTAGGTAGACGCAGTGAGAACCACTGGTGACTGATGCAAGGAAGATCCTCCGAAAGGATAAGACAATACCCCCTAGACCAGGAAGGGTGCCCCCAAGTGTGACCAGTTTCAATCCATGTAGAGTCGAGCATAATCTCAAAGATAACTGAGGGCAAGTGCATGAGCTAGCAAACTAAAGCAGGAAAAGAGGAAAGCAACTGTACAGGGCCAAGCAGTGTTGCGATAGGTATAGCATTGTGGAACAAGAGGCATCTGTTTACCAGGTTTTCACTGTCTTGGCAGGATTTTATTGCTTTTGCTACCATGACACCTGTTTGCCAGGTTTTCATTAATGGCACATTTTTTTGTTTTTCAATTTTTTTGTATTTTTATGTTTTTTATTTTTTTGTATTTTTTAATTTTTTTGGTTAATACATCAAAGCGCCTATTTACCAGGTTTTCACTAAGATGATCATTTTTTCAGGACTTTTTACAATTTTTAGGATTTTTTCATAATAGAGTATGTACATGGAGCATTCAGAAGATGTCTCAGTTGTAGAATTGTTTCAGATGCAGTGTTGATCGGCTCTTTGAGTTGTTCTCCTTCAGTAGTAGATAGTTGATAAGGACCCGACCCAAACATTGCAGTAACAATATACGGACCAAGCCAATTTGGTTCAAACTTTCCCTTTTGGATCTGTTGTTGTTGATTCATAGGGTTTTCTCTCAGGACGAGATCACCCACTCGGAAGTCCCTTGGTTTGACTTTCTTATTGTAACTCTTGGACATCCTCTTTTGATATGCTCGGAGATGATCAGACGCCACTTGCCGACATTCATCCAGTAGTTATAACTCTAGTAGCCGGGATATTCTAATATCTTCATCAGTGATGAGATCTTTCAAAGAGACTCGCAGAGTAGGAATCTCGACCTCGATCGATAGTAGTAGTAGTAGTAGTAGTCAAATTGAGAAATTTCAGGCGTGGGACAAGATGTTGTAGTAGTGATCAAGGGATCCGGCCAGTTGTATCCAACCATCAAGAGATCCATAGTCAAGGAAAGATCACTTAAGCGAGACCCACAAATATCCTCATGGATGCTTCTTAACTCTTTGTCAAATTTCCTGCACTCTAAACGTTTAGGGAGAGAACGCTCTAGATTTCTCTTAGTCATGTCATTAGAAATGAGGATATACTGATATGCACTTTAGGGATAGGCAAGATGGAATGAAGAGTATAAAGTATGAGAGGCAAGGATGGTGAAATGGAGGGAGGTGTGAGAATTTGGAAGCTTGAATAGCAACTTTTATTTTCTTTTGATATCCAAGTCTTTTAGCTTGGGAATCCACATAGCTTTTGATCTTTTTCTTTTGTTTCAAGATGTTCTTGATTGGAATTCTTGTAGGATGGAGTTCAAGATCCATTTTTTCTTTAGCTTTGATTATCTCTTTTTCTTTTTTTCCTTTTTTGAAGATCTTTGTGATCTTTGAACATTTCCTTCTTGCTTTGTAGTCACATGTTGATTAGATGGGACATAGTGACTTTGAGATATAAGCGGATTTTAATTTTATTTTTTTTGTTACAAATCCAAGTTACTTCCAAAGACTTGGGAATTATGGATAAAAGAGGTTGATATGACTGGTTTAGGTGGAAAGATGGAGTGGGAAGTGGGCGAGCCACTTATCTTAGGGAGGAAGGTGGAAGAGAAGTCGATGGGATAGGCTCAAGTGCAAAGATATCAACATCATCCTCATTGTTCATGAATGAATCAGATAAATCAAGAAAGTTATCTTCCATAAAACGTTGTCGATTGTGAGCTGTCCTAGAAGAGTTAGATAGTTAAGAGGAACATTATGTGAGCCTAATCAAGATGGTCTATTCCGACAGCTAGGTCCCTCTTCAGGTGGAAATAGTGCATGAATAGGAACCGTTTCAATTCGGGATCTTCCAATGTTCCATGAAGCTATAATAGGATCAGGTCTTATGTACCCATGATTTGTTGGAGCAATTGAAGTGCAACTTGAAGTAGATGGCCTAGGAGCCATAGGGATAACTTCCATAGAAGGATGGAAAGGATCATCATCAATTTCTTGATCTTGAGATTTAGAGTTTTCTCCTATTTCAAAGCTAGTAGGAGGAGCATATTTTTGTATAACATCAACTTGTATTGTAACAGTAGCATCAGATAAGGAATCTTGTTCATTTTCCTTTGAGTCTGTCTTGATGTTGTGGTACTGCCTGATGTAATCAGATAAAGACATTGTAGGAGGTAAGTCTTCTTCATCACTGTCATCTATAATAGGAGGAGTATTCTTAGCAACAAAAGCATGTTCAACATCAACAATAGCAGGATAGTTCATGATAGGCATACCCCAAGGCATATTTAGGATGTGAGAGATATTAGCTAATGGCCCCCAATCAGGATCAATAGTATGTTTAGCATTTTGGATGGGAGAAACCTGGGTAAGACGAGTTTTTCATTTGGCTAGCGGACAAGTGTGCAAGATGTATAGTCATGATCAAAGGTTGTGAGGTCTACCTCTAACTTGTCTAGCAATGTGTATGGGGAATACATGGCTACTTCAAGTCCCAACAGTCATAGACAAGGATTAAGTAATCGAGAGAGGACTAGGATTATGCTCGGAATTTTGTCTCTAGAATAGAAAAAAAGTGATAAAAGTGAAATGCACCCGACACGAATTGTCGAGAGAAGGCTAAAACAGCCAAGATGTGACTATCGTGTCGCAAGGTACAAGAGCACAGTAGGAAGGGATAGATAATAGAGAGACAATGTGAGTTTAAGCAGTAATTGCTTGGTTCTCAGCCTGAGACATCCAGTTTCAGGCAGTGGACAACAGGAGAACAAGCAGACGGACCCCAGACAAAAACCAAATCAAATAGAAAAGTGACCAACTGACGAGAATAAGCTCGCTATTTTGAAAATCAAGAAACAATCTCGCGTGAGGAAATGCAGTCCCATGCAAGGAAATGCTAAACTGCGCGCGAAGATATGTTGTTTCGCGCGAGGAAATGCATAGAAAGCTAAAATCTTGTGCGAGAAAAGAATAAATTTTGACAGTTTTTGAGGCAAGATTAGATTTCGAGACACAACACTGGCTGTTCTCTGACAGAATATCTAGATTTGAAACAGATTTAAATCAGCAACTCAACTTCTACATGCATCAATAGATTTCTATCATGATCAGGCACATAAGACAACAATCAGGGATTTCAAGCAAACAATGTCTTCAAACAATGAGCAAGGGACAAAGCAACCTTGCGCATGAACAAGAATATGTGACATAGTATTCTATTCCCTAAGAGTTCTACTTGTATATGTTCTTAAAATGTTTTGCAATCACACACATAGTCCTATAAAAATAAAAAGTTGGTTGCACTATGGTTCGTAGTATTGGTTTGACTCTGCAACTTTTGTAATCTCAAGAGGGCGAACTCCAATCTAGGCGGACCGGTGTTTTGACACATTCTGAGAATCTAATCAATCAAAGATGCTGAGGAGATCTGAGAGCCCAACAAGAAACTACACCTGTGGAGATTTCTTCCACAAGGACATTTATATAGCAGTTGTTGCTATCATGGTGAAAATGGCTATTACCGCTTGAAGTTTTGTCCACGTGGTTGACCCAATAAAGGGAATGTTCACTACAGTTAACCCTTTCTAATAAGGAGACTCACAAAAAGGACCACATGGGGACTTAGTTCAGATTCAAGGATCTGAGTTTCTAATGCACCCAAAAGGGAATAGAGCATAATCCTCTAGCCTCTTCACCACACCTAGACATAGCAGATAGATTCATTAACACGCTAAATTGAAACCACCTCACCAAAGTTTGTATATCAACGACAATGGCTACCGATCTCTCTAAATAGGACCAAGAGAGAACGTACCACCAAAGACTGAAGACAAAAAACAAGTAAGACTGTGAGGTAATATCGACTCCTTCCCTACCTACAAAGGGTTCTATCGTCAAGAAGAGCTTCGCATGTAAAACAAGAGAATGAAGCCCACTCTCTCAAGAATGCCACAAATAGTGCTCATAGAGCCTATTTACTATGTGAAACAGATATGCTGAAAAATGAATCTAGATCCTTTTTAGAGCCCAAAATCGAGGTGTGATTTATCAAAGAAGGAAACACTCAAGCCAAACACGTAAGAGATTCATTTTAATGTCTAAAATTGAAGTGTTATAGAGATTGTAGTAAATCACCTGAAGTCCAAAGCTCTACAATCCAGTATTACGCTATCTTCGAAAGGCAAAATCAGGAAAATCCACAACAAATAGCAAATGTTAGGAAATAACAAACTGAAAATACAAATCTGCAAATTCAGGTCTCTGGATGCAAAATTTCGTGTGAGCAGGGATACAGTCCCGCACGAGAAAACACCTTCTTCACGTGAGAAAATGCCAAAACCAGCAAAACTTCATGCGATACAGTGAGAATCTTCATGCAAGAATCTGTACAGAGATGTACAAAAGTACGAACAAAGTGCAAAATTCTGTCAGAAAATTTTTAAATACAATGAAATATAATGAGGCTAGAAATTGATTTTCTGCCCCACGATGGGCGCCAGAAATGTATGAACTAAATATAGGCCTCTGATTTGGCTCCACACTTCAACATAGCCATTGTTCACCAGTTGCAACCAAGAATGAATATGAGATTATTCATCTCGCCTGTCTGGATGATTCAACATGTTGCCTTCTATCTAGGTAGGGTTCAAAATTGCTCTCAGAATCGAGAGTCCTGCAACCATAGACTAACACTAGAATGAAGGATTTGATTAAAAGTACTGTGCAGATTATTCTAGAATGAGTATGCAAGATTAATCTAGAAATGATGAAATTAATCTAAGAACAATGAAAGCAAACTAGATTAAGAAATGAAGTGCATCATTAAGCTAAACATGATATATTAATCTAGAAAATGAAGATTATGCTAAGAAATGAAAGCTTGAATGCAAAATATTTCTGGTAACAATGCGCACTTTGTTGCTCGAAAAGTTGGGATCCTTTGAATGAGAAATGAGGGTTCTTTTATAGAATCCCATGTTCAATCGACGGTCGAGATTGAATTAGATGAATGGTGAAGATTGAATGAGAGTTCAGTTCAGAATAGAAAGTTTCCTACAAAGAGGCAATCAACTTTTTGTTTTTGTCTGTGTGGAGCTTTAACTGTTTTATTTTCAATTAACTCGTAGTTTCCTTTTCTGAACTGCAGAGAAGATTTTGTGGAGAATATTTAATTTAAATAAATAGAATATTGCCTCATAAGTGGATTTTCTCAATTATTTGAATAATTAAATTCATTTATTGAGATGAGGATATCTATTTAAAACTAAATATTTATTTAATTCTTTTTTATGCATTTTTAGCTAAAGAGGGTGGATTTAATTTAATTAAAGTGCTAGGACTTTGTAATTAAATTAATCGATCATAGGGTTTATTTAGCTAATTATAGTCGATATTTAAGAAATAAATGTGAGATATGATTGATGCAGATTTAAGGTTTTCTACATTTGACACTAAGTCAAGTAGAGTCAATCAAAAGATAGAATTGTCTAGTATAATAGGACTTTGATGATTCAGAATTGATAGAACGAGACTAAATGCAACAAAATTAGTTAAGATAGCAAGATGCCAATTTTGGGGTATTACACAAGTTAGTAATTGATTTTGGTTCTACTAAAAATTTTATATCTAGGGAGATGGTAGATAAATTAAAATTGGAAAAAGTACCCCACCCAAAGCCATCCCATGTATCTTGGTTAACTAAGGGACAACAAACCCTTATAAATGAACAGGCTTGGGTAGATTTCTCCATTAAAGACTACAAGGATAGAGTCCTTTGTGATATTGTAGATATGGATGTTTTTTATCTTTTACTAGGATGCCCATGGCAATATGATTTACAAGCCAAACATGATGGAGTCACAAACAAATACCAAATCATTCAAAACGGTCACAAATACAATCTTCTCCCTCTTCCTGATCCTCAACAAGAAAATCCAAAGGAATAGTTGGTTATGATTGCAAGAGAACAAGAAATGATCAATACCATTCAAGATTCAGAGGTAGGATATGCCTTAGTCCTCAAACCTAAGGATAAAACAGTACACAAAGAATTACTACAGGAACCAGACAATCTACTGAAGAAGTATAAGGGTATTGTTGTAGGAGATATACTAGATGAGCTCCCACCATTGAGAGACATTTGTCACCAAATAGATTTCATTCATGGTGCTTCCCTGCCAAACAAGGCTGCATACAAACTTACCCTTGATCAAAATGAAAAAGTAACTAAACAAGTTAGTGAATTGTTGACAAAAGGACTCATACAAAAGAGTCTTAGCCCTTGTGCGGTCCCAAGTGTTTTGGCCCCTAAAAAGGATGGAAAATGGAGATTATGCACTGACTCTATGGAAATAAACAAAATAACAATCAAATATAGATTCCCAATACCCAGAATTGAGGATCTACTAGACCAACTTGGAGGAGCATGTTATTTTTCTAAAATAGACCTTAAATCTGGTTACCATCTGATAAGAATAAGGTCGGGAGATGAGTGGAAGACTGCATTTAATAGAACTAAAGGGTTATATGAATGGCTTGTGATGTCATTTGGCCTTAGCAATGCTCCTAACACCTTCATGAGACTAATGAATGAAGTGCTTCGGGATTTTATAGGAAAGTTTATGGTGGTCTATTTAGATGACATATTAATCTTTAGTGGAACCATAAGAGAGCACAAAAGACACTTGGAACAAGTTCTCCAAAGGCTACATGAGAACAAGTTATCTATAAATCTGGAAAAGTGTACATTCATACAACAAGAACTGATATTTCTTGGATTTGTTATCTCAAATGGAGCATTAAAAATGGATCCTAAAAAGGTAGAGGCAATACTCAATTGGCCAACACCAAAAACTCCAAGAGAAGTCAGAAGTTTCCATGGATTGGCTACCTTCTATAGGAAATTTTTCAAGAATTTCAGTCATATTTGTGCACCATTACTTGACACCATCAAAGGGGGTAGAAAGATCAAATTTTAGTGGACAACTCAAGCAAATGAGGCTTTTGAATACTTGAAGGGAAGAGTAGCACAATACCCCATATTGGCACTACCAACCTTCAACAAGTTATTCACAGTGGAGATAGATACTAGTAACCTAGCCATAGGTGCAGTCCTCAGTCAGGATGGTAGGCCAGTGGCTTTCTTCTCAAAAAAATTGAATGAAGCAAAGAAAAAGTACAGTACATATGACTTGGAACTTTATGCCATGGTTCAAGCCCTCAAGAAATGGAGGCATTACTTGCTTCCTAAGGAATTCATTGTCTTCACAAAAAATCATGCACTAAGTCTCCTTAATAGCCAAGACAAGTTAAGTTGCAAACATATGAAGTGGGTTGAATAACTCCAAGCATACACCTTTTCAATAAAAGACAAGAAGGGAACCCCAAACAAGGTTGTTGATGCCCTCAGTAGAAGAGTGATGTTGATTGAAGAAGTGCAAGTCCAAAGCATGGGAATTAATGCCCTCAAGCACTTATATAAGGATGATGCAAACTTTGGTGATATTTACAAGGTTTTCTCTACTCTTTCAAATGCATATAACACCATTTATTTAGAATATTTATTGCAGAATGGTCTATTGTTCAAAGGGGGTCAGCTTTGTATTCCCAAATGCTCCATGAGGGAAAATCTGATAAAAGAAAAACTTTGTGGTACATTAGGGGGTCATTTTGGCATTGAAAAGACAGTTGAACTCATAAGGAGAAACTATTATTGGCCAAAACGTCCCACTGATGTCAAAAAATTTGTTGAAACATGTACAATTTTCCAAAGAGCCAAGGGAGTTATGACTAATCAAGGTTGTTATCAACCACTACCAATCCCAACAAAGCCATGGGAAAGTGTGAGTATGGATTTTGTCTTAGGACTTCCAAGAACTAAACAAGGATTTGATAGCATCTTTGTTATAGTTGACAGATTTAGCAAAATGGCACACTTTGTTCCTTGTAAGGTTTCCAATGATGCTTCTCATATTGCTCACTTGTTTTTTTAAGGAGGTGGTCAAAATTCATGGATTGCCAACATCCATTATCTCATATAGAGATGTGAAGTTTCAAGGGCATTTTTGGAGAACCCTTTGGAAAAAGTTGAGGACAAACTTGTCATTTAGTTCTACATACCATCCACAAATAGATGGGAAAATGGGATGTCTCACTAAACAATATGGACAGACTTGGGATGCCATCCTTCCTCAAGTAGAATTTTCTTTTAATGATTCAGTCAACCGGTCAATAGGGAAAACACCATTCCAAGTGAACAATGGAATACACCCTCAAGGAGTCATTGAGTTGAGAGATTTACCAACTAACTTCAAAGTCAATGCATAGGGTGAGGAGTTGTCAGCATGGATCAAACAGATTCATGATCAAGTCAGAGATAAATTGAATCAGAACACTACAAAGTATAAGGAAAGAGAAGATAAAAAGAAGAGACATGTGACTTTCAAATAAGGAGATCAAGTGTGGGCATATTTGAACAAAGCAAGGTTACCAAAGGGGCACACAAAGTTACAAATGAGGAAGATTGGTCCTTGTCAAATACTCCACAAGTTTGGAGACAATGCTTATGAAATTTTTCTATCTCCCACCATTGTTATTTCACCTATCTTTAATGTTTGTGATTTAACTCCTTTTAAAGGTGATGCAGGATCTAACAATTCTTTGGAGGATACTGAAGATACACATGTTGAATGGCTTAAGGACTTGCCACTAAGCCAACCTTTACAACTAGACAGGATCCTTGACTCCAAAGTTGTCAAACAGACTAGGAAGAAGACATATTGATTACTTGGTTAAATGGAAGGGGCTACCTGACACTGATGCCACATGGATGAATGAAGAATGTACTACCAAACATGGGACATCCCTTCAGCAATTGCTCTCAAGTGGAACTTGAGTTTTCAAAACATGGGAGTATGGTGCAGGGGCACCTCCCTATATTCTTCAATGGATCATAGATCTAGTTAATAAGCCTATTGTAAGGCCTAGTTACCCTTGGTGTGGTTATAAACCATGGGCTTTGCCTATGGTCCAAAGACACATTTAGGTATTTAGGCTTTCCTAGGTGTCTTTCAATATATTTTAATTATTTTATATCATTTTGGGTCCTTAGGATCCAAGGCTTAGGCCTTATAGGCTCGTTGGGAGAAAGAATGCAACATTTTGTAAAAAGTTGCAAAATGCAAGAAATGTTGCTCAGCAACTTTTTCGAAAAGTTGCTAGCAACTTGTAAAAACCTTCCAAACGGTCACAACCTTTGAAAAATGGTTGGATTCGTTGGGAAAGGTCTTCAAATAGCCCTTTCAGGCAGATGGAAGACACTGATGTAATTTTGCATTGAATCAATAAAAAACCCTTATTTTCTCGATATTTTGGACTATAAAGTGGTTGTGTATGGGTTTGTACAAATTTGCAGAACAAGGAGATTTGGAGATATGTTACCTAACATGAATTGGGACTCCAATGCACTTAGTTTGAGTATGTTTGGTGATCAAAGTCAAGAGTTACATAAACTTCTTTATCAGGTACATAGGAAACCCTCCTAAACCAGGGTTTCATCAATTCAATGCCCTAACTTATTTTTCCACTGGGGAAATCCCATGCCACTTGGAGAAATGCAAGTAGGGTTAATGTATTTTAGATCCTCAAAGATCCATGAGAAGGCGGATTGTTTTGTGAGGTTTTCTCACAAGCCCTAGGCCAAGCATTTGTATGTGCTTGGACCAAAATATGAAAGAACGAAGTGACAGTAGCGCTTTGGGGGTGGATAAAAGAAATCTGATGGTAGATTGTTGTCCCTTGGGGACCCCTAACACCTTTCCAATTGGTGGTTTATCTAGGAAAGCTAGCCGGTGAACACTTCCTTAAGTAACCAAACCCCATTAGCTCTTTTAGGCCTAGTGGATCAAGAATAGTTTGGTGGTTTCCCTACAGGTTGGGAACTTTTCCTTTGGGAGTTTGACACAAGTCAACAAAGGGTATCCAAATATACAAATTGTTTTGTAGGCCCTTTGGAAGAATCTAGAACCAAAGTCCTAAAACCTCGCTCACAGGGCTATGAGCCAGGAAAGCAAAAAATATGGAGTTGTATAAATTCTTAGATATTCTAAGGGATTGAGAATCATTCCTTCTAGAGACATTTTGTAAGTGTGGAACCTTTCCATCCCCTTCCCAATATATAGGTTCTTATTATGAGGCAAAGACAATAGGAGACATTACACAACAAGAATTACCGAGTGTTAGGAAATAACTCAATGAATCATCTGAGCCCACTTGGTTAATGAAGGAACCAAGTATCAACCGAGATGACTCAGTCAAAGAAGGGAGTGAGTAGAAATTGGACCCGGGGGAGAGAAAACTAGTAAAAGACAGAGAATCGTCTAGTGAGGATAGTAGATTTGTCTTTGTTGTAGGATCTTTTAAAGGTGTAGAGCACTCTTCTAAACCACTTTGGGTTCAGAGAAGACACTTAAGGTCTCACCACTTTTGAGTTGCCTAAATAGGGGAGAGCTCTACATCAATGTAGTTGTCAGACACATGATTCTTGTTGACAAGAAGTTTGAGGATATAAAAGACAAAATTCCAGATAATCTTTATGAGAAGTTAGTGAACAAGAAAAAGAGAGCAATAGAGGAAGACAAAGGCATAAGAGAAAGATATGTGAGGAAGTGTTGTGAGATAAAAGATGAAGACCACTTCAAAGAAATTATAAAAAACCTTAGCACACACCTGAGAAGGAAAAGAAGGACAGTTCTGATAATGGGAGGAAACTATGAAGAGATCAACAAGGAAACTGAGGAAGCAGTTGTAAAGGTAATGACCTCTGGACCAAAAGAGATATTCAGTAAATTTGAACCGACAATAGAAGTTGAACCACAAACTAAATCATCACCAGTTCTGCCACCCTCCATCAATATTGATGATGAGTCTATGAATATTGAAGGCACAAACATCACCATAGACAGAGAAGACAATCCATTTGATGACCAAGGAGTAGATGTTGGCAATTTGCTAGAAGCTATTGATCAGGAGAATGAAGCAATAAATAAGGTGGAAGTAGTAGAAACAAGAGAAGAAGAAAAGAAATAAGAATTGCAAGTTAAGATAGAAGAGGGGAAGCATGCAGTACAAGAAGAACATATTAAAATAATTTCATCACAAAAGGGCATAATAGAAAACATATCTCGACCACCCATGGAATCAGTTTTAGCAAGCTTGGGAGCTGAAGTTGATGATGATGATCAAATAGAGTTGATCTCATCTCTAAATAAAATCATTGAAAAGAAGAAGAAAAAGAAAATCCTAGAAGGAGCGTTACTTGAAGTAACCAGCAAACTTCAAGGATTTATTGTTAATATGATTTAGAACAACAGAGAGGGGGGGTGAATTAGTTGTTCTAATAGCCAATAGCTACTCGGTCATTACTGATTGCATAACAGAAACATATAACAGTGCAACCCACTTATCCAATAGCATCTAACTTGTAAAACACAGAAATGTTCAAACCAAAACATTCACACAAGTATCAACACCGGAATTTATAGTGGAAACCCAATTAGGGAAAAACCACTTTGTAACATGTTACTATTATGTTCACTCTTCTGAAATGGGCTCTGTGAAAAGCCAACCCTGTCAAAGGTTACAAACACACTGTCAAGTGTGACCCGGTTAAAAGATTTAAACCACTCTGTTAAAAGTGTGCCTTGTTATAGGACTTACATACACTCCATTAGAATGAAACCTTGTTCAAAAGATTTATACCTATGACTATTAGGTCAACTTTTATTAAAGGATTTTGACTATTACAATGGTTAGAAAGTAGCAGTAGTATTGATCTGAAAAACATACAACTCACTTTGCAAATATCAGATCCAATTCCATACACATATGTTGGCTTACTGACTGTGAACCTTTACCATCTCTATCATTGATCTGCTCGGAACTCTCTTCAAGCAATCACAACACTTCTCTTTCAGCCTTCTCTTCTTAGACAGTCAATAACATCAACAATACTTCCAGCATCCACTTCTCTTCAACCTCTAGCTTAGGTTTCCTTAATACTTCCTCTATTAGGTCAATACATCTTTTGTTGCTTAATCTCCTTCGTAAATCTTAGGGTTAGGTCAGATTCATTGAATCCATCCTACATTGTGTTCTTCGTCTATCTTTCTAGAAATATCTCGAATCTCTTAATAAATTTACAATAAAACATTTTACAGTGCATTAAATGCTTTCATACAATCAATAAATAAAGTCAACACATTTTACATAATCCAAGAATTCAAAGATGTCGGCTGGAAATCTGAATTCTTCCTCAAATGCAAAATACTGACACTCGGTCAATATTGTGTTCAACTTCTCGGTCTTCATTAGAAAGCTCAGTCACCTCATAAACTGTTTCCTCGGCTAATACTGTCTTCCTCGGCAATTAACTAGTGTTTAGTCAACACTGAATTTACTCGGCATATACTAGCTCGGTCGACACTAACAACACTCGGCTTACACTAGATTTTTTCACTTTTGCTCGATTAAGCCTACCAGTTTAGTCTTCATTCTTACTTAGATAAACAATATATTGTCTTATCATTGTGCCACATAATCAAGTACTCATTGAAGTATTAAGATAACTCAACCTTTCCTTAAGTGCTATTGTTACCAACCTTGCCTTACCCCTTACCAACAATCAAATAGATATAGTACTTTCTTAAATAGCAACGGTCTTACTAGTTAAGGTTTGACATCAATGACAATACAATAATTGCTTCAATTGCAGTTTCCAACAATCTCCCTCTTTGGCATTGATGACAACACCATATGAATATCACATGAATTACCAACCAATCCAAAAACTTATCTGTCCATCAGAAATATTTATAATATCTTTAGCTTCATTCTGATACAGAATCAATTAGCCATGCTTGACCGTCCACTAAATTTCTCCCTCTGTCTTGATCTTCTCATTCTGTGTATTCATCTTGATTATCTGCATGTTTGACAAAAATGCCAAAGCAACAACAAAAACATACATCCTGCAGATGTAGATATCATCTCTTTAGTTCAGTAACAATAGTTCTCCCTCTGTCATCTTTGCTTATGACTGATTCTTGGCTTTGTTGTGCTTTTCACAACTCTAGGCCGCTCCTAAAGTGTGACCATTCTCTGCATCAACTTGTTAGATATTCTTTGCAGCACATTTGATGCAGTGCTCCTAGCTTGATTAGGCAGCCTCAGTTAGGAGAAGGACCCCTAATCGACTTCTCAGGTATTCATGAGCTTCTTTAGGTAAAGCCTTAATGAATATGTTTGCTAATTGTTCCTTTGTATTCACATATTCCATGTGGACCTCTTTATCTTGTACCAATTCTCTCAAGTAATGATACTTGATGGCAATGTGTTTGATCTTTGTGTGCATCACTGGATTCTTAGAGATGTTGATAGCACTTGTGTTGTCACAAAAAATGACAACTGGTTCAGTGATTTCTTCTTTCATGCCTACCAACAATTGTTTTATCCATATCAAATTTGAACAATTCACAGCTGTAGCCACATACTCAGCTTCAGTAGTAGATTGGAAAATGCAATTATGTTTCTTGCTTGTCCAGGAAACTAATATCTGTCCAAGAAAGAAAGCTCCACCACTAGTACTCTTTCTGTCATCTACATTTCTTGCCCAATCAACATCTGTATACACTCTCAGTTCAAACTTGTCATGCTTCTTGTAGTACAATCCATAGTCAGCAGTTCCCTTCAAATATCTCATGATTCTTTTAACCGCCATCATGTGAGTTTCCTTAGGATTGGCAAAGAATCTCACCACAATCCCAATAGCTAATGCAATATTTGGTCTGCTATGTACAACATATTGTAGCTTTCCGATCATAGATCTATACAAAGTCTAGTTAACTTCTACAACATCATCATTTTTAGACAACTTCTGTCCAGTAGCCATGGGAGTACTTACTGGCCTTGAATCTTCCATACCAAAGGTTTTCAGTATCTCATGAACATATTTAGATTGGGTGATGAAAATTCCTTTCTCCATCTAATATACTTGCAAACCAACAAAAAACTTGATCTCCCCAAACATACTCATTTCAAATTAATTTTGCATTTCATTTGAAAAAATTTTACACAAGGCATCTTGTCCACCAAATATAATATCATCTACAAAGATCTTAGCTAACAAGATTCCTTTACCTTCTTCATATTTCATGTACAGATTGCTTGTGTCATTTGTCCTTGAGAATCCAATCCATATTAGGTAGTTGTGCAATCTCTCATACCATGCTCTGGGAGCTTGCTTTAGTCTATACAATGTTTTATTTAGTTTGCAAACCATGTGTCTTTTGTTTGGATCAACAAATCCTTCTGACTGTTCAATATACACTTCTTCTAATATACCATTTAAAAATGCAGACTTAACATCCATTTGGTATACCTTGAAATCTTTATAAGCGGCATATGCAAGTAGAGTTCTTACTCCTTCCAATCTTGCTTCAGGGGTAAATGTCTCCCCATAATCTATTCATTCTTCTTGTGTGTAGCCTTTGCATACTAGCCTAGCTTTGTTTCTTGTTATATGACCATGCTCATTCAGCTTATTACGAAATACCCACTTTGTCCCAATGACATTCTTATTTTCTGGTCTCAACACCAGAGTCTAGGTATCATTTTTCTCTATCTGGTCTATCTCTTCATTCATTGCTTCTATCCAGTCTTCATTTTCTAATGCCTCCTTTGTTGTCTTAGGCTCAAATTCACATAGTAAACATGTTGGATATCTTGCCTTGCTTCTGGTCTGAATTCCAGTATCTTTATCTCCAATAATCTGTTCAGGCTTGTGATGTCTCCTTACATATTGTGCTAGAACAGGGTCTGCTCTCCTTTCATTTTGCTCATCAGGCTCACCAACAAGATTGTCAAATTCAGCTTCCGAATGGTCGGCAACCTCTTCCTGATACTCGGTAGCTTCTTCCTGTCGCTCGGCACATTCTTCTTCTCTCTCAGCATTGTTTTCCTGATGCTCGGCATTGCTTACCTGAGACTCAACATCAAGTGCAGGTTTGTCACTTGCCTCTTCTTCCTCTATATACACAAAAGATCTGTAATCTTCTGGTTCTATTTTACTGTCAGCTTCATTTTTCTCTGCATACTCATCAACTTTGACATTCACACTTTCCACAATTTTGTTAGTGTTAGAGTTCAAACACTTATAAGCTTTACTTTTTGTGGAATAGCCTAGGAATATACCTTCATTGCTTTTAGCATCAAATTTTCCATTTCTACTATCCTTTAATATGTAGCACTTACTTCCAAAAATTCTAAAGTACTTTACATTCAGTGCATACTCATGCCATAATTCATAAGGTGTCAGATTTGTACCTTTTTTTATATGTACTCAGTTAAGAGTATAAACAGTTGTACTTACAACTTCTTTGCAATACTTTTGTGCAACATTCTTTTCAATCATTAATGTCCTTGCACAGTCCAAGATAGATCTATTCCTTCTCTCTTCTATACTGTTATGTGGAGGAGTTCTAGGTGCAGACATCTGTCTTTTGATCCATCTATCATTGCAAAACAGATTAAATTCATTTTATGTAAATTCTCCACCTCGGTCAGATCTCGGACACTTCAAGTTCTTACCTGTCTCTTTTACAACCTTAGCCACATACCACTTAAAAAATTGAAAAGCGTCAGATTTTTCTTTTAAGAACATTACATGCATCATTCAGGTATAATCATCAACAAATAGGATAAAATATCTAACACCACAATAGCTTTGTACACCCATTGGTCCAGAAAGGTCAGTATGAACCAAATCTAAGATATTCTCAGAAGTAAAAAATTTTCTCTTGAAACTAGACTTTGTCATCTTACCCAACTGACATTCTTTGCACATTACATTCTCAAGTTTCTTCAATCTAGGTAGACCTCTCACTTTCTTTTTCTTATTAATTTCTACCAGATTATCAAAGTTAACATGACATAGCCACTTATGCCATAACCAAATATTATCAAGTTGTGCAATCATACATGTTTCTTCAGATAGGTCTAGATAGAACAAATTACCTCTTGTCTATTCTCCACTTCCATTCAGTTCACCAGTGGCATCAAATATTTTGGCCTTTCTGTGATGAAATTCCACTCGGTAGCCAGTGCTATTAAGTTATGTAACACTCAACAGATTATAATTAAGACTCTCAACCCAATAAGCATTTTCACAAGTGATCTTATCAGTCAGCTTAATCAATCATTTGCCTCTAACAAGACATGGTGCATCATTACCAAATTTCACACTCCTACATTTATAATGATCTAAGGTATCAAACTTACTCTTATCTCCAATCATATGATGTGAACAACCACTGTCAATAATCCATTTATCATTTTTGTTCACATAAGATATCAATGCAGTTTTCTCATCCTCATCAGATTCATCTTTCATTGCAACATAGACAACTTCAATTTCAAAATCATCACTATCAGTGTCAGTCTCTTCTTCGGCAATGTAACATGATTTCTTACCTTTTCCTTTGTAGTCCTTGTATCTTCGGTAACCTTTGGAGCTTGGTTTTCAATGAAGAAATCTCGAGATAAAATTTTTTGGAGTTTCTCAATAGTTTCAACAGAAACTCAAATCCATCTTGTCTAGATTCATTGAGAATTCACCATTGTGCTCATTATCAGATTGTTGGAGATTTCAACTAAAAATCTTTTGAAGGGCTTGACAAGAATTGAAGATAAGTTGCAGTTTTGAGCATGGCACAACTATAGCATTCTTTTGGCATCACTTTTAGGAAGCTTTGATAAGATTTTATGATCTGAAATAATTTCATGATTGTTAGAAGCTACAGATTCAAATCCCATGTTGATGATTTAAGCATTTTGAATGTGGAAGACAGGTAAACTTGATTTAGACTGATTTTTGGAAGCCATTCGAGGTGAAATAGTATTTTTACCATTGCTGGAATATTTTATGCAATTTTGGCATAAGGGTTTGAATATTTTGGGAAAGTTAAACAATGCTCAACTATGGTTTGAAGGATAGCACTTTATAGCAGATCTTCTGAGAACATTTTCTATTGTTATAAGTTATTTAAGTCGTCATTTTGAAACAGTCGTACCTTCTTCTAAATATTGGGCTTTTATCCTTGCTTCCAAATATGGCTGTCCATTTCGATTTGTAATAAACTTAAATCTGAGACATTAGTCTACTGATGTAATTGTATCAGATCTATCTTAGGTCTGATCTGATGCTAATAAAGTGAACTTTCATTGAGAAACTTGATTTTATGTTTTATGCATTTAGTATATGCATTTCTAATGTTCTTCATTATTGGGTATTGAAAACAAAACAAGAAATCAGAAATCAGAGCTTGCATGCAAAGTGTTTGACAAGATGTCAAACATGTAAAACTAAAAATCAGGGCAGAATTAAAAAAGGGTTCTACTTCTTACATATTGGTTAGTAGCCTCTTAAATACACGAGATACAAAATTATATCAATTAATGCTGTAATGCTACCTGTAGATAAAATATACAACAGGATCTGTAATATGAATTTCATAAACATATTGGTAGACCATTCATATAGAATTGTTAAGAACTGAGAATCTAATAGTGGTAATTGGCATGTTTACTATTTTAAAATCTATAATGCATTGTTTAGGTATATATTTTACTACGAAGTTAAAGGACAAACCCAGGAATATAATATGACCCCAAAGTGGAAGAAGCCTACTTTCTAGCTGAAGTCATTGATAGCAAAATAGCTGATGAGTTAGCCTTGTGTCGGGGAGGTTAACATAGGCTTTTGACAATATCTTGACAAGCCTTTCTTTAGTATTGATACTTTTAGGAGTATAAATTAGTGGTATATTTTTTCTTATGAAATCTCCATCCCTGTGTTTTCAGGTCAGAAAAGGCCAAATGTCAAAGATACCTTCAAAAAGGTAAAGAGAGACTTATAAAAAGGAAAAAAGAAAAATTGACTGTAAAGATATGTTTCTGTTACTTTCCTATTATGGGTTTTGAATGACAGTCTAAAATGTCACCAAACAAAAGTTACTTATAGTCTTATGGCATTTTAATGGTTACTCTCTAAAAACTATGAAGGCACCAGCAGACATCAAATCCCATAGTCGTGGACTTAAAGCCCAAATCAGCAATATTTTACACTTCAAATATCTAAAGCACACACCAAAACAAATTTTGTACCCCATCCTAAAAGCTCAGTATTTCAAAAAAAGAAACAGCAGAAGACCATTTCACATGTTTTAACAAGATGAATTGTTATCTTTTCTCAAAGCACCTGCCATGTTTTATCTAAGCTAATCACTATATTCTTTCATGATTAATGGTTGCAGGTAATAACTTAACGTTTGGGTTGCATAAGGATAACTGAATTACAAAGTGGCCCAGCCATTTCACTGTCATTCATATTATACAAAAACACACTCCTATTGGTGTGAAAATTGCTCTCATATTAAAATGGATAACTTAGAGCCTTTGCATGTCTTTGAGATTACAGAAACATCAGAACAGTCTTTGTATATCTTTGAGATGACAAAAAACATCTTTAACAGACTTAATCCCAAAATTGCTGTCAACCAAGAGAATAAAACGCTGCACAAGTGACAGATGAGACAACATGCTCCCTTAAACAATATTTTTTGAAATAATAGTTAACACCAAGCAACTTTACTGGTTTGCTTTTACATTAACATAAGTCAGAAACGAACTCTTGATATTCCTGCAGGTCTAAAATTTGTTATTACTTGGTTGCATGCAACGACAACAATATAGATGTCTATGCACTAGAGTTTGCAATGATCAGCGCATGCAGATAATCCAAATTCGTGTTTAGGATACAATATGCATTTATATAAATACATAAGGAGACATACAAATTATTACGTCAAGATTATAATAAATATGTTATCGTGCATTAACATGGATAAGGATGAGATGCATTAACATGGAATCTGGATAATTCAGGTAGTTGCAATTTTTGTTGTTCTTGATTTATCAGTACCCATCAATAATATGTCCACGTGCACAAATTTACATCATCTATTCTCTGCAGCCAAAATAACTGACGTAAGTAGACTGTCAGAAAAATATATGCAGAACTATCTTTAGCTTTAAGATTTCATTTCAGCACCACATTCATCTTATATGACCCATATCCTATATGGCATTCGACTCCTAAATTGAGATGTTTCAGGTAAATACGAAACAATAACTTCTGTATATAAAATATCATGATAGAATTCATAAGTAACAGAATGAGCAAAAACTATAGAGGTAAAGAATTGTTCTCAATAAAATGCACAAATTATTCAGAGACAAATTTCCTTGCTTGTGCTAATTCAACCTAATAGAAAATGTCAGTAAAGGAACTTCAGAAATTATCACAGATTGTTGGATATTTCTTATGCCCAAAACGACATTGATCAAAATATGATGAGTTATAACAGATTGTTGGATATTTCTTATGCCCAAAATGATATTGATCAAAATATGATGAGGCCAAGGAACTGAAATTAAACTTCTGTTTAATCCCAGTAGCTATAAGTAAAGTTTTAATCTAGTTCTCCTTGGAATCCTCTGCCAAGCCCAATATCTAAAACTAACTTTATGAAGGCCAAGGGCTATGTTGGTATCCAAATTGTAGGTCCCAAATTCCTAATTCTAGATAGTCTCCCAAGTGCTAGAGGTGTCAAACCAAGGAAGAATAGCAAAAAATCTATAATCAAGTTGAGCAACTAAAAACCAATTGCAAAGGTGGATAGAACCTCTTCCAATTCTAACCTTAGTTAGACCAAGGAGAGCTTCCCCAAAGTGTTGCAATAGATATCACCACAAAAACTTAATATTTACCCTAACACAAAAGATACCCTCCACAAAGTGTGGCCCTTTTTTTGTTGTCACTGTGCCTATATGCTGGTCTGTAATATTCAAGGTCAAACACATTATTAGAGCAGATATTCTCTGATATCACAATATTAGGACAAAAAGAAATATTATGTTAATAAATAGGCAAGGAAAGAAGCATACCTTGTCTTTGTAAATAATCTGCATTTCATATAGTTTAGAATTGATCTAGTGATAGATGGAGCTTGGCACTCACCAAGGCATCCATCCACCATGTAGACACCATAGCTCTGATGATATGTACAAATGACCTCAGACTGATCACTTGTATATACCACCATAGCTAGTGAGCTGCATGATGGACCGATGGCTTGATGATTGGTTTGTGCAACCATCATCATGTGATCATGCTCATGTTGTGCACTAACTTCATATGCAATGCCATCAACATGTATACATGCATCCATGACATGCCATCATACACATATGCATCACATTATTGTCATACATACATATATGATGGATGCATATCCACATCATACATGGATACATCCATCTAGATGTAACTGCATCATATCACATAATGCATCCGCCTCCATAACAACATTATAGCATCATAAGACTTGCATCATATCATTGCCGCTGCATAGCATCAAACATAATGTCTTGCATCATAATTGCATAAGCGTGTCATTGTATCATTATCAGTCGATCCAAGTTTTATCAACAAGGCATACTAAGCCGATATATGTTATTGGGCATGATAGCATAATTACCATTTGCTATCGTGAGATTCCACAGATATATGGATCAGATATAACAGATTGTTGTCATGAGACTCATCCGATGTATATCAGGCATGATAGATCAAATACAATTTGTTGTTATGAGATATAAGCCGATTAAGCATAATCGGGCTGGGTTACTTGTTAATACTAATCATTCAATATTATGTTCACCGCAATAATCATCTACATAATTTCATATTGATATGAAAGGTGACGTCCATTCCACCCACGCCGTTTCATGGATCGCGGAAGATATAAATACAAGTCTAGTGGCTCACCAAGAAGGCAGATTATACAATTTGATAAACAAATATATTTCCCTTGTGGAGTGCTTGATAAGAGCATAGCAGGTTGCCATGGCCCATAGCAACCAATGGCGCAAGCATCTCATATTTCATATCAGAGATGGCATCCTCAAAAGCATAATTAATTATTGATATATCAGAGACAGCTTCCCCTGTAATGTCCCTTATTCTCCTTTCATAATTTCTTGCAAAACCGACGTTAGTACAAAATATTATACAATATTTACAAGACTCGTACTCTACTATAAGTTAGTAAGGGGGGATTTGATTCTTAAGGCTGCCTCTAGGTCGGGCTTCACAGAATTCCCAATTCTCGGCTTGAGGGATATAAGATCCACTCTAAGCAATCGGTCTATCGACACGTCATCCCATAGAGCACTGCCCATAAGAATCTCTTGGAAGCAATAAATGCTATCCAAGCCTACGCATATGCATATGATTGGCATCAGTATATATACTGCCTACATGAGATTATAACAATCTCGAGACTAGGGAAACTATAACAATTTCCTCTAGCCCCCTACAGATATGGGGATCCATCTCTAATGCATATAAGATTCATTTTATATGGAATCCATATCATCATCTATGGTGGACATAAAAATGTACAAGAATTAATGTTGATTATAAAATCATAATAAAAGAAATCTCAAAATGCAAAGATATGAGTGAATCTTGACTGCAGATATTAATTTATAAGAAAATTTATAAATGTCCACATACAAATAATGTCGATTAATTTTCTATATAAATGAGAAATGTCTCTACCATATATATGTATATTTATCTAAATATATATATATATAAAATAATCATGAAGAATTTATTTAAATCAATACCTTTAATACCTCAGTGATTCTGTCAATAACCAATTTG
Source organism: Chamaecyparis obtusa (assembly GCA_027943335.1). NCBI lineage: Eukaryota > Viridiplantae > Streptophyta > Pinopsida > Cupressales > Cupressaceae > Chamaecyparis > Chamaecyparis obtusa. Next base: position 286,276 of record BSBK01002552.1, read on the forward strand.
CGTTTTGTATTTTTATTTCTTATCTTTTTCCATTTTTCTCCTTTTTTTATCTCTCCTCCCTTCGCAGATGATAATTATTAATATGTATGGGAGGGGGAGTCACGTCCCCTCCCATAAAGTCGCCCCATTAGGGGTGCAACTAGTCGCAGCCCTAAGGCTGCGGCTCAGTCGCACCTCCTAAGGTGTGGCTTAGCCGACCATGCATTAACTTGCCACAGTATATAATATATAGTATATTATATATTATAATATATATTATATTATAATTATTAAATGATTATTATAATTTATAATATATAATATATATGTTATTATTAAATGGTTATTTTATTATATATATATTATTAAATGATTATTATAATTTATAATATATAATATATATTATATATTATAATATATATATTTATTGTTAATAATTATATTTTAATAACATCTCTGAACGTTATAAATTAGCAATGTTAAATTTAGTAAATTGGCAACATTATTTGATAATAATTCAATGGTGTGACAGTAGCAGTATTAGCAATCTCTTGATTGCAAGAATTCTTTAACATACATATACTAGTAGGGGCTTTAATTTAGGGATATTACAGTTCCCCCATCTTCAATTTGCTTGTCCTCAAGCAATTTTGAGGTTCCCCCTTTCTTGTGTTAGCAGGAGTTCAGTGATGGTTTGATTCCCTAATTTCTTGAGTGGGTATCCTCCTCTTTGCTAAGAGTGGTTGGTGAGTGTTCTATGTTTGGAGTCTTCTAGTCTAACCCTTTTTGTAGGCCCTTCAATTAGCACTTCCTCCATGTTATTCATTTGTCCTTTCTCGCACTAGTGACCTTTAGTCCATGGTGATTTACATTTTAAACACAATCCCTTTTCGATGAGTTTTCCTCTTTCTTTGCACTGGTGGTCCTTACTCCATGGTTGTTGGCATAAAAAAACAATTGGATTGATCTCTCTTAGGTTCCTCGCCTTGATTTGGTGTTTTTGATAAAAGGCCTCTGGGTTTTTCCTTAGTTGTATTGTATTCCGTCATTTTTGCCTTCCTAATGGCATCTTCAAGGATTTGGGGTTCGAAGGGTCTCACCCTTATCTTTAGGTGTTCTTTGAGCCCACATATAGACCCTCCTCTCTTGGGATATATCGGGAACCATGACTGATAGACTCGGAAATTTGTTGGAAAACTCTTCAATAGTTCCTGTTTGGTTGAGGTGAGTTAATTCTTGGAAGTACCACTCCAGTTCTTTTTGGTCAAATCGACTAATGAGTTTTTGAGTGAACTCACTATAGGTGCTAATACTTTTATGTCCCAGGGTGATAATGCCATGGTGCCACCAATTGTGGGCCTCCCCAGTCAAATGGATTATGGTGGATTTAATGGCATTTTCTTCACTCATAGGGCTGAGGGAAAGGTAAGTGTAGTTTTTGAACCCAAGCTTTGGCTATTTCTTTCCCCGTTCCATCGAAATGTGGTAGGGACATTTTTCCTATCTTGGCTTTAATGTCTCTTTCCCCGCGATTTCTTTTCCGGCCATGGCTTGCCAAGGTTTTAGTTTCATAGCATTCTTTAAAGGGAATAAGTCTTTGTATATCTGATTCCAAACTAGCATACATTTGGGCAATCTCCTCTACTGAGTGGGTAGATGGTTCTTCTCCTCCTGTGACGAATTCTTCCCTTGGGAAAAAGGATGGTATAGTTAGTATCATGGTGGAATCTTGAGTTGAGGGTTCGTTCTCAGATTGATTAGAATGTGTGTCTCTTCCTATCGGAGAAATGGGTCGGCCATTGTGGTTATTGTTATTGCTCATGTTTTGAATGGCTTGACAAATCAACTGATTGGTTCGCTCAAATCTCTCATTAGTTTTCTCCATGACACTTCTTAATTCATTTGCTAATTGCTCGGCCATGGCTTTTGTGCCTTTCTGCATGAACTATCTTCTACAGGATGGCAGGATTATGCTCTGATACCACTGTAATGTCCCTTCTTATTCTCCTTTTATAATTTCCTGTAAAACCGACGTTAGTACAAAAATATTATACAATATTTACAAGACTCGTACTCTACTCTAAGTTAGTAAGGGGGGATTTGATTCTTAAGGCTGCCTCTAGGTCGGGCTTCATAGAATTCCCAATTCTTGGCTTGAGGGATATAAGATCCACTCTAAGAAATCGGACTATTGACACGTCATCCCATAGAGCACTGCCCATAAGAATCTCTTGGAAGCAATAAATACTATCCAAGTCTACGCATATGCATATGACTAGCATCAGTATATATACTGCCTACGTGAGATTATAACAATCTCGAGACTAAGGAAACTATAATAATTTCCTCTAGCCCCCTGCAGATATGGGGATCCATCTCTAATGAATATAAGATTCATTTTATATGGAATCCATATCATCATCTATGGTGGAAATAAAAATGTACAAGAATTAATGTTGATTATAAAATCATAATAAAAGAAATCTCAAAATGCAAAGATATGAGTGAATCTTGACTACAGATATTAATTTATAAGAAAATATATAAATGTCCACATACAAATAATATGTCGATTAATTTTCTATATAAATGAGAAATGTCTCTACCATATATATGTATATTTATCTTAATTATATATATATATATGTGTGTGTGTGTGTGTGTGTGTGTATTGAGACTAGAAATATATATATATATATATATATATAAAATAATAATGAAGAATTTATTTAAATCAATACCTTTAATACTTCACTGATTCTGCCGGTAACCAATCTGCGTTTTGTATTTTTATTTCTTATCTTTTTCTGTTTTTCTCCTTTTTTTATCTCTCCTCCCTTCGCAGATGATAATTATTAATATGTATGGGAGGGGGAGTCATGTCCCCTCCCATAAAGTTGCCCCCTTAGGGGTGCGACTGGTCACAGCCCTAAGGCTGCGGCTCAGTCACACCTCCTAAGGTGCGGCTCAGCCGACCATGCATTAACCTGCCACAGTATATAATATATAGTATATTATATATTATAATATATATAATATATATATTATAATATATATAATCTATATATTATAATATATATTATATTATAATTATTAAATGATTATTATAATTTATAATATATAGTATATATGTTATTATTAAATGGTTGTAGAGCACATTTCACATTGTTATATCAGACACAGCCTATCTATTATTTGCATACAGTCTTCTTGAAGTGTATGCATTTGGAATTATACACAACCACTCAGCTTTGCATTTGATATTGCATTACAAACTTGTCATACAATCAATAATACCATTTAATTATAGCAATTTTCCAGTAATTACATAGTGTAAGATTATATTGTGAATTCATAAGCCAGTAAATTAAGTTGGAATCACAGAATTCACATAGTGTCTCTCATCCAGCAAAAAAGGGACATTATATATTCTGCCATATGAGTATCTTAAAATGTGTTTTATGCTAATGCCTTATGTTATTATATACATTCGGACATAGCAGTGAGAACAGACTAAACTAAAACAAACTAATGATGTTTATATTAACTTCTTGTCAGTGTTAGAACGCTAAGAAACTAGAAGCAGTACCAGATCAGTGCCATTATCCAGTCAGGCAACAACGTCTCAAGTTTAGATAAAACTTTAATAAGGCACACCACATGCTGAAGGTTTTGCAAATGGGGTTGCAAGCAAAGTGGGGTTAACCTTGGAGGAAACTCCGTGGTTAAGCGTGCTTGAGCTAGAGTAGTACTTGGATGGTTGACCTCCTAGGAAGTCCTAGTGCTTCACCTCTATGAGCATCACCTAGATGCAATGAGTGCTAAGTGTTTCATTCATCCTCATGAGAGATGGGTTTGATGAGTTTGACTCAAAAACTACATAGTTAAATCCTGATAGCAATATCACAATATAATAAATATAACCAAAGGTAATACCTTAATCAAAATATCACAAAAGACAATCTATCAAAATGCACAAGCAAGCTAGGTTCAACACATACAATCAAAAGAAAAATGGATATCTGCAGAGTAATAATTAAATCTCTTGATAATATGTGAGCATACCCATAAATTTTCTTGGATAAGCGTGCTTGAGCTGGAGTAGTACTTCGATGGTTGACCTCCCAGGAAGTCCTAGTGCTTCACCTCTATGAGCATCACCTAGATGCAATGAGTGCTAAGTGTTTCATTCATCCTCATGAGAGATGGGTTCGATGAGTTTGACTCAAAAACTACATAGTTAAATCCTGATTGCAATATCACAATATAATAAATATAACCAAAGGTGATACCTTAATCAAAATATCACAAAAGACAATCTATCAAAATGCACAAGCAAGCTAGGTTCAACACATACAATCAAAAGAAAAATGGATATCTGCAGAGTAATAATTAAATCTCTTGATAATCTGTGAGCATACCCATTCCTGGTTATGAGAAGATACAACCAAAAATCATCACAAAGATATTACAGTCATCTAGCTAACCAAATAATCAGCACATGTCGAAAAATGTACATTACACACATGGAGACACTTACTCAAGGTTGATTATGCCTTAAATCATTCACTCTTTGAAGATTTGAATATGTTATTACAAGTTTGAGATAATTCCTAATCGTTACAATAACAAAGTACAATACCAAGACTAAAGATTGTGAACCCTAGGGTTCTGCTGTGTGAGTCTTTCTCTTTGCTATGTTCCCATGTTCTCTCTCCTCTTCTTCCATGTTTCAAATGAAACACTAGACTATCATGAATGCACAAACCCACAGCCGATACAATTGAAAAGAACGCTCATGCCCATTAGGCACCGTTGTTTTACAAAACAAATAAACGATCACACTACAAGATGTACTTGACTATACCACAAGAGAATGGGGAATTGTCCCATCAATTTGCAAATGTTTTGCATTAATGGGATTATAGAGCGTGAAATGCCAATCAAGAAAGAGCCCACGAAAATAGTCGGAACAACAATCAAACTTCATCTATGGCATTGATTATTACAAACATCTTCTACCATTTTCCATCACTGGAAACAGATGTGAATCCATGCCTTTATAGTGAATAGTGGTTTCTAGTGGAAAAAAACTTCTGAAGTGGTTGAAAGGTTGTATCAAATCGTTAATGGAAGCCTGGGATGCACTAGTTGTAGGTGGGAGCGAGCTCCAAGAGTTTTAGAGTGCTAAAAGTCACCATGACTCTTTTTCTGCAATTAAAATATTTATTTTATTTGCTATCTACCTGCTATATTGGAGCTTTTATCCTTTAAGAAAACCTTGCCATATTATCAATGAAATGGTTAACTTTTGAACCATGTTGCATTTTTACATGGTTTGCAAACTCACAAACCATGCAAAATTTAAAATTTAGTTGCTCTCTCCATTTTCTCTCTTTGTTTTATTTTGTTGACAATTCAGGCCTTACTAGAACTATGCTAATATGTTCAAGGAATTATGAACTCACCAACACCCACATACATTGTCTTCAAATTGGAGGTTTTGGCCTCCATGGAACCATGTCAAAGGTTCAAACGGTTCTTGAACTTCCCAAAATTCTGACACAACTCTTAGATTTTCTTTTCTACTTTCTTTCACATCAATGACATGGCCGACCTTTTTCTTTGTCAAGGTTCAAGGGAAACTCACCATATGCCTTTGGTTGGGGTGTCAAGAGTTGAAGGTGGTAGGGAACTCATGATATGGAGGTAGGGTAAATGGAGAAGTTTTGTAGGCCCAATACCAATCAGAAATATCAAGGTCACCCCATGTTTCTGTTGGATTAAGTATGGATAGGTAAGTTGTAATGTCCCCCTTTTTGGGGCACATTATTTAGTGTCATGTCATTAGCCTTTTCATCATGGTCAGGTGGGCTAACCGAGGCTTGGCAGTGATCAGTGGGATGTTTGGCCTATGTGATTTCAGTGTCAGGCCAATCAGAGCAGTTTCCACAAGATTTCCAGCGTACTTACTATTTATAGTAAGTCAGCAGAACTCAGTTTCCTTGGCATTTCAGTAGGATTTGGAGCGTCTCACCGAGAGCTTTCCGGCAAGCTATCACACGTCATCATCCGAGTCCGTTTGGCCCTCCGTTTTAATGCCAGAAGATTCCTTACTTTATTTATTATGTCACTTTATAACTTAATGGCTAAGTTACCGGGTTCGGTCCGGGTGTAAACTGGTCCGTGGTCCGGGTCCAATTCGCCTGTGGGTCCGGGCAGGGTTCGATTTTTCGGACCCAGTTCGAACTGGTGGCCCGGATAGTCGAACCCAAGTGAACCAAGACCAAAATTTTCGAACCCCGAATGAACTTGGGCGAACTTCGCCTCTTGGACGTCACTTAAGTGATGGAATTCGCAAAATTTTAAATTTTTTTGGCATCTGAAACCCTAAAAGTTTGTTATGAAAGGCTAATTTGTGCTTCTCATTATCATTTGTTGTGTGCAAGTAGGCTATTTGACTTCAGCAAGAGCAAAAGAGCAAGTTCTTGATTGTGCAAGGAGCAATTGGAAGATTGGTTTGTGAGCTTTCTTCAAGAGTTTGTGCCTCATACGTACACCTTTGCAAGTTTACAATGAGTAGAGGTAAGTTATTGTTTCATCTGTTTTTTGTTTTTGTTTAAGTTTTTTAGTTTTTTCATTTCTCTTTCATTCTCCATAAGATATTTCATATTAGCCATTTTTTCGATATTTTTTCATTCTCTTGCTTTTAAACTCTAAAGTTTTAAGTTTTATATTGAATAATGAATATGTATACAATTTGAAATTTCTTCCCAAAGGAAAAGGAACTACATGGCATCTACCTCATCCTCGGTAGGTAATACCGAACAAAGAATAGAACCCAACTCTAATTCTCCTTTATGGAAACATGTTGATATTATAAGAGCCCTTCCTGGAGGTGGTGCATTCCGTTGGAAATGTAGGGGTTGTGATGTAGAAAGAAATAGCTCATATTTTCGTGTAGTAGGCCATTTGTGTGGATACCCTGGTAGAGGAGTCAAGAAATGCCTTGGAAAAAGAGGTGTACCCGTACCGAATGAAACTGTACTAAAGAATATTGAAGAGCATGAGGCAGCAGAAGAGAGAGAAGAACGTAGGCAAAGTTCAACTTATGGCATTGGCAATAGAAGTAAAAGTCAAAAAAAGCAAGGGTAACACAACCCCACATAGATGTTGCGATAGAAGACCACCCCTTTTTTACTAGCTCAGCTACTCGTGAGTCTGAAAAAGAACCCCTTGGCCTTACACAAAGAAAGAAAGGAACCACTAGAAACTGCATTTCAAAATCAAAGTCGGGAAATTGTTGACATTGATGTGGGAAGATGCTTTTATGCAAATGGGTTGTCTTTTAATGTTGTTCGCTCTCCATATTGGACACAGATGTTGAAAAGTGCCAATGAAGCTCCAAGAGGGTATCAGGGCCCCCGTTTTGAGAGAGTACGAACCACCTTGTTGGATCAAGAGGTCAAGTGGATTGATGATCAATTGAAGCCCATAAAGGATTCATGGATTGAGACAAGGGTATCAATTGTTTCAGATGGGTGGAAAGATGCTAGAAACCGTCCCTTGATCAATGACCTAGCGGTCTTGAAAGATCCCAAATGGATCCTTTCACTGAACTTCTATAAATTTTAATTTAAAATAATAGATTTTCCTATGCTTTATTTGTGGTCTTAGAGAACTAGACAGAAGTTGCAAAAAGATTGTTTCTTTTTGTATTTTTCCAGATATAAATAAAAACAATAAATAACAACAGCAGCAAAAATGGAATAGGCTACAAACAGCAAGTAATAATATAATATCCAGTCAACCAAATAGCTACAAATTGTACCAGGCAAGATATGCAAGTAATATGCCAACAAGTGTGTTCACAGACAAGTAGTGTTGACGCCAACTGCAGGAATGGCAAACCGCGCACCAAAGGAAAGAAAGGGCTGATGTAAACCAACCAGCAATCACATGCCAGCTGAAAGGCAGTCGTACGGCTGCTGTAGTCACACCAAGGTAGCCAGAGATCCCAACACGCAACCCAATGCCTCCAATGTGTAGCAAACAAGTACTCCCTAAATGCTGAATTTAATCAATCTCTGTCAACTGCTGAATCAATACTATAGAATGTTGGAAACCATCTATTGGGTTTTGCATCCCAATAGCCAGGCTCTGGGGTTTGCGTCCCAGTCCTCTAGATTCACTCCTCAGAGCAAAATCGCCAATATCAAGAATGAAGATGTAAAAGATAATCAAAGAATGAGCCAACATCTCCTTTTATCTCCCTCACAAAGCCAATCAAACCCTAAAGGGAGAATATGCCTTTCCCTTTATTATAAAACGACATCTTCTCAATTAAAAGGCCTTTATGTATAGGAAAAACACCCCTTTTCTCAAATAACATAACTCAAGGTGCCAGAAGGTCTCCAGATGATGAAAATAATTTATAATAATTCAAGACCTTTCCAACGAGCTATAACACATATGTCTGCCTGACCAAATGAAGCCAAAAAACCCCTTATTACTCCAATTAGCTATATAAATAGCTTTATTTTAATTTATTTAAATGCAAACTTAGTAAATATTAAAATATTTCCTTTTATTCAACTGGAAAGCCAAACCAATCAAATAATCAGTGAACTGGTCCTGTCACCTGTCTATGACTGATGCCGGACAATGAGGGCTAACTGGCAGTCCCATCCCTAAAAACTAGGGATGCTCCTAGAAACTAGGGAATATATCCTATCACCCTGAAACTGAAACTGCATATTGGTCTCGAGGAGCCTCAAATCTAGTCACTGCCACAACCTCCTAAATTTTAGGAAAAATCCCTAAAATTAAGAAACTGCCCCGATTGGCTCTCAAACTGACTGTAGAACCAACTCCGGTCACTGAGTATCCAATATGACTCTCTATCCACCACTGCTAGCCTACGAAACTCTAATAATAGGCCAACTCTCATGACTCTGCTAGTCAGACTAGAGAGGGGACATGACAGTCCTCCCCTCTCGGAGATGCTTGCCCACAAGCAACTGCAATGCTGGATGCTGCAAAATGGATTCACCCTCCCAGGTGGCGTCCTCTATGGGTAGACCTCTCCAGCGCACCAAGTACTCTCGAATCAACCTACTCCTCAATCGTCTCTACCTGACCTCCAGAATCTCCTAAGGGACCAAAGTCAATTTACCCTCTTCATCCAAAGGAGGTAAATCACGTGATGTTGTAATATGCTGCCCCAATGCCTTCTTCAGGCATGACACATGGAACACATTATGAACCCTACTATCTAGAGGTAACTCGATCTCATAGGCTACCTCTCCAACCCGCCTGAGTACTCTGTAAGGTCCGTAAAAATGAGGCTTGAGCTTCTCAGCTCCTCCCCGTTTAAGGGTGCTCTGTCTATAAGGCTGTAGACGAAAGAAAACCATGTCACCCACCTCAAATGCTCTCTCCGTCCTATGCCGATCAGCGTACATCTTCTGCTGATTCTGAGCATGTTGCAAGTTCTCTCTGAGAGATCTCATGATATCTTGGTTCTCCTGCAACCAATCTTGTGCCAAGGGAACTCTACTGTCACTGAAAGCCAAATCAACAAAAGATAATGCCTCGTAGCCATAAAGGGCTCTGAAGGGAGTCATGTTAATGGACATGTGGTGCGTAGTATTATAACAATATTTGCCCAAATACAACCAACGCACCCATGCCTTCTGTTGGTCTGACACATAGTTGCGCAGATACCCCTCCACCCACTTATTAACTACCTCAGTCTGTCCATCCGTCTGAGGATGGTAGCTAGTGCTAGGTGTCAACTCTGTGCCTACTAGCCTGAAAAGTTCCTGCCAGAAGGAACTCATGAACCTGCTGTCCCTGTCACTCACTATGGTCTTGGGGAGACCATGGAATCTAAATATCTCTCTGAAAAATAGCTCGGCTACCTATGAAGCTATGAAGTCTGCTGCAATAGGAAAGAAATGGGCATACTTAGTCAACCTGTCCACCACCACATAAATACAGTCCTTCCCCTAAACTCGAGGAAGACCTGTAATGAAGTCCATAGATATCCCTGTCCACTTCTGCTTCGGTATAGGCAGAGGCTGTAACAATCCTGCCGAAAAAGTATGCTCTGACTTGTTCTGCTGACAAGTCATGCATTCACGAACATGGCGTAAAACATCATCCTTGAGACCCTTCCAAGAGAATCTCTCCCATACCGCTCTATAGGTCTTACCATAACCCGGATGTCCTGCTGTAGGGGTATCATGGTAAGCATGCAAAACGTGCTCCTTCAACTGTGATTCAGGAACAAGGTAGACCCTGCCTTTGTAGTAGATGATGTCATCCACTACACTATATCCATCATCCTGTGTCAACCCTTCCATGATCTCAGAAGCATGCTGATTTTTGGAATACTCAACTAAAAGTTGAGCCTTCCAATCTGCTGAAATCTCACTCAATGAACATAGGGCAGCAAGTGATGGCTTCCGGGAAAGTGCATCAGCAACAGTATTGTTCTTCCCCTTGATGAACTCTATATCAAAATCATATGCCTGCACCTTGCTTACCCACTTTTGTTGCCTATCATTAAGCTCTGTCTGATCAAGGAAATATTTCAGACTATTATGGTCTATCTTCACCACAAATTTGCTGCCAACAAGATATTGTCTGAATTTGGCTAATGCATGCATGATAGCCAACATTTCCTTGTCATACGTGGAATACAACCTCTCATTATCCCGCAGCTTCCTACTCTCGTAGGCAATGGGGTGTCGGTTCTGCATTAACACTGCCCCTATACCCTCACCTGAAGCATCACACTCAAGTACAAATGGCTGCGACAAATCAGGGAGTGCCAAAACTGGACAAGTGCTCATAACCTTCTTGAGTCTCTCAAAGACTCCCTGTGCCTGTTTTGTCCATCTGAAGGCTCCCTTCTTCGTGAGATCTGTTAAAGGTGCTGCTAACTGGGAGAATCCACTCACGAATCTCCTATAATAGGCACATAAACCAAGAAATCCACGCAACTCAATAATGTTCCTGGGAGAGGGCCAATCGTGAATTGCCTGAATCTTCTCCTCATGCACTTTCACTCCCTCTACACTGATCACGTGTCCCAAGTATAGAATCTCTCTGAGTCCAAATTCACATTTGGACAACTTAGCAAATAGAGACTGACTCTCCTTGATGCTAAGCACCTCCTGAATGTGTCTGAGATGATCCTCCCATGTCTGACTGTAAATCAATATGTCATCAAAAAACACCAGAACCGATTTCCTCAATTGCTTGTTGAAGATGTGGTTCATACAGGACTGGAAGGTGGAGATCAATCTTAGAGAAGTAGATAGCTCCATGTAGCTCATCTAACAACTCATCAATGCATGGAATGGGGTACCTATTCTTGATTGTCTTTTTGTTCAAGGCTCTGTAATCAATACACATCCGTAAAGTCCCATCCTTCTTCTTAACAAGCACCACAGAAGAAGCAAAAGGACTAGAGCTAGGGCATATGAATCCCATATCCAGTAACTCATGGATGGTCCTCTCAATCTCATCCTTGTATGCTCTAGGATGACGATATGGGGTAGTAATCACGGGCTTAGCCCCATCCTCCATCTCTATCCCATGCTCAAAACCTCTATCAGGAGGTACACCAGGAGGTATGTCACCAAAGACTTGACCATGTCGGTCCATCACTGACTGTATGTCTACATGAAAGGTCCTGCCATCCTGAGGTGTAGGTATTTCGGACTTCACCAAACATCGTGTAGCCCAAAGTATGTCATCATGACGAATGATAGTCTCCATCCTGCAAGAAGTTACCTCCTTAGGACCACCGTCTGAAGCTGCCCTCAAGATAGTCTTCTTCCCTCCAGAAAGAAACTCCAACTACATGCGGTGGTGATCAATGATGTATCGCCCAATACCCTGTAACCACTGCATGCCCAAAACTACATCATAATCCTCCGGCGGTAACACATAAAAATCATCTATCAAAGTATAGCCCCCCATCTAGATGCTAAGCTGAGGAATCCTCTGAGTACAGCTCAAAACGGCACTGTCTGCAACCTTCACTCCAAAACCAACAAACTCCTTGGACTGGAGCCCACACCTGTCAACTAGCTTCTCGTCAATAAAGTTGTGTGTGGCACCTGTGTCTACTAAGCTCATAACCCGCTAGCCTCTCAATATACCCTTCAGACGAAAGGCATGAAATCTGGGATAACTGGAGAGAGTAGCCAAAGTTACTTTAGCTGATGCCAAAGGCTTCGAAGTGTCTAGCTCTAACTGTGGGTGTCCCTTCTCAACCTCCTCCGGACTGTCCTCAGTATTAGTATCAAGTATCTCCTCATCGCCCATCTCAGATGTCACCTCTATCAAATGAACCTTGCCTTTACCAAGGCAACGATGTCCAGGCTCCCATGGCTCCTTACAAGAGAAGCATAGTTTCTTCCTCCTCGGCTCATTCCTCGACTCCTGGTCCATCCTAGGTGGTTTGGAAGGTGGTCCCCCCCTGCCCTGGGAAGTGTTGGCCTTCTGGGGAGGCCGAGAGTCCCTGAAAGGTTTCTTATCTTCCTAATAAGAAGTAGGAGGGGTGTCTAGTCTAAATGAAACATCAATGGCCTCCTTGAGGGTGGCTGGCCTGAAAGCTCATACCAGTACCTTCAGCCTGTCCTGCAAACCCTCTATGAACAGCATCACACAACGACTCTCAAACATGTCAGGAACCATGACTGCAATACGCTAGAACTCATTCACAAAAGACTACATTCCCTGTCTGCCTAATGTGTGCCAACTCTCGGTAGTAAAGCTCCGTATTTTTACGATCAAACCTAGCGATGAGCCGCTCAGTGAACTCAACATAGGAGTGAACCATGGCATGATCCTGAGTGACCAATCCATGGTGCCACCAATCATAGGCAACCCTGTCTAAATGCAAAACTACAAACTGTATAGCCTCTCTCTTAGGCATAGGTCTCAATGATAAATATATATCCAACTTGTGCACCCAAGCTCGTGCACTCGTATCACCCGTGCCATCATAGGTAGCCAGTGTGATCTTCCCAGTAGCTCTACTGAGGTCATTGTTCTGCTGTGGCCTATAGCCCCTGTCTCCTCTAAACCTGGCATTATCCCTACACTGTGCACAATACTATGGAAGAGGAAAAACATCCCTAACCTTTAGGGGTAGGGCTCTCCACTCAGCTGTAGCTGCCATGACTGAATCTTGGAATCCAACCTCAAGTGGCTCCACCTGTGCTGGGTGCTCAACTTGCCCAAACTGAGGCAATAATGGTCTATCCCGAGCAGGAATACGTGGACATTCTTGCCTATGGGAATGATGGGAGCTCCCTACTAAGACATGGGATCGATGACTGCGCTGGCTTCCTGCAATGGAAACCAACCTGCTCCTTCCCTGTCTTTCCTGTCTACCTCCACGCCTATCCAATTCCATCCGCTCTAGGGTATCGTGTAATCTGTCAAGTGTCTGGACCATCCTGGGCTGCGTAGCCATCAGAGTTCTCATGAACTCTCTCTCTTCTGCCTCTGTAGGCATGCTGTCACCAGCAGCACCCTGTGCCTCACCCATAGCTGGTATCTGTGTGTCTCTGGTGGTCTCTGCTTGCCACTGGTTTCTCCTACGCTCGTAGAACCTATGTATTTCTCCATCAGGATGCATAGAAGATATATAAAAATAGATGCCGAATGCTGAAATGAATTATCAAACCCTTTCCTGTAACTTGTTGTGATAAATTCACTGAAACCCTATAGGCTGGCAGGATTCAAGCTCTGATACCACTGAAAGATCCCAAACGGATCCTTTCACTGAACTTCTCTAAATTTTAATTTAAAATAATAGATTTTCCTGTGCTTTATTTGTGGTCTTAGAGAACTAGACAGAAGTTGCAGAAAGATTGTTTCTTTTTGTATTTTTCCAGATATAAATAAAAACAATAAATAACAATAGCAGCAAAAATGGAATAGGCTGCAAACAGCGAGCAATAATATAATATCCAGTCAACCAAATAGCTACAAATCGTACCAGGCAAGATATGCAAGTAATATGCCAACAAGTGTGTTCACAGACAAGTGTTGACGCCAGCTGCAGGAATGGCAAACCGCGCACCAAAGGAAAGAAAGGGCTGATGTAAACCAACCAGCAATCACGTGCCAGCTGAAAGGCAGCCGTACGGCTACTGTAGTCACACCAAGGTAGCCAGAGATCCCAACACGCAACCCAATGCCTCCAACGTGCAGCAAACAAGTACTCCCTAAATGCTGAATTTAATCAATCTGTGTCAACTGCTGAATCAATACTATAGAATGCTGGAAACCATCTATTGGGTTTTGCGTCCCAATAGCTAGGCTCTGGGGTTTGCATCCCAGTCCTCTAGATTCACTCCTCAGAGCAAAATCGCCAATATCAAGAATGAAGATGTAAAAGATAATCAAAGAATGAGCCAACATCTCCTTTTATCTCCCTCACAAAGCCAATCAAACCCTAAAGGGAGAATATGCCTTTCCCTTTATTATAAAATGGCATCTTCTCAATTAAAAGGCCTTTATATATAGGAAAAACACCCCTTTTCTCAAATAACATAACTCAAGGTGCCAGAAGATCTCCAGATGATGAAAATAATTTATAATAATTCAACACCATTCCAACGAGCTATAACACATATGTCTGCCTGACCAGATGAAACCAAAAAACCCCTTATTACTCCAATTAGCTATATAAATAGCTTTATTTTAATTTATTTAAATGCAAACTTAGGAAATATTAAAATATTTCCTTTTATTCAACTGGAAAGCCAAACCAATCAAATAATCAGTGAACTGGTCCTGTCACCTATCTGTGACTGATGCCGGGCAATGAGGGCTAACTGGCAGTCCCATTCCTAAAAACTAGGGATGCTCCTAGAAACTAGGGAATATATCCTATCACCCTGAAACTGAAACTGCACACTGGTCTCGAGGAGCCTCAAATCTAGTCACTGCCACAACCTCCTAAATTTTAGGAAAAATCCCTAAAATTAAGGAACTGCCCCGATTGGCTCTCAAACTGACTATAGAACCAACTCCGGTCACTGAGTATCCAATATGACTCTCTATCCACCACTGCTAGCCTACAAAACTCTAATAATAGGCCAACTCTCATGACTCTGCTGGGGACATGACAGGAGTCCCCTAAAAGGGCAATGTTTGTGAAAGCGGCAGATTGTGAGGGTCAAGTAAAAGATGGATAATTTATTGCTAATATTCTCATCTCTGCCATTGAACAAGTGGGTGCTAGTAATGTTGTCCAAGTCATAACAGACAACGCAAAGAATTGTAGAGCTGTTGGTTTGTTGGTTGAAGACCGATATCAGCATATCTTTTGGACACTTTGTGTAGTCCATTCACTCAATCTTATGCTACAAAAGATTGGGAACACAATTGGGTGGATCGAGGAGGTGTATGCAGAGGCTGAGGACATCCAATTGTTCATCACAAACCATCACATGACTCAAGGAATATTAAGAGTGTTCTCACGTTTGGAGTTACTGAAGGTAAGTGAACTTGAACTAAAGTTAGTAATGTGTATTCTGATTTTCATTTTTTTTATTGTGTAATGTGTATTCTTTTATAAAGTATGTATCTAATACTAATAGTTGTATTTTTTTGCTCTAACTTATGTTACAGGTTGCTGAAACTCGTTTTGCATCAAATTTAATCGTCTTGAGACGACTTGTGCAAGTGAAAGAGACACTTTGCATTATGGTAATCAGCAACAATTGGGCTATATGGAAGCAAAGCAACAATGAGAGGGCAGCCAGAATAAAGAGCAGGATATTGGATGACTTATGGTGGGAATGTGTGGAATATATCATTAAGTTCACTGAGCCCATTATGAGCATGCTTAGGTACGCTGACATGGATAGGCTTTGCCTTGGAGAGATCTATGATGGCATAGACTCAACGCTTGAGAAGATCAAGCAAATTGTAAATGAAAAACCCTCTTCAAACAATTGCAAGTAATTATTGTAGAACAGTGGAACAAAATGACCACTCCTCTACATTTGCTTGCCTATGCATTGACGCTCAAATATTATAGCAACCAATATCTTGATCTACCAGGAAGGTTACCACCCTATAGAGATTTAGAAGTGTCTGATGGATACAAGGCAACATTTGAAAGACTCTTTCCTGATGATGATATGAGAGATTTGAGTACGGATGAGTTCATAGAGTTTGTGAATGCAAGAGTTCTAAGTAATGCTGCTCTTTGTCATCGGTTTAGGAAGGATGCTCATAGTTGGTGGTACCTCCATGGCCAAAAATTCCAAACATTGCAGCCCCTTGCAATAAAAATTATATCACAAGTAAGTTTTATTTTTAAATTTTAATCTTCATGACTAGCAAGTAATTTTTATAATTTTATTTTAATTGCTTACCTTGTCTTGTCTTCATAGGTTGCTAGTTCATTTGCATCGGAAAGAAAATGGAGCACATATTCTTTCATCCACTCAATAGATTGCAGTCAAAAGGAGCAGAGAACTTGGTATTTGTGCATTACAACTTGCGTCTTCTCTCACACAAGAGTAAACAATACAAAGAAGGGGACACGAAGAGGTGGGCTGTAAATGCAGAGCTTGCCGACTTGGATGCTTCCACTTCTCGGCTTGCACTTGATGATTTTGAAAATTTTGACGCCAATACTATTGTTGCGGCTGCTGATCCCATTGGCCTTAGCTCTATTGCTGAGTCAACTAATGTTGAAGAAGAAGATGAAGAAGATGAAGATGAAGATGAAGATTAATACATTTTTAATTCATTAGTTGAACTTGAAACAATGATACTTGAACTTGATGTTATGATTTAGTTTTAATGTTTTGAATCTTTGATGTTGAACTTGAAGTATATGATCGTATGATCACGATTCATGATGCTATGATTATAAGTTTATGGTGTTTTTGTTGTTTAAATATTGTTTTTATGATACTATGTGACATTCTAATTTTAACTCATGCTTCTAGGCTTCATAAATATGTATATATATAATTTTTAAAAAAATTTACATGTATTTTCGAACCCGAACCCAAACCCCTTTTCAAAATTTTGTCGAACTTGCGAACCAGTTCTTCGAACCCGAACTTGGAACCGAACTCGAACCAGTAAGTTAGCTTAATGGTTATATTTATTTAAAAGTGGCATAAAGTGGGAATATGAAGAGACGGAGTGAGGAAACTGAAGAGTCACAGCTGCAGCTTTAAAATAAGGCTTGGAGTCTTATTTGGGCATGCTCAGTTTATGAATTTACTTCTCTTGGAGAATCCAAGAAGCTTCAGCTTTCAGTTCTGAAACCTGAGGATGGAAACCTTCAAGCTTTCTCGGTGAATTGGACGGAAACCCAGTTCATCTCCGGTGTGAATTCACAGCAGAGTTCGCCATTGTGTTTACAGGTTCTTTATCATCCAATCTTGTTGTAGTATTTTGTATTTCAGATTGGATTATTGTAGTTTCATTGTTTCGTATTATTGTATAATACGATAACAATTTTCTGAATTATGTAATGGAATGTAGTGTTGGTTATTGTTGTGAATCAAATGGTTATTTGCATGTATCTATTTGTTTAAACCTGCATGAGATATATTTGTGAAAATCCAGGAAAAGACCGGTTCGGGTCATTACATAAGTACTGAGAGGGGAGGGGTGAATCAGTACTTCAAAACACTTTTATCTTTCTTAACCATTTACTGAATTCATAACTTTGCATGCATCTCATAAAACATATGAAAAATTAACAATAAACATAACTCATAACACAATCATTTTGGTATCACAGAAAACCTTGTTAGAGGATAAAAACTACGGTGGGGATGACACCCACAGAAGTTCACTACTACAGTAAAAAGTATGCTCGGTTAGAGCTACAATGATAGCTATTTCTGATAGCTTACCCTGTTAAGAGTTAACTCGGTTAAGAGTCTAAAGACCAGTTAAGTCTACCTTGCTAAAGGATTTTACAATTCTAATCTAAGAACTGTACCCTGTTAAAGGATTTACAAAATAAGATCTGCTAGGATCTGCTCGGTTAAGAGACTTTACAACTCTGATTACACTTTAATCAGTACACAAATATGCCTGTAATACTTGCATCAATCTTATGCTTATCAGACTCAATATGCTCAATAACTATTTACCTCATAACGTTCTTCACTCACATTAAAACTTCAGTGCTTGGTAACTTCAATTTTGAATCACACTTATACTCTTCTCTTTACTGCTCTGTTACTCGGTAGCTTCTCTGCTCATTACTTGCTCTCTGCAATTTCTCCTTCGCACATGCACTCTCATCTGCTTCTCTCATTCTGTGATCTTCACGTTCTAATCCATTTATACTCAATTATAGAAGCAGTGGAAATGTTCTAGAATCATCTCTTCAAGCGGTGCTAGCATTGGTTACTTCTCCTATGTATATTTCTCATTTAATTCTTATTGGTGAATCTTACCTTGTAGTCATACATAATCATTATGTTTAAATCTCCAATGCTCTTTTAGACAATCTCCTCAAGATTTGTAAACTGTTTTCTTCTTGGTGTCTACATTCAATGTATCTATAGATTCTCCTTGTGTCAGCCTGTCATGCTTGGTAATACATTTTTATGTTGCTCGGTAACTGCATCATCTCTCAGTTCGGTAACTGTTGCAGCTCAGTACAACTCGGTGCTTGATGCATGGTTCTGCCTTGCTCGGTGTCTAAACTTCCTTTTCCTTAACCGAAAACTGTCTTTCTTTTATTTCCTTTACCGACTAGCTTGTTGCTCTTACCAACTTGACTTTCCTTCTTTACCGAATGACTTTGTGAATCAATATGACTTTATCATAACTAATGACAACAAAATAACTCTATAGGAGTATCAATCTCCCCCTTTGGCATTAGTTTGGTATCTTTATTAAAAACCTTCAAAGTCATCAAAATTTATGTCCTTAGCAAAATTGTCACAATTGTTCATGTATACATACCTCGGTAAAACCTTTACTTTTTACTCACCCTGTAGTAATAATTCCTGTACAATATCTATCCATCTTCTATACATATCATCCTCTCTCTATTATCTCTATTATCCTCCTTTGATAATATATTTCCCCCTTTTAGCTTTTTCTTTATCTAATGATCTCTTTTATCCCCTTTTTTAACAAAAAATGCCAAAAATAATAACGTACTGTTTATTCGGTGGAGGGATCGTGTCAAAATTTGATTTGTATCTTTCTTGTGCATCCTTCAATGATGCCTTCCATGAATCCTTTAGTGTCTACAACACTATGATCTGTTCACTGATGTCAGCTGTTAAACTGATCATGTTGTCCATAGCACTTCCCTTCGGTGTGCTCACTAAACCTTTTGCCTTTTGTACATGTTTCTGCAACGACTCAATATGTGGAATCAAATATGTTTGAAGCTCCATGAGATTCATTCTGATTTCATTATCCTCTTTTCTTAGCTCATGGTGCTCTCCCATTAAGTGCTTCAGCCTTTCATAATATTCTTTGAAAGAATTAGGCTCGGTAGATACTTTAGCTAACTGCTCAGTCAGCTCCTTTTCCACATTCTCATCTTTTTCCTTGATGCCTTTGATAAAATTTGAAATTAAACAAATATGCTGAGATTATTAAACGTTTATCTTCTATAATGTCCTCTTTTTGACTACTCAGGAATGCTGAGATTATTACTCCAATCTTCCCTTCTTACTATGTCAAATAAATATGAATTAAGCAAGTAATGGAAGATAAATGTGAAATCTGATATATATTCAATGGACAATCTATACCTAATCATAGAAGCAAAAATCTGCAAAAAATCCCAATTATACCCAATTAATCCTAAATCCTAGAGCCAGCCAATTTATTCCCTAAAAAATCCTGATCCATGAAAAAATTGTTGACCAACCATTGACCCAATTTTCAATGAACTTTTTGCATTTAAAGCGCATTAAAATCATATTAAAATCCCTAAAAAATGGAAAAAAAAAACATTAAAAATCAGTGCAAAAACCTATGAAACCTTAGAAAAAACTCACGAAATTGACGAATCACTCAAAAATAGGGTTGTTCCATGACAGAAGCAAAGTCAATGTGGACTTAGCGTGGAAACAATGTGTTATTTTATCCCTTTGGTTTTCTTTCTAACCCCTTAAAAACCCTAAACGGAGGAGGAGCAATGGCGGTCATCAACTGAAAGATGCCAACTAGAATCTATGACGAAAAAGTTGATTTTGAGATTTATCTTTGACCAGCGAAAGAGTTGTTTTGGTTTTTGTCTATATTCTGGTTTTTTGTATTTTTAGGCTTTTTCAATTTTATATTTATTTTTTTTGATGATTTGGAATGCAAGTAAATTAACTAATTCTTAAACTAATAACAGTAAACAAATCAACACCAAATGGACAATTTCAGATGCTTGAGTATTGCCAAAGAATTACAGAACTCATGCCAGGCAAAATGTTCAATAGAATTATTGCTGATGAACCAACATTGACATCCAAATTATACTTAAAATCTGAAACTTGCAAATCTGGGCATAATTGACCAATATGCTGGTGCAAATTCCAAACCCAAGTTGATGTCACCTGCTGGAGTAGATGTACAGCTAGCTGGGGTTGTGTGGCTGGCTGTAAGATGGACAAAATTGCTCTAAAATGTATTCTGGAAAACCTCTGTTCTGTTCTGCTTCTAATTCTTCCCAAAATCAGTCTGAAACAGTGCTATTTTCCTCTCAAAATGTAAGGCCAGCCCTGCCTGTAGATGTACAGCCTGCTAGGAAGAAAATGGTGATGCAATGCAACCTTTATAAAACCAGATCTGCAACCTCTGTCTATAATTTCAACCACTATTCTGAGATCTTGAGAATTTCTTATCAACAAATTGCTCTTCCAGCTGATAAATAAATTAATGTTCAAACTGTGAATAAATTGAGGGGACATCCAACCTATTCTCTCCAAGAGGTTTCGTTCTGGAAAGACTTCTACTGCTGCAACCCTGCTATACAGAGCTTTGCCATGAATTTTGAGATAAAATAATAATCTGGATGATGAAAAAGGGCTTCCAACATGTTGCTTTATTGACCCCAAACCCTAATTCGTGTTTAGGGTTGTGTTGCATTTTTTTATTAAATGTTTATTTTTTCCTTATGTCTCCCTCAACACCCTTAGGCTCCCTTATTATTAAAATTAAGTTGTTTTTAAAAACATCTTAACTCGTGTCTCCTAGGCATCATGGCACAAGGGGAGCCCCAACTTGTTACTTTATTATAATAATATAAAGTAACATTATTATTATTTATTTGATATACAGTGAATATAATACTCACTTATATTAATTTGTTTAATTTTTGACTTAGGAAATATTAAAATATTCCTAAATAAATCATAATTTACAATTATGGACTCGGAACTGAACTCCGACTAAAGCAATGTGATCACTGATGTTGCCTGAGTCTTGCAGGCCAACTGGAAGTTCCTCCAAAAAAAAGGGATTCGCCCTAAAAAGTAGGAACCTGTCTCCAACCAGCCGGCATTGCTCAAAAGGGATCCTTCTCTACTCCACCATCCTCCGAGCGGCCAACCAGTCAACTAGCAATCCTCCCTAAAAAATAGAACCCCTCCATAAAATTTAGGAGATGGTCTCAAATCATCCGGAATGGTTCGTAGACACCCGTAACCAACTCTCAGTCATTCCCTAAAAATAGGAATCACTCTTAAAATGTAGGAACTGCCATCTCAGTGTCTAAAACGTCTCACAGAGCCCCTACAAAGCTCCATATATTTCTGATTGAGTCCCCTCTCCATACTGTTGACCTACAAGAACTCAAATAATAAGTCAACCTCTGCTCATCTACCTACACCTAGGAAGGGAAAATTACATCAACCGAATTTTAAAGGGCCTCAATCATCCTAAATTGTGGGGGGCATGTGAGATAGTGTCGAGGCAACTAATGAATTTGCTCTAAATTGCAATTTCAATATGACTCGAGCTCTCTACACGCCTAGCCCCATGGATTCTAATGCAACCAAATATATAATTAATATTATATATTAATTTTAAATTATAAGTATTATGCACTATTATAGATGGCCCTTTAACGGGGAAGCAACAAACCCCTATAGTTTATAAATAATATTATAAAGTGGTTACAAAATTTAAATTATTATTGGTTTTTAATATATATTAATAGCTATATAATAAATTCCAGGGCAAGGTTTTATTGCAGACATGGAGGATTGGGTGCATGTCCTGGACAATCCGGGACAAGTCTGCCCCTTCATACTATGGAAGGCAGGTAAACAGAGAGGAGAGGAAGGTGGAGGGGAGGAGAATGTGGAAAATCCTGAGTGACTACACAACAAACTAGGAGTTGGTTCTCTGCTCGAGCCTGCGAAAGGAGGAATTCAATAAGAGTAGACTCAAATTCCAGCTCGCAAACTATTGGAGGGGCATTGATGTTGCAGAGGCAAATATGCAAGGAAATGAGGAGCAGGGGATGGCAGAGAACATGCAGAGCACGTAGATCAGAGCAAGGCCATGGAATTGCCAACAGAGGAGCTCGCGGACGAGGTCAAGGACAAGGAAGGGAAAAGCAAGGCCGAGGGGGAGATGCATGGGAGGGAATAGCAGGAGAGAAAGGATGATACTTGTGGTTTTTGAGTGGTGGCCCTCATCAGTTTTTTGCAGATAGGTTTTGTTGTGTTCGATTATTGTATATTTTGAATCACCCTGCTGTTGTTTTGAGAAGCTGAAAAGGGTGCATTTTTTTTTATTTTGAATGTATACAGGCTGAGTTGAATCACTATGTATGTAGTGTCGAATCGCCATGTATGCCAAGTTGCAGGGGGGTTATAGGGTCAGTCTCAAAACGTTATGTATAGCTGGGGGGACAATGGTGTTGCAGACAATACTCTTACTTTATGTAATGACTTTCAAATCAATAGCAAAAGCAATATTTACCGAGTGAAAAAAAAATAGCTATATAATAAATTATACATAATGTATAATTTATAATATGTATATTTATTTTTAATATACAATTAATATATTCAAATATATATATATATATATATATATATATATATATATATATATATGATTTTTAAATTAGAATTAATATATTTAATTTCATTATTAACATTGGTTTCCACTTAAAATACTAGTTGCCAAAACCAGTGGCTTGCTAAACTTTTACTTCAACTAAACAAATGTCTTTTGTTGAATTCTACCCCATATAAAGGACTTACCAATTGTCAATGTGGAATATAAAGCATTACAATTGTGGAATATGATTTGATAAGCTTTCTCAAATATTGAACTACCCCTACAAAACTCCTTGCCTCAATCACAATGAAATTCTTTGAAAACTGAAAAATGGTTTCTACTTTTAATAAATTCTACTTTTGATAAATTCCTAACAATAGCTAGATCGTTGTCAGATAAATTCTGATCTCAATTACTTCATTGACTTAGCTAATATTTGATCTCAGACTTAGACAAATATTTGGTGACTGCCCTCTTTAAAAGTCTGATAGTTTTTTTATCTCAGTTTCTTCATAGATAGCTGATTCTTGATCTCAGACTTAGACAGCTATTTGGTGACTGCCCTCTTAAAAAGCTAACTGAATATTTGCCTATGTATCACCAAATATGAATATAAACAAAAAATCTATTTTCTACTATTCATTTTGATCTCAGGTACTTGGCTAATATTTGATCTCACACTTAGGCAACTACTTGTGAGCGTAATTGGAGTGTTTTTTAACACATACATTCCAAGAAACGCAACCATCTAAGACAAAAACGGATGAATGACTTGGTGTTTGTTCATCACAACCTCCACTTGAAGCTAAAGAAAGCTCAATGTAGGAGTTTTAATAACTTGCACTCAATTGAAGTTGTATTTGTTTTGTTTTTCACTGTAGGCAAAGACTAATTTCTAAGTGGACAAAAGCAAGAACTATTGAGGAAGACTCCCCAATTGACCTTGATGAAATTGATCCAAAATCTGTGTGGATTGTTGTGCCTGTTGATGATTATGTTATTGAGCCTGATGATTTGGTACTCATGGAAGAAGCCAGCATTCCAACTCATACGTCGCGGGAGTTAGTGCAGGCACTTTCCAAGGAGACGCATCATTGGGGCCTCATGTCCCCTAGCATGTCAATGGCTACATTTGATTTTTTGGAACTTTGTACTTAGTTTATAGGTTGACTTTGTACAAAGTCATAAACTATATTGTAATTGACATTTTGACATATGTCTCCGTCTATGATATTGTGGTATGTTTTGCACAATGTAATCAACGATATGAATATAAACAATGAAAATCTATTTTCTACAATTAATGAGTTGAGCTCTATATTTTATTTGCTCTTAATATATCTATGTTGTGGAAATGCCCTTTAATATTAAAAAAATAGTTTTTGACTATTTTTCTTCAATTTTTTACATTTTTTGTAAATCCGGTTTTTTCCTAATTTTTTCTTGATTTTTTCAAAAAATCCTATTCCTTTGATTTGCCAATTTATTTCCCAAATGATTTATGCTTCTATGTGCTTAATGGTTTTTTTATAATGTCTAATATACTTATATGATGCTCACTGTAAAGTATATTTGATGCAAAATTAAAATAACTTATTATTACAATGTTTGTTAACATGCAAAGGGAAATGCAATGACCTCTAGTGGTGCAATAAAATATTTTATGTTTCATTGCAAAGGAGATAATGACATTATTAATCACATGTTGCCAAAACAACAGAAAATATTTTCTTTCAACTATATAATAATGCATTTAGTTGCAACACAATTTGAAGAGATATAAGCTTATTCAAGCCAAATAATCCATCCTCTTTATCAT
This sequence comes from Chamaecyparis obtusa, assembly GCA_027943335.1. Lineage (NCBI taxonomy): Eukaryota > Viridiplantae > Streptophyta > Pinopsida > Cupressales > Cupressaceae > Chamaecyparis > Chamaecyparis obtusa. The sequence goes on from BSBK01002552.1 coordinate 311,126, forward strand.
ACGCCATTCATACTAGCAATCCAAACAATGAAAACAACTAAATGGCCATTCAGCATTTACCTTAAAGGTACCAAAATAATTGTTCCCATGCGGCAATAGGTGGCTATAGCTTACACCATGAAGCAATGATCCCTAAAACAGATGAGACATACAAAATTTAAGAGCCACTAAAGTAGTTGCAAAGAAAAATACTAGAAAGTAAGATTTCAAGTATACTTGACAACAAACAGACGAATCAATTCAAATTTGTATTAAAAATCTCATAATCGTGTGTAAAACTGAAACTTTGAGTACAAAACATTTTGCATTATTTAGTACTTGATGTAAAAGGCCAAACACTTAGGGAACCACAAGTGGATTATATGAAAAGGCAAGTCCATCAATGTTATTTAATATTTTGTTACAAGATCTAGTTCAATGCAAGATAATGCACTATCAATACCAAAACATAGAGATATTGAAGTGGAAAACAGTTATGTCTGTTGTCTAGATTGTAATGATCCTACTAACTTTAAGGTTTTTATTTCTTTGATTCAACTTCTAACTATTTTGTCTCACATTTTTAGCTTTAGAGTTCTACTAACTATGGTTCCAAGGGTTCTATGAGGATCATTTTAGGTTTTCTTTTCCTTTTCCTTTGCATTTTTTTTAATAAAGGCTGAATACAAATCTGATTATTGTGTAGCTATGTCATAGGACACTCAATACAACCCAAGTATAAGATCATATATGGATACTCTCAAACAACGATATTCAGTCCACATTTAGGCAATATCATGCCCATAATAATTCCAAGCGTGCAGATTTGCACTGCTAGGAAGGGGCCCACATATCCAATTACTCCCTACAAATGCCCGTAAATAACCAAAATAACCAAAGTAGGTCAATGGGACTAAATAGTACAATAAATACATTAACAACATTCTATTAATCTCAGTGAATTCTCTAAATGCAATTCCAAAAACATACTGCCAAGTCAAGTCTCATAATTTACAGCAATGTTACAGGACTCAGTCCACTGAAACTTGGCAGGCTGATTTTTACCCAGACTTGGACATAGCACTCAAACTTGGCCAAGACTTCGGAAGACTTGACATATCGGAAAAAACATCAAATATAGAGATTTCTAAGGATTTCAAATTTGTACAATACACCTTTCAACAAATACAGTTTAAAAACTCAATAAAGTAATCATATAGAAGCTACTTTGATCACTTACACAAGTATACATCAAGCACATGAGTATAGAGTGATTTTTAGCTTAAAGAAAAAACATATATATATATATATATAAAAAAAAAAACATATATATATAATGAAAAAGTTCTAGGTTAAACTATGTGCATAGTTTTTAATCATTGTTTCAAATCACATTTTCATGATCCACCATCAGTTGTATAGTGCTTGAGAGCGAATGATATGTAAAATTGCAACATTAGCCTAGTAAAAATAGAGTTACAAGAGGCTAGGAGAAGAACAACACTTTGGACCCAAAAATAAACAAATGAACAATATTAAATATTAGAAAATTAAAAAATATCAATATATTAAGACATGAAAGTTGAATTATGGATAAAAATAAAATAAGGTATAACATAATAAAACAAGGGAATTTGTTATGAAAAATTGAGAACATAAATGAAGGATCTAATGGTATAGCTAATACATATACAATAAAATAGAAGAAAAAGGATTAAGAAACACAAGGATTAGGGTTTCTTAAGCGATTGAGCAACAGCTACCAAGCTTGAATAAGACCTCAACCTCCATCCTAGTTTAGATTTAACAAAGCAACCACCTCCAACCACTTCCTAAATTCCATAAAAAGGCATCCCTTGTCCCATTGTGGACACTATATACTGTCCCGCTTATATGCTAGCTAATTTTCTTGCCAAAAAGCTTTCTCCTCCTAAACCATTGTAGCTCATTCGTGAATTACTCTTCTCACTTTGTTATTTATCAAGGACAAAAACACGAGCAAGGCAACATCTTCGTTAGCTTTGGTGTCATGTCCCTCTTTACCAATGTTCCCATTCTTGACTACATTGAGATCAATAGACATAAGACCATTAACAAGGTGGCTTCTCTAGTTGAGATTTGTCTAAGGTATTCAACAATGCATTATGAACAACAACAATGCATTATCCTATCCTCTGCTAACAAGCTTGGCTCCACCCCTATAGTACGGAATCTAAGGGATGTTTTTTATGCTTATGCCTAGCTATATTCTCCTGTGCCTTCAAGGTGTCCTTCCGAGAATGTGGAGTAATCGAATCATTATGCAAAGGCTTTGTTCGTCTACAAAATCTTGAGACCAAACTACCACTGAAAGCCAAAGGCATGATGAAGAACCGTAATAATAGTGATGTATGGGGATCAAATCTCACTATCTTGATAGGGGCCTTGATCGATGGTGTCTATATAGTGCCAACATATGTTGGCACCCTCGGTTTAGTAAGTTCACCAATATATATCCTACAGGGAAATATAGATATTAGTTGATCCGTCAACTATTTGTCTTCAATGTAGGAATAGAGTTATTCTACCCATGAAACACAAGAATGATTATATACAATTTCTATTTCTCAAAATCATTTCTTATCGTGTTCGTTGCTTCCAAAATGATGGGTCCTAATAGTGCTTCCATTGTTGTTGCTTGGACTTGCTCGATAACATTTGTGTCGGCTATTATAAATGCGATATTCTCAAGCTTCCCCTACTGGAGTTGATGGTGGAATACTCTGCTGGCACAGGACAAATATACTATTAATCACAATTCAATAACAAGGTTGAAATTGCCAATCTGAATTGTATGATTTGATTAATCGAATCCAAAACCTCTCAAATCGATTAGTAGGATGTCGCCCCTTCTATCCCCCACACTCCTCGTGCATCTCCCATTTATCCCCACCTACCTTGGAGAGAAGCGACTCTTCTAAGGACGACATTTTATTTTGCATTAATAATGATTAATATATGTAAATTTTGTAATTATATTATTTGTTGGTGTGTTTATTTTTATTTTTTTAATTTAATTATTATTAAATCTATTTTAGATTATCTATTATTTATTTATTATATTTAGCTATGTTATTACTTTTTATTTCTAATATTTTAATTTAATTATTATTATTTATTATTAAATCTAATTCCTAAAAGGGGATGTCACAATCCGCCCTTCCCCAATATTGCTTGCCCTCAAGTAATTGAACGTTTTCAACATCCACCAAGGATGTCCTCTTTCAGTGATACATAATCGTTGCCTTCTAGTAGGGTGCCCTTAGTGGTTCTCCCTTAACTGCCACTGCAATAGGGTGCCCTTAGCAATTCTCCCTTAACTACTTCTACAATAAGGTACCCTTAGCGGTTCTCCTTTAATCACAGCACATTAGGGTGCCCTCATAGCATTTCTCCCTAAACTATCACTGCAATAGGGTGCCCTTAGCGGTTCAACCTTAACTAGTTCTGCAATAGGGTGCCCTTGGTGGTTCTCCATTAACTACCACTACAATAAGGTGCCCTTCGCGATTCTCCCTTAATTGCAGCCTTGGAAAGGTGCTAGCAATAGGGTGCCCTTAGCAGTTCTCCCTTAATCATAGCATAGTAGGATGCCCTTATGGCGGTTCACAATTCTCCCTTAATTGCAACCCTTTTTCCCTTGACTAACACAAACTCTTCAAAATCAGAGTTGTGTCTTGTCCTCAATAATGTAAATTAGTTATGCTGAAATGTTTTTGTTTAGATTCCCTGCTTGCTACTTGGCTTTGATGCTTGTTTGCCATTTATAGAAGGTGCCTGATTGCTCTTTGAGCCTACTATATAAACTCGGATCTGGTCTAATTACTATGATGAGAACTGCTTATCTCCTATAAATCTATTGTGAAATCTTCCACAATCTCTTACAAAACAATTTACAAACTTTTCATATACATTACCTTAGATCTTATGTCCTGTTAAAATTGGAACCAACTTTGACTCTCTCTTGGAACTTTGTTATATAGTTTGTTTGCCTTTAGACTTCAAACTTTCCATTGTCACGGTTCTAAAATTTCTCAATATATCCTTAGACTAGTTCAAGGCAAAATCTTCAGAATTCTCACATAGTTTAGTGTTTTAGGCATTTTGACAAACAGTTTGCTGATCTTCCCTAATGTATGTATTGGTGACCGTGCGGCGATTCAGAGAAGCTAGGGTTTAATAGAAGGAGTTGTGTTTTAATTCAAAGAAGATACGGTTAATACAAGGAGCTGCGATATCATCAGTAGTGTGCGCACTCTATCCTTCAGTTGTGTGTTTGTGTTGGGAAAGGCTGCCGTCCAAAAGGAAGCTGCACACATTGCTACGCAAGGCCCTTTGATGCAAAGGAAGCCATGACAATTGCTGGCGTCTTTTAATAGGGGCTGTGAATCTTCAATGAAGGTTGCGTTCAATCCTTAGCATGCTATGTTTCCAAAAGGTGCTTGTTTGCAATTAAATTTACATGTTGTCATTCGAATATTTACAAGCATTTGAATAAAATAAATTTGGGTGAGCATTTGGAGTTACAATTAGTTGTTGTTTCGAGTTTTTTTTAAATTGCAAAAAAATACAAAAAAAATTATGTCCAAAATACAAAAAAAAATTGCAAAAGCAAATATATAAAAACAAGTTTCCAGCATAGAGCCAGCCAGGTTCTTTACAGAAAATGAATCACCAAAGGGAGTTGGAATAGATTCAAGAGTTCCAAAAGGTCAAAGTATGAATGAATCCATGGAGTCTATTTAGAAACCAAACCGAGAGAGAGAAATCCTTCTCAAGGTGTGGAAATTCTTCTTGATTATCATTTGATGGAACAAGGAACAATATCAATTGAAGAAGTCCTAAAGGATACAAACATGAGTTTTCTAAATGAAGATTTCAATGAAAAGATGATATCAACACCTCAAGAATTTCAAGAAAATGACAAGCTAAGTGAACGTATTGAGAAATCCTGTACTCTTGAATGGCTAAAGGATAAGATGAAGAAGAAAGTTATAATAGAAAGTAATCCAGCTAATGACTTAGAGGATTTTCTAGGAATGATTGGTAAAACTATAGAAAATAAGCCAACAAAGAAGTATTCCAAGATCACAAAGGAGAATTCTAAATCTCACACGATGCAAGTTGCAATTCCAAAAGTTGACAAGGCAGGAGAAGACATTAATCTAGAAGAAAATGAAGTTGTGACTGTTGATTTTGGACCAATGACAAAAGAACAAAAGGTTGAGGAATTGGATGAATCTGTAAAGACAATTAAGGAAAGATTGAGAAAAGAAGAAGAAAGGAAGAATGAGCTTGAAGCAAAAGTTAAGAAATTGAAAGATTACATATGACATTTGAAGAATCCAATTCAGCAAGCTGAAAGAACATTTATCACTCCTGTAGTACTGTCATGTCCCTATTTTGGCTGACATCGTTTGGCATGACGGATTTGCCTATCATCGATTGTCGTAGGCAAATGGTTTGGAGAGAGGGTCATTATGTTGATCATTTGATTGCATATTGCTGACAGAGCCTACATTCGGTAGAGCCTACATCCAGTTTGGGCCTACATGCAGTTGTAGTGGAGCCTACATCCAGTTGTAGTAGAGCCTATGTTCAGTCTCGAGCCTACGTTCAGTCGTAGTTGGGCCTACATTCAGTTATGAGACATTTGGGCCTACATTGTTATAATTTTGAGTTGAGAAATGTACTTTATTATTATAATGTTATTTTATTATAAAGTACATTATAATTGGATGTTTCTAGAAGTTCTAGCAACTTCTCAAGGAAAAGAATAAATAGAGGGCTTGGGGCTTCATTTCTACATGCTTGGATTTGGATTTTCTTCTACTTCTTCATTGTGAAGCAATTTGTAGTCTTTGGTCTGCAAATTCTATTCGATCTTTGGGAACGAATCACTCCCTTGGATTGGCATAACTGAGGTAGTGAAATATCTACTGAAGGGTTGCAAATTTGGAGTTGGTACTCAGCCATCTCATTGGTACTTCATTGAGAATTTGATGTAAGGGTTTGTTTGTGATTGAAACAGCATTTTAGGAGGCATTTTTAGTAGGGCCGAAATTATAGGAGGCAATTTTTAGCAGGTCCGAAATTATAGGCGGCCGTTTTTAGCAGGTCCGAAAAAGCAGTCCGAAAAAGCAAATCTGAAAAAGCAGTCTGAAAAAGCAGACCCGAAAAAGCAGTCCGAAAAAGAAGACCTAAAAAATTGATATTGAAGGTTTGTAACTGGTTGAATAAGGGTTTGGAATTCATCACTTAATTGGTGAATCATTTTGGTGAAGGTTGAAGACAATTTTGGCACATTTCAGTCACTTTATACCAGAGCCTGGATTCAGAATTTTGCTCATATCTCTCAACATACTTGGAGATATTTTTTATGCTTTTGGAGGAAGACTAGTACATCAGTGGCGGCCCTGTTGATACCATTTTGGGGGTTCGAAACCCTGCATTTTATTTTCTGCAGGTGCCGTACATGTACGGCCTGGTACGGCACTGTACAGTACAGCACACAACAGCCAATTGGGGCAGATTTGGTGGCGGTCTGATATCTGGTCTTCGGCATTGGATTTCATCATTTTGGACAACCATTATTGCAGCATTACCAGGTTCATTATATCTTATTGTTGTCAATTTTTATGTGTGAGAGTGCTCTGTTATAACAATCATACTAGTATGCAGAGGTTAGTCTCAGTCAACATTGTTATGGTAATCTGATATTGCTATATTGTAATCGGTTTGTCATAATTGGGATGTGTGCATTGTAAGGTCACTGTTTATGAGTGACTGTTCATTCATTTCATACCATATTGTCAGTAGTTGTAACAGTCTATATAATCTGTCCATTAAGTTCAGACATTGCCATATATTATTGTATTGAATTGGTATGCAAAGCAAGGGCATTGTTCACATTGTCATAGGATTGTAAAGACCATTGCATTGTAATCTGAATATTATTGTCACAGTCTGAGAACAGTCATTTGGAATCATATATTGCGAGCTGGGTTGATATAGTGGCATTTACATTGACATTGGATTGTCATAGTTGAATGAAGTGCATTGTATAGTCCATTGTATTACAATCTGAAACAGTCCATTATACTCTCAGAATTCAGTCATTGAAATCAGACTTGAGAAGTGTGACCATTGCATTAATAGGAGAGTATCTCATTGTTGGAGTAGTTCATTATAAGGTGCCAAGTGATAGGAATTTCTGAATATTGTTATTGGTGCCGACATTGTTCTTCTATTGTTCATTATTACATATTGGTATTGTTATCTCAATTGCATAGTTGATGCCAAAACAATAAACACATCGAAACACATCATTGCAAGCAAAACATTCAAGTGCATGCCAATTGTTTGACGAATTTACACAGATCAGATTTGGGGTTTTAGTGATCCTACTAGTGAGGGTCATTACAAGTACTTTCAAAGGAATTGGTTGAAGATTTGAAAGGAATGAAGTTGACAGCAGAAGCAACAAGGAATTGGATTGGAAATGTTTTTGATAGAGAAAATAAATTCATTGAGGAATTGTTACAGATATATAAGACAGTTGTAACTATTCAAAATAGGATTCAGGTCCTACTTGCACCATGTGAAGAATTTCAACCTATCCAGGAAAGACTATCACAGGCTTGCATGTATTGATGAAGATTCCTAAGAAAACTTTGGTAGAGGGAAGTGTAATAGAAGCAAATCAAGCATTTGACTTTCACTTCTGGTATTATGCATTGGTATTAAGGAAAGAAATGCTTGAGAAGGTAAAGAGAGACAATATTTTGTTAAGACGAATAGTCAAGGATATTCAAGATGGAATTCTCATTTCAATATAAGTAATATTTGGACAAGTAAATGATGACAAGGACATGAACGTGTAAGAGTTGAAAGAAAAGATTAAAAGTACCTTCTTCAAGACTACAAATTTCATTTTGGAAAATCATTTAGAAGATGCTACTTCATTCATGACTTTCATGAAAAATTGTCAAGAACAATGATTGGAATGGGAAAAGGTTTTTACCAGGTGTACTACTAACTTGGCAATCACTGAGTGCAAGGTGGAGGCTATGCCAAGTCCACCAATGGAGGAGCTCCACATCATCATGTCCAAGTTCATCAGATTTTCTCTCAAGGAGAACGATAAAGAGCACACATTCCTAGAAGATAGTTTCTTGTGATCCTAGGTGGCATTAAATTTTCCTATTTGCTCTTGCTCCTCACAATTTGTGCCACTAAGGATTGGTTTTTTCATTGATTGACATTTAATAAAAGTTAGTAGATTAGGTGGTAGTTGTTACTAACACCACTTAGGGTTTTCTTTGAACTATCTTGGCAGTTGATTTAGAATCAATCTAGGCCCTTTGTTTGTAATTAAAAGCCCTATATAAAGGACTCCTCATTTAATTTGTAAGGGAGAGACTACATGTGAAATTGTTGCCAAGATACTTCCAAAATAAATGCATACTCGTTGAAGTTTGGTGAGAACTTGTGTTGTTTTCCGTATTAGCATGGTTTCCTACTTATTAGTTTAGATTTGTTTAGATTGAGTTGAAGAATAGTTGAATGGAAGATATTGTAGTTAATTCATTGTGAAACCCCCATATTCATACCATTTGTAATTTGTTGATTGCAAATTGCAGTGCATAATTAGTCCGAACTCATTTCGAAAGCTTAACTTCAATTGCTTTATCCTCATTGTTTGTGTGTTTATGGTGTTAAAGTGTATAAGTGATTTTAAAATCATTTGCATACCCATTGGAGATAGCATCATCTTTGCATAGTTGTTTCTTCATGGCAAAGCAAAGCTTGATTTGGTTTTCACTAAGCAATAGTTTCTTGCATTGTTATATGTAGATTAGATTCCTAAATCTATTACTCTTTGCATTTTAATCTAAAAACCCTTATTAGGATTAGTTGAAGAACCCCATAGCAAAATTATTCGTTGTCTAACAAAAACGAATTGACAAAGTCTAGAACAATTGCATAAGTCCCTTTGTGAAAACCAGCAAATCACATCATTTCACTGAGTTTGTCCATCATAAAGTCGCATGTTCGCAATGTCAACCTTGGGGTTTCCTTATTTGATCACATTGTTTAGCATTTGAGGTTTCCTTGTTCAAGAGAGGATAAAATACTTGGTATTTTAATCTATGTTGGCAAGTGTCACAAAACACACATCAACAAATTCCCATTGTATTATGTCCTAACATTCCCCCTAAGTACCCTAGTACCATGAGTCTTCCTTGACACAATGAAACAAGGACAAAACTATATGTCAAAACGAAGATCATGTCTTCCAAACTACAAGAAGGTCATCTTGTCATAATTTATTGTAAATAATGATTAAATTTATCTCAGATTAGACTTTTGAATCGATGTTTATGCAATTTTCAGAGAGTAATGATCTTGATCTTATGTCAAATGTGAATGCGATGCAATTCAATATTAAAACATACTGAATATTTGCCAAGTCTGAATTTGATTGTAGTACTACACAATCTGCACTATATAAAGCATTTATTGATTTTGATGCTCTCTAGGCAGATCGGATCAAATATATATATATATATATATATATATATTGTCTTGAATGGATATGTCCATGAATGGACATGTCTCCACACGGTCGAGACATGTCCATTCAGGACATGTCCCATTATATGTACGGATTCATTACCAAAGAGAAACCTGATCACTAATCGGGGTTTGTAATGACTTTGTTCTTAACCAAACTAATATATATGAGATCGCCAATCATGAAGATATAATCAGACTTAATCTGATTTGATATCTGCATTCAATCATATAGAGGAACATGAAATAATCATAGTCAATTATAATCTGCATGAACAGATTTGTCAATATACTTGGAACTGTTATCATATTATGATCTGGTATGTGAATGATAAACATTTTTCAAGCAATATGATATGTATATATATATGTCAGTATACACAATGTATACTGATATATATATATATATATAGATTATCATTCATATATCTGACCATAGCTATCATACTTAAACACTCCCTCTTAGCTAGGGAAGATAAAGATCTAAACAAGTATATATATCACAATGGGCTCATCTATTGTGAAAAAAGATATCACCTAACTCGTGATATAGGAGGATATAATATGCTCAAGAATATCAAGTCACATGACATTCTTCTTATATATCCAAGTTATGGTATGTGCACTGACATCAAGTCTCATGATGTCTACCATAACAAATCATGTCATATCCAAGGATACATTTATCCAACATGATTATCTCATAAGGATCATAATGATCTTCAACTGATATCAAGTCTCGTGATATCTATCAAAATGTCCAAAAGATACTATCATGACATATCCACGGATATCAAGTCACATGATATCCATCATGATAGTGAAACTAATCAATGTAAAGTCGTCACCTTACAATGTCAAATACAAGTGTTCATTATTAGAAAGATCGTCACCTTTCAATAATGTACACAAGGGGGGGGGGGCATAAAGTCATGGAGTCACACACATGACAACTACCAAGAACCATATCAAGGGGTGGATCCACCATGACTACTCCCAAAGGGTGGAACAAGGCTTTCACATTAAACTTCTCTCTCCAAGCAAGTCTCAAAATGCACAAATTTTACTTTGGAAGGAGGCTTGGTGAGAATATCGGTCGTCCATTCTTCAATGATAATGTACCTTGTCTAAATACTAAAGAAACCATCTCTCCATAGTCTACTCCCTCTGAATCTCTATAAAAACTCAAAGATTGTAATGACCCTTGCCAATAGGCCACTAAAAAAGACCCTCAAAAAATGCAACTCAAATGTAGATAGAAAATTATTTTGCAATATATGAATTCGTTGTCCCAAAATTTCAGAATAATAGATAGCAACCAAATACCATCTAAAACACTATCAATGATGTAGGAAATTGCTCAAAACCATATGTCATTCATATGTCAACAATTTGCAACAATGCCATACATATTTCAGCCAATAATATGATCATCAAACCCTAGGTTTGCAATATAGATAGATTGAAAATTACAATGCCCTTTCACTTGCAAAATTCTAGCTTTCCTTTGATACCAATAATGCCAAATGGCAAACAAAGACAAGTACAATATAAAATAGTAAAGTGTTGAAGCTATATTTTGTACTCAGCTGAAAACATACATTTCTCAGAAAATATGCCAAATGCCAAATGAGAAGTGAGGAACCTAATTGTGGATGGCTGCAATAATTTTTCGGACTACTTTTTCGCTCTGCTTTTTCGGATCTGCTTTTTCGCTTTGCTTTTTCGGATCTGCTTTTTCGCTTTGCTTTTTCAGATCTACTTTTTCACTATGCTTTTTCGGATCTACTTTTTCGGACTGCTTTTTCGGATCTGCTTTTTTGCTTTGTTTTTTCGGATCTGCTTTTTCGGACTGCTTTTTTCCTCTTGCAACCAAAACTCAAACCCTCAGGTAAGTCTGAGGACTCCAAATAAGCTCAACTTGAAATGGCTGAATACCACTTCCAAAGTGCAACCCTTCAAAGGATATTTCACCTCCTCAGTTATGCAAATCCTTAAGAAACTTCGTTCCTAAAGATCAAATGACAATTTGTAGACCAAGATGGCGCCACAAATGCTCAAAGAGAAAAGTAGTGTAAACTCAAGTCATGGAATGTCCAAATGAGAGGCCAAGCACTCTATTTATTCACTTTTCTAAGAAGCCACTAGAACTTCTAGAAGTATCCATAAAATATTCTTATAAAATCCCTTTATAATGCACTTTTATATAAAAAGTAACTTTATAAAATAAAAAAGTGCAACTCAACTCAAAATTATAACATTTTGGCCCCACATAACACATTATAATAAAAATATGATAAACACCATCTCTCCAAGAGCAAATAAGACCATCCAATCCCCAAATAATCATCAGAATGACTCTCTCACCAAAACCATCTGCCTACGAGAGTCCATAATAGGCAAATCCACTGAAAAATGACATGTCACTAAAGAGGGGACATGACAAAGATCAATTTGGCAAATCCTCTTGCAGCTTCCTCTGTTACGGAAGCATAGTCTTAGTCATGAAAATGTCTTGCTCCAAGAGACTCATCATCTGCTACATGATCATTTACACCATGTTTAAAATTTTAATCACACCATTATTCGTAGGAGTAGTTTCCCCTACACAAATGTACTTGTCTAATTCCATAGTAACATGAGTGAATATAATAAATTGTGGATTTATCCCCAAGCTTGGCAACACCAAACATTCATGATAATGTGGTTTTCATCTGAAGCTCTAAGTACATGCATCAACCTCTTGACCTTGTCCAAGGTAGTCTTAGATGAAATGTCAGTCTTCTTAATGTGATATCAACCTTCTAACCTCTTCGTCCAAGGTTGCCTTAGATGAAATGTCAGACTCCCTCTGAATCTGAATGTTCATCCTCATTTCAGTTCCATAACTACAAGTATCAAGTTTTCTTTCCATTGAATGCAATTTCTCATGCTTCTTGATTTGTCCTAAAGGCATTCCAAAGAGAGATTACAAATAGTTGATAAGACTAAACTATCTCGAAGAAAAATACCAATCATAGACGCATACAAGATTTGTCATCCAAATGTTATAGTATGAACTAATGAACATTATGCAAGTGTATGAGATACTTATCTCTTATGTTGGTACATCATAGAGCTAGTCTTGTGTAATGTCCCCAATTTCAGGCCTTTGGGATTAGTTTATTTCAGTGACCCTCGTAAGCTAATCAGGTTGTCAAAGGAGGTTGTTTGGCAGAGCCAATGGCTGGTTTCCACTCTGGAGATCTCAGATGTCAGGATTGTTTTTTGTTGTGGTCAGATTGGCAGACTTGCTATTTATAGTAAGTGGTATTTTTTGGTGTTAGTCTCGATTGCTATGTTTAGCAAAGCATCTGTGCAGTGGTTTCAGATGATTCAAGACTTCTTATGCAAAATCTCTAGTTTGAGGGACTTGCTATTTTTAGTAAGTCCAATTTGGTTTGGTCTGGTTGCTATTTCTGGCAGAGCAGTGTGAGCTCAAGATGTTGTCAGAGAAATTCAGTTGCACCAAATTGTATTTGGAGTTATTATATTAAGTCTACTTTAATTTAATAACTTATGCGATTACATGTTATAATTCGATGGTGTTTGAGTGAAGCTTCTTTAGTGAAAAGTGTAAAGAAGACTTCATTTTAATAAGTTATAAAGCCTTGAGAGAAATCGATTTTCATTACCAATTAATCATTTGATAAAAAATTGAAAAGCTGAAAGTTTGTCTTTAGGAGAAAATCGTATTTCTTGAAGGAAGAACAAGGGTTTGACTTTGCTCTTCAATGATTGGTGAAAACATCAAACTCTATGCTGAATTTGCAGAGGCTTGTCTGAATTTGAATTGCCATTGATGAAAAATGTTTCTTTTTCAAAAATTTGAGCATTGTTCAAGCCGTACGGAATTGCTAGAAGAGTACAGATATGGCAAAACAGTATGAAAATGCACAGGCCGTACTTGCTTGAATGGGAGTCTATGAGGCTGCGCCATTGTTGGAGATTGCCTTGTTTGTTTTGGTGACTTTTTTTCGTGATCTTGGATGTTGCGTTAACACCGTTGGAGGCAGGAGATAATTCACGCAAGGCATTGTGTGCTATGTAGAGGCTGACGTTTCCAGCCAAGCGGTTTATCATGTGATGTATAGCAACCATATAATATTGAAGGTGCTAATAGTATTAAACTCTTGAATATGTATTTCTTGCAAACATTCAATCAGTTTTATGAGCATTGGAATTTTATTGTTGTTGATATTATTTATAAATTTGGAAAAAAAAAATTTTAAAAACATATATAGTTCAAAAATACAAAAAAATTGCAAATTAAATTGAGATAGAGGCTAGTTTGCAGCTGAGAGCCAATTGGGCTCATCACAGTGGTATCAGAGTTTTGATCTTGCCAGCCTGGAGGTAATGAAGGCTTAGCTATGGCAAAAAGGTTTGTGCCTGGTATGCATTATGTCCACAGGGGTAGAGCTTCACCCCCACCAAAGGGTGGTGAACAGGGTTCACAAGCTGAACATACAGGTGACAAGAACAAGAATAATATTGGCAATGATGTTGATAGGGAAGCCAGAGACGCTTTTAGAAATTTAGCAAAGGGTCAGCATCATGTTGCAAATGTTTTGCAACAATTATCAGATAGTCTACAGCGTATTTCTTTACCAGGTAATCATACCAGAGACAAAGGTACGAGGAGTGCTTCAGTCATCTCGCACAGGTCTAGAGCAGATGTCAGGCAAGATTATAGAGTTGACCATACAGGCACATATGATAGGCCTCTACACCCTACTTTCTTGAGGCCTGAGCTAGATGCAATTAGTGTGGAGACAGAGCCAACACCTTTTGTTGATGACATTGGTGGCACACTTTGCAGAGTGGGATGCTCTTCTAGAAGCAATCAAAAGAAATCTGAATTTTGATAGGTACTTGACATAGAAGAGAGAGCATTCCAGAGGCGGGCCAACTCCTGACGCGAGACAGAGGCCTAGACAGGATGACCTTAAGCAGGCAACCAGCAAGTTGACTCTAGCTCGCTTTGATGGAAGTGGGAAGATGACAGCTAGAGCTTGGGTTCACAAGCTGGATACGTATTTATTGCTTCGACCTATGTCTAAGGAGGACGCCATACGCTTTGTCGGGCTACATTTAGACGGAGTAGCTCATGAATGGTGGTACCATGGGCTAGTGTCTCTGCAACATGATCAGATCGTCTATTACCAGGAGTTCGTTGATAGGTTGATAGAGCGGTTTGACAGGAAGGACCCTGAGACTTACTTCAAAGAGTTAGCTCAGTTGAGGCAGACAGGTGACCTTTAGGCCTTTATCAGTAAGTTTCAACAGTTGTCAATTATGGTTTACGACATCTTTGAGAGGAGAGTCATGCTTTTCATCAAGGATTTGACTGAGCCATACAGAGGGTGGATTAAGTCCCTGGATCCACCTAGTTTACAAGAGGCGATGAAGAAAGCTAGAAATCTTGAGCCTTCTGTTTCACGGGGCAAGTCTACTCCTAGTCCTATTATCACTCCTGCAGAAGAGGTACCCCCATCAGTTGTTGACAGGAAGCAGGTAGGCTTGATGATGCTACTAGAGAGGATTTGAGGAGGCAGCTTTGCTATTGGTGCAAAGAGTCGTATGATAGAGAGCATTCTTGCCCTATGAGACCTAAGGGAAGGGAAAACCAATCTATGTGGGTGTATTCGAGTGAGAGTGAGGCTGAATCTTCAAATCGGCTAGCTAGTTCTAAGTCGGATGAGGCCCAGAAGGTTTCTTCAAACTTTGGTCCTGATGCCAAACTATCACCCATAGCATTGTCTACTAGTGTACCACTTCCCTCTGCTTTCAAACTGAAAGGATTAGTGGAAGGACAACCTTGCATTGCTATGATGGATACTAGAGCTACACACAATTTCATTCATGAGAGAGTTGCTAGTCAGTGTGGTCTTCAAATAGAGGAGTTTGCAGGTTTTCGAGTTAGGGTGGCAGATAGCTACACCCTCACCTGTACCAGGTGCATCAATCATATCTCTGTATTCTTTGGTGACTATGAGTTAAAGTCTGATTTCGATGTGATTAATTTGTGAGAGATGGATGTGGTGCTAGGGATACAGTGGTTACAGGAGATTAAGGAGTTCCACCTTAGCCTGAGCTCGATGGAGATGAGATTTGAGTATCAAGGCAAGGAGTATGTTTTACCAGGTCTTGCTGAGGGGAGTCTACACACTGTCCTTTTGTGCAGTAGATAGGGAGGAGTTACAGAGGCATGATTCCATTCAGATAGAGAAAGTTACACATCATGTCTCTCATAGCTCACAGTTACCTAGCTCAAATCACCAATCGGGAGCTATTCACTTTGTCAACAATCCTTTTTATGAGATGGATGTCACTATGTCTTATGACAATCCGTTGTTTGAGCTCAGTGATGATCCCTTTGGTGATGAGCGATGAAGATGATGATGTTTGGGATCCTATCAGTACACTGCGTTATCAGATAGATTTTACAGGATGCCAATCAAATCTAGCTAAGTAGTTTACAAAGGTGTACACAGTGAGGAGTGCATACAGTTTTACTTTTGATCCTCATGTTCAGGATATCTACCAGTTGCAGAGTTCATCGGTGCATCTGTTTGATGACTAGTATGATAGTTTAGTTGGCATGAAGACTAGGGGCAAGTCCAATTTGTCGGTTGAGTTACTCCCGTGTGATGCTCTTGTTTCAGCATCCTCAGTTCGAGTGTTGAGTTCAGTTTCTCAGACTCTACAGTTTGTATTACTGATGTTGGAGATGTTTTTACAGGAGTTTGGTGATGAGAGGGACATTACACATGACCATCCTTGGGATCTGAGTGGATTGTGTTGTTGCATTTGTTTTCATGATTGCTTGAGGACAAGCAATCTTGGGAAGGGAGGACTATAATGTCCCCGATTTCAGGCCTTTGGGATTAGCTTATTTGAGTGACCCTTGTAAGCTAATCAGGTTGTCAAAGGGGGTCGTTTGGCAGAGCCAGTGGTTGGTTTCCACTCTGGAGATCTCAAATGCCAGGATTGCTTTTCGTTGTGGTCAAATTGGCAGACTTACTATTTATAGTAAGTATTTTTTGGTGTTAGTCTGGATTGCTATGTTTAGCAGAGCGTCTG
Source organism: Chamaecyparis obtusa (assembly GCA_027943335.1). Taxonomy (NCBI): domain Eukaryota; kingdom Viridiplantae; phylum Streptophyta; class Pinopsida; order Cupressales; family Cupressaceae; genus Chamaecyparis; species Chamaecyparis obtusa. The sequence goes on from BSBK01002552.1 coordinate 327,845, forward strand.
TGCAGTGGTTTCAAATGATTCAGGACTTCTTATGCAGAATCTCCAGTTTGAGGGACTTGCTATTTTTAGTAAGTCTAATTTGGTTTCGTCTGGTTGCTATTTCTAACAGGGCAGTGTGAGCTCAAGATGTTGTCAAAGAAATTCAGTTGCACCATATTGTATTTGGAGTTATTAAATTAAGTCTACTTTAATTTAATAACTTATGTGATTACATGTTATAATTCGATGGTGTGTGAGTGAAACTTCTTTAGTGAAAAGTGTAAAGAAGACTTCATTTTAATAAGTTATAAAGCCTTGAGAGAAATCAATTTCCATTACCAATTGATCATTTGATAAAAAACTGAAAAGTTGAAAGTTTGTCTTGAGGAGAAAATCGTATAACTTGAAGGAAGAACAAGGGTTTGAGTTCGGTCTTCAATGATTGGAGAAAACATCAAACTCTATGCTGAATTTGCAGAGGCTTGTCTGAATTTGAATTGCCATTGATGGAAATGTGTTTCTTTGGCAAAAGTCTGAGCACTGTGCAAGCCGTACAGAATTGCTAGAAGAGTACGGATATGGCAGAACAGTACGAAAATGCACATGTCGTACTTGCTTGAATGGGAGTCTATGAGGCTGTGCCATTGTTGGAGATTGCATTGTTTGTTTTGGTGACTGTTTTTCCTGATCTTGGAGGCTGCGTTAACACCATTGGAGGCTGGAGATAACTCACGCAAGGGGCTGTGTGCTATGTAGAGGCTGACGTTTCCAGCCAAGGGGTTTATCATGTGATGTATAGCAACCATATAATATTCAAGGTGCTAATAGTATTAAACTCTTGCCTATGTATTTCTTGCAAACATTAAATCAGTTTTATGAGCATTGGAATTATTATTGTTGTTGATATTTTTTATAAATCTGGAAAAATTCAAAAAAAACATATATAGTTCTAAAATACAAAAAAATTGCAAATTAAATTGAGATAGAGGCTAGTTTGCAGCTGAGAGCCAGTTGGGCTCATAACATCCAGAGCTGGGTCACAAGACTGTAGTAAGGCTCTTTCTTTGCTAGCTTGCAAAGCACCAAGAATGTCACAACCATGTATTGCATATCTACTATCTGCTCCTTCTAGATTGCTACAGTTTCCTGGTCACTAGAGAAGTCATCTTGACATGATCTTCTCCCTTTGAACCAATATAATCCTCGATAGTCAATTTAAACAAATCCTCTAGTTGCTTCATCTATCACAGAAGGATACACTTCTTACATGATTCTCAATCATAGAAGTTATCTTTCCCCAAAAGACTCACATCATCTAGCATGATCCATATATGACATCATTTTGGAGCTACTTTCATAAGATCGAGTCTTACACAATGCCTAATGCAACATTCTTTTTTTCCTGCCAGAACATCCCCAAAGACAAAGGAAAAGATCAAGGCAAATAGCTCTTATGAATACATATAAGAGAGTGGCTACAATAAACGTACTATTCAAAAGATAATAAACGTACTTATCTCATTATTCACGAGCAGATGCAAGTTGCTCCAATGAAGGTCCTATATGTTGGTGGTTTCCTCCATCATGCAGATGTTCCATGGGGTTCATGGCCACACCACGTACCTTGGGCCCGCAGAGCATAAACATATGATATGTATTTCTATTGCATCCTTTGTTCCTTGTCAGTGAATATCCTTTGCAAACACATGACAAGTGATCGTCGATATGATGAAGTGCAGCAGCTATATGGTTTCAGCGATGACATGGAATAAGAGTCTACGTGGAATAAGAGACTCTATGTTGGCCTGAAGGAATCCGACCATAGCTACAATAACATCTACACTCCCTCTTAGCTGGGGAGGAATCCTTTCTTGATAACTTCTAGTTCGTTCTCCTGACGCTAGTTTTCAACACTCCTGTTTATAAATTACAGGAACACTAAAGGGCCTCACAAGGTATTCTATAAAGTTGTTCATCAAATTAGGATGTCTCTGTTGTGGCCCTCCCACTTGTGCATTCCAAATCAAGGATGTTTTGGATGTAGCCAATGGGTTCCACGCTCAACTTCTTAATAGTCAAGAATTTGTTGACAATGCCATGGAGCTTCCTCTAAAGTTCGTCACGCACCGCCAAAACGTTGTATTCACCTATGATTGTTCTCATCGACAGCAAGTATTTTCTATAGAAAAGGCAACCCTCATTTTTGCATTACATATTTGTTGAACTCTAGATCCATTATCACCACCGTATTTGTACTCACAAACAAATTTGATCTGAACACCATCTTGTATTTGTGCTCGAGTTGTTCGATTAACTTTCAAGATTTGTAAGAGTTGTTGATGGCTCGAACTCATCCAACATTACATCCGCATAGATCATTCTTCCTACTGTAAAGATTACTAGTTCATAAATCTCTGATAATTCCTAAAGCATATTTTTGAGTTCGGCCTCATCAACACGTAGCACATGTTGGAGCTTTCTTCGATATGAAATTCTATGGAAAAGTTGAATCTTGGCTTGGGATAATTGGTCAAGTGTATGAGTGTATCATCCATGTTCAAAATTTGGGGTTTTCTTAGTTATTTCCATATCCGCATCCGCCATTGGAGGTAATGCAAAAGCTTCCAGTCTATGCGCAAGCCCTCAGTGAACTGTGTGCTTCAGTGTTAACGGCATATACTATTGTATACAAACAACAAAGTAAATAACCCTCCATGCAAAAGCCACATACGTGCGGCTGCAAGCAAATATGGTTCAATATGAACTGTGTTGTTTGATAAGCATATACCTCATAGGAAAATGAGGGAGTCGCTCACAGCATTCAAGGTGAAAAACATGCCCAGCAAATCAAATAAAATATGAATTCACTAACCACTTCGACGCCCAGCAAGTGAAAATCATGAAGATTAAGAGAGGACCGATAAGCAAATAAGTCGGCCTACTAGTGAAGAGAAAGCATACCCCTTCACATATGTCATCCGATCTCTATCAATGCACAACCACTAAACACGGATCTTGTCAATGAGAATTCATAGATTTGCAAATAGTGTCAGGTCGTGGGTCTTGGCATTTTTTTATACATAATACGTATATCATTATTGCATTTTGTGAGACGATGTCTTTCTTGGAGGCACTGTGTTCGTACGTTTGCATGCGTGCCTATGGGTATTAGGTCGCGAGCTTGGTCATCTCATCCCACACATTATGTGCACGTCTAATATAAGCATTCATTCTATCTGCAATGATATCCAAATCTTTTGCATTCATTCTTAATGTGTTTCATATCGTGCATCATCAATGTTTATTGGTAAATGATGATAATCATTTTATAGCTTGGCTCTTTGAGTAGAAAAACCAAACCAGTCACAGTCCCAGAAGTTCAAATCCGCTCATTATGAAGAATGGAATGTGATTATACATTCAAGATAGAATCTATATTTTGAGTAATCTGAACTCTCAAATCTAACGGATCTTCCTTAGCAAGGCTCTAATACCATGCAAATGATGATTAAATTTATCTCAGATTAGAACTATGAATGGATGTCTTTTCAATTTTCAGAAAGTAATGATTTTGATCTTATGTCACATGTGAATGCGATGCAATTCAATATTAACAAATACTGAATATTTTCCAAGTCTGAATTTGATTCTAGTAATACCCAATCTGCACTATATAAAGCATTTATTGATTTCAATGCTCTCTAGGCAGATCGGATCAAATATAAATATTGTCTTGAATGGATATCCATGAATGGACATGTCTCCACACGGTGGAAACATGTCCATTCCGGACATGTCCCATTATATGCACCGATTCATTACCAAGGAGAAACCCGATCACTAATCGGGGTTTGTAATGACTTTGTTCTTAACCAAAATAATATATATGAGATCGCCAATCATGAAGATATAATTGGACTTAATCTGATTTGATATCTGCATTCAATCATATAGAGGAACATGAAATAATCATAGTTAGTCAATTATAATCGGCAAGAACAAATTTGTCAATATACTTGGAACTGTTATCATATTATGATCTGGTATGTGAATGATAAAAAAATTTCAAGCAATATGATATGTATATATATATATATATGTCAGTATACACAATGTATACTGATATATATATATATATATATATAGATTATCATTCATATATCTGAACATAGCTATCATACTTCAACATATATAATTCTAGTGCTTTAATGATGCTTTACATAAGGTCTTATAAAATCTTTATTGGAGCTTGAGACTCCCCAAGTTCATTACATAGTGCTCATAGGTCTTAAATAATACAATGCTTCTACAAGTAGAAGATTTACAAAGAGAAGAATTCACAATATGTCTAAAGAAAGTATACATATAATGCATAGAGGTCTTATGTTATAGGTATTAGGTCTTACATCCAAAGATTTAGCCACTGGGTGTCATTGACATGCACATTCCTCCTCGACAACGACTCCTTAAGGCGAAGCATTGATCTAAATTTGAAGGATTTGATGTTACACAGGTTTGATTTGTAATTGTTGATATTCAAGCCTAGTTCTTCTCAAGCATAGTATCTCTTCCACTTGATAATTAAACGAATAAAATGGAAGATAATTTTTCCGATGGAAAACCTTCCCTTGAGTGAAGTGCCAATGCTCTTCGATTTGTTTCTCTTTTTCTAAAAAGAGGTATTTGATAAAATTGAAATAGGTCTAGTTATCATATAATAAAGTTGTATTTTTGCTAGTACCTAGATGTACTGTTCCATTAATCTTCTAAGCCACATTCATTCTTTTGGAGCTATTTTTGTATTAAACCTCTGGATTAAAGAGCCATAGAAGGTAGCTTATAGCTTGTTATGTATTACTCCATCCATGCGATAGCACTCTTACCATTTATTTTGAAAGCATGGTCTGAGGTAAATTTCTTATAAATATGATCACCAACATAGTCTGCAACACAATAATCAAAAAAAAAATTCTTGGCACAAGATTAATAAATCTATTATCATTAATAAGATTCAAGAATCAAGATTAATAAAGACAATAAAAGATTTTCTTTTAATATACTTCAAATGTGAATTTATCATTTTTCAGTGATTATATAGTATTATGAAGATGTAAGAACTAGTGGATAGGTAAAACCTATTCTAAATATGATAAGGTCAATCAACATATTAAAAAAATAAGATTACTTTTTTTATTTGACAGATTTACGATTTAAATAAATACTAGTACTAACAACTAGTTTGATCATGTTAAATTTCTTATAGTGCTACGCATACTTTACTTTGAGATATGTATAAGTAATTCTACAATATAGTTAATCTAAATGATTAAATTGTATTGTAATAATTGTCTTAATATACTTATAATAAAAGTCATCTATAAATGATATACATACAACTTTTAGCCCAAAGATTGAGTCAATACCCATCAAAATATGATGATCGATTCCTCCTCATTCTACAATATCATTAAGGAATATGATTGTTATAAACTTATGTAGTTATGAATTTCCATGGTTTCAAGTAGTAGGTAGTCGACCACTAAATATAGAATTAAAGATCCATAAAGAATTCTCTAAGCAGTGGGTGAGCTATCCTTTCTAGGATTACTTATCAAGCAGTTTACTAGGCAATAACCAGTCGTTACAAATAAGTGCAATATATTCAAAAAATACAAGAAAAAGTGTAAATGTTTGGTATAATGCAATGGTAATGAACAATTGTTCGTGTCATCCTCTACGGCTCCGTAGACCACTAGAATCATCAATAGCTTGATGCAGGAATATAATATGTCACAATTTACTAAATTATATAATTTGGTGCTAGAAAAAAAATAATCTATTTCATCAGTTAAGCTGTACTTAATTGTATAAATGTGTACAGAAAACTATATTTTCTTGTAAAAGTTGGAGGAACAAGATTTTAGGATTGAATTCCTTACTTGCAAGACGATGTCCAGGCATAGGGATGAAATAAATGTAAAGTGTATGAGCTAATGTGTGCAAAATGAATAATGCATGACCAAATATGTAGAGATATATGTTAAGGTTTTAGGATCATTGCAAATGTAATAGCACTATCCAATTGTATGTGTTTTCCAAATGCAACAATCTCTTACATTTATATTCAGAATGAGTCAAGAAGAGACAAGTCCCTTCATGGGACATGTCTATTCATTATTATGTAATTAATATATTGACAATTATGATTATACACACACACACACACACATATATATAATATCTCTTGAGTATTATATTAATTTCTCTAATATTACATAACGATAATATTTATATATATATATATAGACATCTCATATATACTAAATATATATATACATATCTTCACTAGTATTGACTCATAGTGTTTATTCGACTGAAGCTACAAAACATCAACAATATGTGCAACGAAATAAGGGTGACGATTCATAATATCGTTTGAACATCACATAGTATTAGATTATTTGTTGATATACAATTATGTTTTGACATTCTGTCAAAATCAATGTAAAACAAAATAGAAATTGGCATTGGTATACAAATTCTACCATATTTCTCTTTATTTTCAAATAATACTTCCATCATATTAAAGGTTTAATATGCATGTCATTTAAATAACAATATTGTGGAAAACATCATTATGGCATTCAAATCCTCCAATTGTTGTTTCAGAAGAGTTAGGAAAGGGCAAAAAATAGCGATCAAATCCCTGCTATCCCCACAATTTACCTTTTTCATTATTATGTAATTAATATAATGATAATTATGATTATATATATATACACACATATATATATACATATATATATATATATATACACACATATATATATACATATATATATATATATATATATATATATATACATATATATATACATATATATATATATATATATAATCTCTTGAGTATTATATTAATTTCTCTAATATTACATAATGATAATATTTATATATATATATATATATACTTATATATATATATATATACTTATATATATATATATATATACTTATATACTTATATATATATATATACTTATATATACTTATATATACTCATATATATATATATATAAGTATATATATACATCTCATATATACTAAATATATATATATACATATCTTCACTAGTAGACTCATAGTGTTTATTCAACTAAAGCTACAAAACATCAATGTTTACCCACTAGGGTAACTCAGTGTTGCAAAAACATAATACAAAATAACAAGTAACTCACAGAATGCCGGAGAACATAAATGCTTTATTCATTATTCCAGATTCATAAGTACAAGGCTATCACAACATAATACAATGTCTGTGTCCTTCCCCCGAGAGGGTATACATTCTATCCGAAGGGGCACGACCAAAACGTCGTGTCGTAACTGTCTAACCTCTCGGTTACTAACAACCGAGATTAACATAATACTTTATTACATACAACCCGTACATACAATTATCCCAACAACATCATCCCCCCCAAAAAAAACACAAGTCGTCTCCAACAACTTAGAAAATGGGAATGAAGCAAAATTGAGCCTACAACAAAAGTACTATTCAGGACGGGGCGTAGTAAGCGTCCCTGACGAAGATGATGTTGATGCTATTGTTCGGGAAGCCACCTGGGCCCACAACTCATACACCTGACTTGTCCGCAATCGCAAATCACATTTTGCTGTCATTTTGAGCTCCATCATCGTCCTTACCATTCCTGCTACTTCCAGTACTGCTTTTTCCTTCGCATGAACACTCTCTGGAGCATTACCAAGGCAAGTCTCGAGCAAAGCCCGCTCGGTACGCTCAGTCTCCATCTCAGCTCAAAGGGTCTCTAACTCGATCACCATGCTACTCTGCTCCACTGCCATACTGTTCCACTCAACCGCCCAAGACTCTCTTTCCTTAACCAAAGTTGCCTCCAATGCTGCAAAACGTGAGGCCAACTCTCCCCGAGCCGCCTCTGCTACCAAATTTGTAGCCTTATGTACTGAGGAAACATGCTCCGCACGTCTCAGGGTAAAATACCCCTCACGGAATGCCTGCTCCAACTCTCGTAGAAGGGTCTGAATCCTGCTCTCCCCTACTGTCTCTCAGAGAGCGCATTCTCCCAACATGGCGAGGGACTCTTGCGTAGGCCATCCTCTTGACTCAAAACATTCTACAAAGGTCGTCGGACATCCCACCCGTACAAAGGTCAAGAGACGCTCCAACTCCTAAGCGATCTCTTCCTAAGCCTGGAGTTTTGCTGAGGCTATGACCCTCTCGGCTCCTGCGGCTACATCAGCCAAATATTGCTCTAGCACCTTCCTCATGGACTCTCTCGCCGGCACCTCCCTAGGCTCTCCAGCCGGCTCTCGCAGCTCCTCATTACTGGCCTCGTGCTGTTGTCCATGTCCCTCTATGGGAGTCTGCCTCTCTAACACATCCTCTATCTCCTCCTGCTCATGTATATTCAGTGACATCATAGAGTCAAGATCAACTATCTCAAGATGAACTACCATGGCTCGCCATGGTGACAAGGAGATAGGTGCCGCCAATTCTATTGGGGGCATCTTGAACTGATCTAGCCAAGTCAACACCGAGGCGTCCCTGCTCTCCATCGGCAGCTCCCTTGATGGCTCCTCCAGCACCCCTGGCCCCACTCTCACAAAGGCCTCCGTCCCTACCACATCTAAAGAAACACGAGACTCACTCTCTGGCAGTGGCTGCTCTGACTCTCCTCTCGAAAGTACAACTCGGTCTCCAATCATCCCCTCCCTGGACTGATCCTCTATCACTGCTTCCCTACTTGATGGTGTCATATCTACTAGAGCCCGCAACTCTCCAAACCGAGGTAGAGGTACTGAGAACAACGTAGAAACGAATGGTACCGAAGGCATCATAGAAACTGGAGCAGAGGTCTCTGGTGGTGTGAATCGAACCTGTTCTGGTGCAATCCCGAAGGGTGGAGTAGGTATCTCTGTACCGAGTGTGTCTGAATCCCCTACCGTAGCACTCTCCCTGTCCACCTCCTCTGAGTCCTCACTGGTATCCTCTCAGCCGCTATCTGCATTCTCTCCTTCTGACTCCGAGGGGGCCTGGCACTTCCTCTTCGAGCCTGCCTGTGTCCCTCCTATATCAAGATGGCGCCAATGGAAGATAGGGGGCTCTCCTGTGGCTATGTCGACTGGCTTTGGCCTCAATCTGTCCAGTGGAATCTATTCTCTAGCGGTGTTAAGGAATAAGCCAATGGCGAAGTGAGGCATGTAGAAGGTCTGATGCTGGAGTGCCATACACTCAAACATCCTCTCCGCCAGGATAGATGCCCAGTCGTACACAGTACCATTCCTGAGCTCGTTCATAAAAATGAGGTGTGCTATGGCCATATCGGAAGACCTACTTGCACCTGTCAATCTGCTTTTGATGATATCCATGAGGCACCTCCAGTCTGCTGGAGCCACGAAGGACTTCTTGATGCCGCGATTCTTTGCAGAGGCTCTTGCTATGGACTCAAACTCGCTCTAAGACAAATTCCTTGACACCAGCTTTATGTACTTCTCCTTGTCCTCTCAGGACATTTTTCAAGGCTTCAAGTCTATCTTTTTACCGTGCGCACCAAGTATGCCAAAAACCCTTGAGATCTCAGCTGTAGTAAATTTAACCTGTATCTCTGTCCCACAATATTTCAAAGTGTTGCTCCTGCTAAACCTATCAAATGTATCTATCATGCCCCTCAGAGGGCCTTCTTATTCTTTGATAGAAAACAAGGACATTTGGATCGCCCAGTGTACTTGCGCTCTGCGTAACTGCCCTTTGAGAAAATGTGTGTCAGGAGTTTCTTCCCACCACGTCCGGCACCCGAAACCATTCAGCCCTTCAAATGTGATATTTTTCCATGTGATCTCATCCTTTTGAATCTGCGGCTATAGGCGTGGGCGAATTTTCTACTTCTTACTATCCATGCTTCCAGCAATGTGGACTCCCGACTATAAAACCCTTGTGCCTTTACTGCTGCTTGCTGGTATTGAGGCTTGCAATGTTTTCCTCCAATCTTTCAATTGTTGGCGTGACCCCATGCTAATGCTCAACCCTCTTGCTGGCAATAACTGCTTTTCAAATTCTTCCCGCGTTGTCTTCCTCAGTCGTACAACTCCCTTTTTGTTTTCCTTCTCCTACCATACGGAATGCCCAAACTATGGTACTCTTATTGATTTGCCTTTTCACCATAGAGACTGTTCCTCTTATTTCACTAAGTACAACCTTGCATATTCCCAACTACATTCTCTTTCACCGTACGGAAATTGATGTTGACTGCCATATGGACGCGGGTGTATGCTGGTCTCCGTTGTATGGTATATGTCCGTACGGTACCTTGACGCGCGTGCCTGTTTCTCCCTCCTCCGTACGGTAACCGGCTGCCTTGCAACTACCCATACCATCTCTATGCTTTATACAGACTGAATGTCGTATTGTGTTTATTTGTCGTACGGCTTGTCTTGTTTCAATGTATTATTGTGCTCTCGAAAATGTCGTACGGTGTCTAACTCCTCCCACACTTAAATGTCGTACGGGCTTAAATGCCGCACGGCTTCTGATGCTGTGTGGTGATTTAAATGTCGTACGGTCGTACGGTGGTATTTACTTCTTTTTTTTTCCTTTTTTTCTTCTCTTTTTTTTTCCTTTTTTTTTCTATCATTTTTTCATTATTTTTTCAAATTTTATACTATCTGTGCAGGTCCCCTCGTCATTTGCCCCTCTCATGATAGATTTTCAATTTCGAACCATTAACTGGATCTGGTATCACCTGTCCGTCCAACGTACATAGCCTAATGGCTCCATTATCGCCAACTTCACGCACTTTATAAGGTCCCAACCATTTGACTTTAAATTTCCCGAGCTTAATTTCGTTGCGTCCGTTGTACTTCAATACAAGTTGTCCAAGTGCAAATCTTGGTTTTTCCAAGTGCTTGTCATGCCATGCCTTCCGTCGTTGTTGTGCGACCTCAGTTGCCCACTGTGCTGTAAGATGTCATTCATCCAATTTGTTGAGATTATGGAGTCTCTCCCTCAAACTCTCCATATCTCCCAACTTATTCTCGATAGCAATCTTGAGACTTGGTACCATGAATTCCGCTAGCGCAACCACCTCTTGTCCATACATTAGCTGGAAGGGTGTGTGTCCACAATACGCCCATAGCACAGACGGCAATCGTTCCTCCCAATCTTCCTTTTCGATCCAGCAAGACTTGTATATTACCGACACCAATATTTTGTTGGTGGCTTCAGCCTATCCATTAGCTCTCGGATAGTATGGGCTTGAGAATGAATGGAAAATCTTGAATTCTGTGGTGAGCAGCTTTATCACATGGTTAACAAAATGGCCTCCTCGATCGCTCGTAATATGGACTGGTATGTCGTAGCATGTGATTATTTGTTCATATATGAATTTTGCCGTACTCAATGCAGAGTTATCCGAGAGGGCACGTGCCTCAACACATTTTGTAAGGTACTCCGTGGCTACTACAATGTACCTACACCGTCATTTCCTGCTTGCCTTCAGTGGCCCCACAAAGTCGATTCCCCACCGTTCAAACAATTCCTACGCATTGGATGGGTTCAGGGGCATGAAATCTCTCTTGGGAGGCTTCCCTGCTCTTTGACAGGTATCGCAGCTCACCACCCATTCTCTTGCATCATTGTAGATTGTTGGCCACCATAATCCTGCTAGGAGTATTTACCAAGCCGCCGTGTCTGGCCCCATGTGTCCTCCTGCCCGACCTTCATGTGCTTCTCGTAGTACCCCTTGGACTTCCTCCTCCATGACGCACCAACGAAGGACTTGGTCGGGTCCCATCTTATATAATAGTCCATTAATAAGCTGAAACGTTTTACTTCGTAATACCAGCTTCCTTCTCTCACCCAGCTGCATCTCCTGCGGAAACTGGCCTGATGAGAGGTATTCTCCGATGCTTGTGTACCATGTTGGTAACACGGCAATTCTGAACAAGTGTGCATCAGGCAAGTCATCATTGACGCTTTTCGGAGGTTCGCCAGACTTAATTCTTGAAAGGTGATCTGCACATACATGACTTTTTCGGGGTCGTACTATAATGTTGAACATGAATTCTTGTAACAAGAGTAACCATCTACTCACCCGCCCTTGAATTATGGGCTTGTTCACCAGATACATCAATGCCTAGTGGTCAACATAAAAGATGAATGGAGTCGCCAACAAATAATGTCGGAACTTTTGTACGGCATAGACCATTCTGAGTGCTTCCCTCTCAGTGGTGCTGTAATTTTTTGCGGCTTTGCACAAAAGTCTGCTTGCAAAGTAGATAGGGTGGTCCAGCCCGTGGTCTCCTGTTTGTGCTAATGTTGCCCCGATAGCAAAATTCAATGCGCCCACATGGACATGGAATTCCTTATCCTAGTTGGGGTATGCCAGGATTGGTGTGGCTACTAATCTTTCTTTCAGCTCTTCGAATGCCTTGTTCTGTGGCCCATGTGTACGGTTCTCCCTTCCGGGTCAGGCTGTCTAGTGGGTACAATACTTGGGCAAAATTTTAAATAAATCGTCTGTAATACCCAATGTGTCCTAAAAACGACTTGACCACAGTTACATCCGTTGGGGGCTCCATTTCTAGGATTACCCGTACCTTGTCTGGATCTGTTTTCAATCCCACTTTGCATACTATGTGTCCCAGTAACTTCCCTTGGGGCACCATGAATCTGCATTTTTTGGGGTTGAGTGCTAATCTCGCCCGTCGGCACCTCTCCATGCACTCTCTCAGGGCTACCATGTGTGTATCTTGGCCACTAAAAATAGACCAATCATCAAGGAAGGCTTTGAAATTCCCCACAGACATCTTGTCGAAGATTTGTCGAGGCGTTACAAAGTTCGAAGGGCATTCAGTTGTATGCGTACACCCCATCTTCCACTATGAAAGTTGTTTTCAGCTTGTCTTCTTCCGCGATGGATATCTGGTTGTAACCCGAGAATCCATCCATGAACGAGTAAATCTCATGTCTCGCTACTTCCTCCAAGATACTATCGGTAAAAGGGATTGGAAAGGGATCTTTGATTATGACTGCATTTAAACACCTGAAGTCCACACATATTCTTATTTGACCGGTGTCCTTTTTCAGCGAGATCACAATGGGTGACACCCACTCGCTTGTCTGTACCCGAAATATGATGTCTGCCTCAAGCATCCTCTCGATTTCTTCATTGACACGGCCTCAATAATTTTTATTCATTTTGTATGGACGTTTTCGTATGGGTACAGCTCCTACCAATGGAATTCGGTGAACACATAGTTCTGGCAGTACCCCCCTTAGGTCTTTATAGGTCCAGGCAAACACATCTTTGTACTCTGTGAAGATTTTAAACGCGGCTGCCTTCAGAACGGGGTTCCAATAATCACCTATGAAAATGTTCCTTGGGTTGGTCTCATCTCCCAAATTCATGGTCTTCACTGAAGGCTCTTCATACTTGATCAGTTTCTCTTTATCAAATTGATGTGCTAGAGTCTCTCGGATTTGAAGCTCTCCCTCTTTATACTCTCCGTATTGTGGTGGGAAGGTGGACTTTTCCTCTTCTTCCTCTATCTGTAACATGTTGCAGTGTCTCAATTCATAGTCTTCCATCTGCCAATGGAAAAGCCCGTTTAGTGAATCCATGTCGTCGTCCGAGTACCCCTCTATTTCTAAGATTCCTTCCTCGTTCAGTTCCATCCGCTGCTTTCCTTCGTCTATTTTGTCTTCTCCTTCGGACTCAGATGATGACGCCATGTCTTCGCTTACCATCTGTGTACGTAAGTCAATTATGAATTTTCGGCTGCCTTTTTCAATTGAGAGAGTATTCCTTCTCCAATCGTGGTTTACCCTTGCCTCTACCAACCAACCTCTCCCTAGTATAGTGTCCGAGCCCTTCTTCTTTAATGGTATTACTACAAAGTCAAGAACAAAGGGTTGTGTGCCGATCGTGACCCTCTGTGCCATGAGAGTCCCAATGGGTTTAATACCATGTTGGTCGTCGTCGACTAATTGGAACATGGGTGGCCATAACGTAGGTTGTCCCAGTCGTCGCCATGTTTCGCCCGGGAGCACGTTGACAGCGGAACCTCCATCCACAATGGTGTCTATCAGAATGGATCTGATGATGCCCATTTCTACCACCGTGGGGTGCCTTCTTGTGTTCACTGCGAGTAACATGGGGTCTTCTGCTATTCCGAGAGTGCTCTCCTTCCTGAGAGGGTTTTCTACTGTTCCAAGAGTGCCCTCCTTCTTGAGAGGGTTTTCTCCGTGGGTTCCTTCTGGCCCACTTGATACCTTCGGCGATGATATCACACCTAATAAAGTTGTTTTCAATTGTGGTATAGCTATAAGGTCTTTTAATTTGATGGCAATTTCTGCTTGCAACACCTGTCGTATGATGTTCTGTTCCGTCAGACCCCTCAGAGAGGTACCGGCGATGTCGTTTGTTTCTCTTCTCTCAGCCATCATTTCCTTCTCAATGTCAGGCTTTGCTTCTTGCATTCTCCTTGTCTCAACTTCAAGATTGGGGTAGGTCACTTTCTTCGCCTGTGCCCGAGTGACGGCCAAAATTTCTTCTGCGTTGCCTTCAATGTTCAGGAGATTCACTCCTAGCTTAGGACACTTTGCATCATCGTGGTCTCCCAGGCCACACCATCTACATAGAAACTGCAGTACTTCTCCCTTTGTACAGTCTCTTGCAAAGTGCCCCCACTGATTGCAATTATGGCACTGTATCATTGGTCGTCCGCTCGTATCATATTGGAGGCAGCTACGGCCTCCGTTGTTATTGCTGTTGTTCCCACCTCTTCCTCCACACCGGTTGTTTCTGAAACCATCGAATGATGTTGCATTTGTGTTTGTGGCTCCTGAAGCTGAGGTAAATGCTTCTTGCGTCATTAATATCTGTTGAGGCCCTCTCGTCCTCATATTGTATGGACATTCCTTGGTGGAATGTCTAGCAATTTGGCAGATATCGCAAAATTGTTTTTTCGGGGCAGGATCCCTTTGTGTGACCATCTCTGTAGTCCGTGCACCACAAGTCCCATTCGTCGCCTCTCATGGGGGTGTTCTTCATCATCTTAAACTCCATCATCCGAAACATGTCTTTCTGGAGGGCTTCTATTTTCTTGCCCGATTCTTCACTACTTGCCTCTCCGTCGGAATCGTCATCTTCTGATGATTTATTCTTCTTTTTCTTTGCAGTTTTGTTTTCGCTCTTGAGGTCCATTGCTCGATTGTATGCATTAATGTATGATGGTGGAGGTTCTATCTTCATTTTTCTCCTGAGAGCCGGCTTGAGGCCTTCGATGAAACACCTATTCTTCAATCCATCTGCTGGTGGGCTTTCCATTTTTCCCACAAGTTCCTTGAGTCTCCGTGTGTAGCCACGGACTCTCTTCCTTTGTCTGCTTTGTGCTGTAGATTTCTGCTACTATTTCGTTGTCATCTCGGAGTAGTCGAAATTCCTCTTGAAATTCTTTCTTGAGATCTTTCCATACAGTTACCTTCGTTGGATCAATGTCTAAATACCAATCAATGGCCACGCCTCTCAAGGTAGAAGGAAATTGCTTCACCCAGTCGTTTTGATCTGTAACCCCATTGGCTGTCCATATTGTCTCACAAGTCTTGCAGTGTCGTTTGGGGTTTTCTTTCCCGTCACCCAAGAATTTGGGTAGCTTTTGTTTTTGTCCTGCCATGATTGCTGGCGCAGGTGGTTGTGTTGGTGGTACGTTCGACTGGCTAGGTACCACGGGTTGTATTACTACTGTCGGTTGTGTCGGTACGGTGGATGGCGTTTCGTTACTTGCAGTGTTTTGTGTCTCTTTACTTGGTGTCTCCGACCCACTAGGAGTGTCTGAGCCTGACAAGCTGCCTTGATCCCTGTGCCCCTCGGTCACTTCAGTACTCGTGGCGGCACCCGTATCCTCAGCTTCTTTGCTCTCAGCCTCTTCTCTCTCCCTTTTCGGGCCTCCCTTGCCTCCATACGTGGAGTTAAGGTTAAGTTTCCCAATAAGTTTCTAGTCTCTTCGATGGAATTCTCCCAATTTCCTTCTCCGACGACGTCACTGTCAACCTCCTCTGATCGTCCTTCGGCGATCCTTCAGAGTCTTTGCCTTCTCTCGGCCTATTGCTGTAATAGCACATTTCTTCTAACAATCTCCCCTTCTTCTACTTCCTTCTTCTTATTCCTATCTTTATTTAACTAATTTGGCATAAATATTTTATTTATATCTCCACAAGAAATATCAACACATGATAAATTAAAAGAACACTTTTTTATTTATTCAGACTTTTTCCATGCTACATATGTTTACGACATATTCATGACAATGTGTTCTTTATTTATTCTCCTTCTACTGTCTTATTTCATATTTCCCTTCTGGCGGGATTCATCTCGGTCTTCCTCTTCTCTCCGGCGGTAGTACTCACTCAGGATTTCTTGCCGCCTGGCCTCTCGGTGTACTTCCTCACGCCGATTTTGAAGGGCCAAGAATGTTTGCACTAACAACTCTGGGAGGTGAGATAGGAGATGGTTCATTGCACGATTGACACGCAGGGCATCCCACACGGCGCCTTCTGGTACTTCCTCTCGCTCCGCTTCCCTTCGGACATACGTCTTGACAAACGCCTACAAAAGTGCAATGAAGTCGTTGGTTAATGCCCGTTCTCCTTCAAAGAGTTCCTCGTTCTGGCTCTCCTCATCTTGATTGCTCTCTATTGGCTGACCCATTGTTTCCCTTTCGCCATTCACGTTGTGTTACTCTCACCCCCAATTCTTTAAAGGCAACGGTGCCAAATGTTTACCCACTGGGGCAACTCAGTGTTGCAGAAACATAATACAAAATAACAAGTAACTCACAGAATGCCAGAGAACATAAATGTTGTATTCATTATTCTAGATTCATAAGTACAAGCCTATCACAACATAATACAATGCCTGTGTCCTTCCCCCGAGAGGGTATACATTCTATCCGAAGGGGCACGACCGAAACATCATGTCGTAACTGTCTAACCTCTCGGTTACTAACAACTGAGATTAACATAATACTTTATTACATACAACCCGTACATACAATTATCCCAACAACAATCAACACTCCCTCTTAGCCAGGGAAGATTAAACACATGATTAGGATCAGAAGATAACATTTACCGTGATATCAAAGATATGGTCTGACTAGGAACATGATATTCACCATAACTCATAGATTCATAAGAATATTATCTCATGATATTGAGAGCATTGGCCACAGAATATCAAGTCTCATGATATTCACCAAGTGCTCAGAGTAATGGCCTACCAACATCAAGTCTCATGATGTCCACCAAGTACTCAAAAGTTTATAAAGATATCATCTCATGATATCAAGAGCATTGGCCTGCAGAATATCAAGTCAAATGATATTCACCAAGTGCTCAGAGTAATGGACTACCAACATCAAGTCTCATGATGTCCACCAAGTACTCAACAAATGTCCATAGGTAATGTGCACTTACCATAGGAACATTCCTATCATCTATCATGATCTGTTTTAGCCATCATAAGATGTCTAACACAATAGAAGATCATGGCCGGTTTAAGGAACTCAATCCACCATGCAAGATATCATCCATCATAAGATGTCTATCATGATAGAAGATCATGGCCTATTTAAGGAACTCAATCCACCATGCAAGATATCATCTATCATGATCTGTTTCAGCTATCATAAGATGACTATCATGATAGAAGATCAAGTTATTGTAAGATCGTCACCTTTAAATAACTTTAACAAATACAAGTGATAATTATTTGGAAGTTGTCACTTCCTCGTGATTTACACAAGGCCCAAAAGGCATTCATGATTCCTAGTCCTCTGACTATTATAGTTTCTTGATCACTGGAGAATCCATCTCGGTATGGACTACTCCCTCTGAAACAATACGACCAAGATTATCAAAAGTTGATTTAACCATATCCTCTTGTCTTCTTTTGAAATGTCAAACTCCCTCTGCATGTGGTCTCAATCATCAATTCAATTGCAAGCATTAAGTTCTTTCTCCCTTGAATGCAATTTTCTTGTGCTTCCATCCTAAAGGTATGTCAGAGAGAGATTACAAATAGCTCACTAAACTATCTCGACCGAAAATACCAATGATAAAAGCATACAAGATTTTACTAACCAATAGTATAGCATGAATTACAAACTTAAAAATTATGTGCATTAATAAAACATGGAATACTTATCTTTTATAAATTTCAATTATTTCATTCTGTAAAGTGAGATAATATAGAAAATATCATGCAAAGTCACAGAATGATGTCGCCATTCTTGAACATTACCAAAATTCTTCACATGACCTGTCTTGAATATCCAAAGGTTCTATACACTATGGCAACCTTCAATCTAATTAGATCTCCCTTCAAGCGGTTAGGCTTTTAAAGAAGGAACCTCGCTCTTTTACAGATTTCGCATAGACCCGTACATAGTCGGTCATAACTTGTCAACCCGACACTTTCTCTCCAATCGCTCCAGTGAGATTCTTCTAAATTTGTTTATCACCAACATATCCGAAATTCAGCAAAATCCAACGGTGAATTTGTGAGATATGGTCCTCATACTCAGACTGTATTTTCTGAGACAGTCACACATTCACCATCAACAAACTACTCTCTTACATTTGCAACTTGGCTCTGATACCATGTTAAGGTTTTAGGATCATTGCAAATGTAATAGCACTATCTGATTGTATGTGTTTTCCAAATGCAACAATCTCTTACATTTATATTCAGAATGAGTCAAGAAGAGACATGTCCCTTCATGGGACATCTATTCATTATTATGTAATTAATATAATGACAATTATGATTATATACACACACACACACACACACACATATATATATATAATATCTCGAGTATTATATTAATTTCTCTAATATTGCATAATGATAATATTTATATATATAAGTATATATATACATCTCATCTATACTAAATATATATATACATATCTTCACTAGTATTGACTCAGTGTGTTTATTCGACTGAAGCTACAAAACATCAACAATATGTGCAACTAAATAAGGGTGACGAATCATAATATCGTTTGAACATCACACAGCATTAGATTATTTGTTGATATCCAATTATATTTTGACATTCTCTCAAAATCAATGTAAAACAAAATAGAAATTGGCATTGGTATACAAATTCTACCATATTTCTCTTTATTTTCAAATAATACTTCCATCATATTAAAGGTATAATATGCATGTCATTTAAATAACAATATTGTGGAAAACATCATTATGGCATTCAAATCCTCCAATTGTTGTTTTAGAAGAGTTAAGAAAGGGCAAAAAATAGAGATCAAATCCCTGCTATCCCCACAATTTACCTTTTTCACCAGTGTCAAAAATCTGAGTTTCCTTCAATGAGAAGCGCCTATATACAAAACTTTTGTTTTTTTATCGAACAAGGAATTTCCTATTTTGAGTTCCAAAGCTTTAATTGCAAATTCAACTATAAATTATAACCTTCAATGAAAAAGCAAATACTGAGCAACAACAAATATGACTTTTGTAGAATCCATTATCACCAAATATAGCCATACACTGTCACTTTCCTTCTCCCTCTTTGACTCTTCCAATGACTGTTTATTCTCTTTTTCCTCTGAATCAAACTATTGGCCTTAATTTTTGGTTGTTAATTCATTCAATGAATAGTATTTTGTGTGCTTTGCCCTTAACTAAACATTTATAACCTAGGGCCCAAAGTTCTTTGCAACTTCTTTCTTCTCAGGGCATTCAAGAGCTCTTCATCCATCGTGGATGATGTCCTCTTTGTGTGAGTTGTATCTTTGTGGAAATATTTTTTATCCTTCTTGTTTTGAAAGGTCCTTGACTAAAATTTGTTTCTAAGGGCAGCCAACTCCATGCTCATTTTTTTCATGGCTTCCTATAAAGATGGTGGATCAAATCTTTAACCCATCCCTCATTGGCTCCATTAGTCCTTCACAAACAAGGACTACAAGTCTCCCCTCTATTATAGCAAGAACCATAACCGATAGCCTCTAGAACTTTGAGACGTACGCATCAAGGGAACCATATTGTTTCAACTATGCAAGTTTTCTAAGGTACAATTCAAGATATTTCTTATCAAACCTCTTGATGAGTTTGTTTGTGAGCTCATTGTATGTGGTGAATAGGTTGTGGCCCATGGTAACCAAGCCATGGTAGCACCATTCATGGGTTATCCCATCCAAACATAAAGTGGCAAACTTGATTGCTTCATCCACTGGCATGGGTCTAAATGACAAATAGGTGTCTAACTTCTCTACCCACAACCTAGTTGTGCATTGTCTATAAAATCCCATTCTAACTTTTTTTCAATATTTCAACTACTCATTGTTCTTTGGTGTATGGCTATAGTCTATGAACATTGTTTTAGCATGTAATTTCAACATAAAAAATTATTTTGATAGCATAGCAAGTCAACCACTACACCAAAACCTCAAACTGATGGTGCACGATGCCCACCAACATTAAGAGTGGGGTTTTTCTCCTACCAGAGTGCCAACAAAGGCCAGCCCCCTTGTGGACATGTGGTTGTTGGCCCCACCATCTAGTTCGAGTACACACCCACTAGCATGAAGGAGGAACATCTGTCAGGATTTAGCCAATTTACTAGGTTTTCATCCAACATGGACATTACTTGCCCACCACAGTGTTTAGTGCTCAACTTCAAGACTTCAGCTCTAGTACCAAGCAAGGTAACTAGTATGCCAAAAGCATATTTTGTTTAAAAATGGCGACCACCAACATTAAGAGTGGCATTTCCATCCCACCAAAGTGCCAACGACGAGAACAAGCCAGTCCCCTCCTAGACACTTGGCTATTGGCCCAACCATCTAGTTTGAATACATACCCACCAACACAATGAAGGAACATTTGTTGAGGTTTAGCCAACATATTGGACTTTTGTCTAGGAGGGACATTAAACTGTTAAGAGTGGGGTTTGTTAGCATCAAATGAAGGTAATCAATAAAACGCTCTACCGGTTCAGGTATTGTCATTGATTGGCAAAAGAGATAAAGATTTGTCATCTCTATGCAGGCTGAAGCTCTACAAAAATCTACATCAAGAGAGGCTGGTTTGGCAAGAAAAGAATAACTATTATCCGTTGTAACCGGTCACTACACTAAGCATCATTAACCGGGCAATACACTCAGGACAGAATATTTCAGTATCAATCAAGGACCTAACTGCAACCGGTATAGACAATTGCCAACTAGTGTCTATAACACAACCAGGACAGTGCAACCGCTAATCCGCGCAAAAAGCACACCGAGGACGTGCAACCGGTAAGCCAAGAAAGAGACAGCAGCAAATGTAACATGAAGAACTCAACCGATATTTTATAGGACTCCGGTGTGAACCGAGGAAGTCATAGTTAACTGTCTATTCCAACCAACTCCTTAAACCAGGATTTATTGCAGTAAATCCGGGTGATCTTGAGTCATCTTGGTGATCGATTTGAGGCGCAGGTAAAGGATTTGAAGCTCGAATCAATGGTTTCTTGAGGCGCGACTGAAGGATTTAAAGCCGAATTCAGTGACTTTAAATCAAAGAGTTATCTTCGATGAAGGAAAGTTGCCTGACACGCAACTGTTGTCTTCTTTATGAAGTTGATAAGGCTAGAGCATGCATCGGATGTTTGCTCAGTGAACCCTACTCAACTGAGTGATGTATTCGTAAGAACTCAGGATTAGGTCATGCATTTGAGGAGCAGTTAGGGCAACAAATCAGTATATAATCTTATGCCTGTTGTGAAGAAAAGTTGCCTTCATTCTGCCAAGTAAAAGAGTGAACCTATGTGCTACAATAGCAAGGGTAAAGGAGAATAGAGAAAGAGAGATAATAGATTGTGCAAAAGAGAACAACAGTAGATGAGAATACACCTGCGGAGACCGGTGTTGATTCTCAGTTGAGCAAAGAATAGAGATCTTATCAGGCTAAGCAAAGCCATCTGTAAAGATCACACTTCTATTGTTTTCTAGCAAACTTCAATAGACAAATCCCAGTATTTGGGTAGACTCTAACAGGTCCCTTGTATCAAAATCCCTTAACCGGGTGACATCTTTCTAGGTGTTTAAAAGTCATTTAATCAGGCATGTCCTAGCAGACCTTATTGTAACAAATCCCTTGACCGGGTCGCATCTAGCAAGTGCGCTTTTATCCCTTAACCGGGAAAGCTCTTAACAGGGCGTATTCCAGGAGAGTACAAAATTTGTGAGGTCTCCTCACACCGTGGTTTTTATCCTAACCAGGTTTCCACGTGATAAATCTGGTGTTACTTTGTGATTGTTTACTTACAGCCATTATTTGCTTAAGTCTGTTTTTCCTTTTCGTGTTGTAAGTTTACTTCACTGGATAGAGTAAGAAAAAGTTTTTACTAGTGTTGATTCACCCCTCCCCTCTCAACACCGGTTGGGACTGTCAGGGTTTTCATCTCACTAGAGGTCTAGCACAAGGCAGCACCAAAGCCCAAAGGAACAACAAAAAACCGAAAAGGAAACCCAACTAAAACAAAGAAAGAGGAAATGTAAAAAACCAGAGCAGAAAAAGAAAAGGAGAGACCAAACACAAAAGCGACACCAGCAAACAAGAAAAGGAAAAGAAAATAAATAAGAACAAAAATATTTGTATATAGATCTATAGATATATATATATATATATATATATAGAAAGGAAAGGGGAAACTCAAAGAAATAGAGAGAAAGATGCAGAGCCAAACAAAAGAGAATCAACACTTACAAAAATAAGCCATAACATATATAAATAACTACATAAATATATATATACACATATCTATTCCTACCACTAAATATCTGGAATACGTATGTATACATACATACCTACATAGACATATTATATGACATATTTCTGGAAATGTAGATTCCAAGGGAACAAGGGCAACGACAATCCAGATGAAATGACTAAGTAATGTCTCCAATCTTCTCAATGTAATTACCATCAACCCCTAGATTAGCCAATTCATCAGCCACTTTGTTTCCTTCCCTGTATATATGAGTAAACTTTTTGTGTTTAAAGAAATCAAGTAATCCAATAGCTCTTTCTAATCTCATATTCAATTTCCAATTTGGAGTTTGTCCAATACTAAGGGCATTGATGACAATCTGGGAATCACCTATTTCTAATTTTTTGATAACCAAGTCTTTACAAAAAAGTAATCCTTCCACAAGAGCTTCAATTTCTACTAGGTTATTTGTAGTGTTACCAATGGGTTTAGCTAATCTTGCACACATACTGCCATCCCATATATGTATAACACACCCTATGCCTACCTTCCTGGGGTTACCTCTTGAGGCCCCATCAAAATTAAGTTTATACCACCCAAACTAGGGAGCTTGCAATCTGCATGTTTCTCTTTCTCTCTTGCTTTGATTCCCCCCTTTTCAAAAGTGAGGTGGAATAATCAAACCAAACCATTTCTTTCTCATAATACCATCCCAATGTGAAAAAATGCCTTCCATGTGATGCTTATTTCTTAATCTATTATTGAGAATTTCTACTATGCATGCTTCTATTTTGTTCTCAAGGGGCATTCTTTCCATCTTTTTTCCTTGAAAAAGCCTTTTATTACATTATTTCCATAGTTCCCATACTAGAATAGAGGGAGCTGTCGTCCATATTGTATTATAAAGACTTTTCCTTATGAGTGACTAGCCATGCTTTTAAATGTTCTATTAGATTATTAGGTAGAACCGTTTTCCAATTTAGTTTTCTACAAAGCCATTGCCAACATTCCATGGCATAGGTGCAGTTTAGAAGTATGTGGTCCACAATTTCTTCGTGCTTCTCACATAATGGGCATCTTGATGGACCTTCAAATCCTACTTTCCTAAACCATTCTGCTGTTAGGATTCTTTTTTGCTATGCAGCCCACAAAAACATACCAGCTTTTAGTAGACAAACTTTATCCCAACACAAATTGAAGGGAAGATCCACATTTTGCCATTGTTGGGTATTAATTAATGAATCATATCCATCTTTAACTTTGTAGGTTCCAGTATTAGAACCGCCCCAAATTAGCTTATCTGCTCTATTTTTGAATACTACTTGTCTTGCATTTAGTGTCTCTTTTAGTTCAGTTTTCTCATTATGTGAGAGTGGAACATCATAAAGAGGCTTCCAACTCCATCCTAAATTGGGATCCCCTGAAGGAATGACAATGTAATCCTTTAATTTCCTACCCCATAAAATAGACAGGACTTCTTTGCACCTAGGTGAGAGATCTAAGACATTTTACACTATTTTATTATATTAATTAAATTAATAAATATTAAGTCATCATTTGAACATTTCATTTATTTTTGACAACATGATAAAAATAAATTTGATTAATTGTCACTTAAAAATTGGGGACATTACAGTTAGACAATTAATAAAAACATTTATACATGGATGAATCCTACTGAAATTACTGCTATGTGCAAAATTGATAAAAACCTGATAACATACTTGATATAGATGTTAGACAACCGATTAAAACCTTTATTCATGGATGGATCCTACTGAAATTACTGCTACATGCAAAATTGATGAAAACTTGCTAAAACCATGCACCATCTCTTAAATAAAGTTCATTCAAAAATGAAAGTTACTGAAATCGAAAAATATGATCAACAATCAATATTTCTTGTTGATCATACTCCATCATTTGCCTTGCCAATTGCATTCAGAAGCTCCTCTTCCTTGTCCTTACAAAGATGCATACAAAAGACAACGAAGATGAGAAAGATTGACAATGGAAAGCTTCAAAACATTACTTTCGACTTGATTTATAAACAACAATTTAACTTGAGATTGACCACAAAACAAAAAAAATCTTGTATGAGTACAACATGTTGATAGCACAGCTTCAACATCTTCTAGATGCCTGAGTGGAGATCTCAAGGTGTCATGGATGGACAACCAAGGAGTTGATATAAAGGGCACTTAGGGGAGATGGTAGTGCTAGTGTACACACAAAATGTTGTCATATGAGTTAGTAATCCTATAAAGTAAGTTCAAAATGAATACCAATAGCACTATTGTAACTTGTTCGCATACAAATAATTTTTATTTAAGTCATCCTTTTAACTAAAATTCTTAAAATTCCCCATTTTTTATGTTGAATCCTTGTCATAGTCAGCAATGTCATTTTTGTCATCTCTAGTGTCTTTCCAAGGCCAACAAAAGGAGCTTTCCAACACATCCAACAAGGAAAAGATCAAAGCTCCAACAATAGAGAGAAACTCAAATACACTAAGCCATGAAATTTTGTTTCCCAATTGGAAGATGCATGGCTCTCTAAAGGGATACATGAAATCTCAAAAAAGAAAATGTTAATCAATAAATAGAAGTGTGCCTCTATAAAGTAAAAGACAAATGTTTTCAAGCCATAAAAATTGTCACTCCATTGACCAGCACGTACCTAATAAAGGGGACACATACAATCTTTGAAGTCAAAAATTGCAATGCCATGGTGAGGCATGTGCCTTATAACAAAATGACAAACTTCTAAAAAAAATCAAAATATGCAAGGCCATAGATTAGTGCTTGTCTCAAGCAAGGAGGTCAAACATTAATTTTTCTAAAGATATAAGGCAATACAAAGGAGCACACTTCATTTCATAGTACAAATACAAAAAATTTAACAAACAGAAAAATAAATAAAAAAGAATGCTATTCCATACAGACACACACCACTACACAGGCCAACCAATTTGTTTGATATCCTAAATCATCAAATGATTATTGCTCTATTGGTGAATTTGAATGGATCACAAAGAGCCCACAAAAATCAAGTCTCATTGAATGCAAAGGCATGTGATGCTCTATTTGGATGAAGTTGGGACGTGCCCTGGACAACTTTGGCGAAATGGATACCCCTATGTCCCTGTTAAGATTAAAGAGCCCAGTATCTTTGCATTTGTGATTCGCACTCCCAATCTCAACATGTTCCTTGTGAAAGGGGAAATTTCTCATCAAGAATACAAAAATAGTTGCAGATTTTCAAAGCACTATCAACAAAATCAACTTCAAAGCATTGTTAGCAAGGTGTTCACAACAGTTCATCTGATATTTAAGCAATTAATGACAATGCTGCAGTCATCAAAGAGTGATATATGAGTAAGTTGCAAAGCATTTAGACTCTTAGAGTTTAACATTGAAGAGGACTGTAAATTAATCTTTGCCATAGGTTTGACAGGTCACGGAAGAATGCTGACTGGAATCATGCTTTTCTTCAATTTTTAATATGTATTTTAAGGCACTTCTTTTTGTGGTCCCATTGAGGTTTATGCTATAGGTGACTTCAATTTCGCTTGAGGTTTCTTTCAGGTCTAGGGTCTAGAATCCTGTGCAATTTTAGCAAAAAATTACTACTTATGCATGTTTCACTAAGAGGTAAAAAAGTTCACTTTGAATGAAAGATGGACAAATTGAAAAATATGTAATAGAAGTTAATGCTCTATAAAGAGAATTTAGTGGAAGTTTGTTCACTCCAAGATACCCTCTAAGAGTTCTACTACAAATTAAAATCCACACTAGATATGGCACCAATATTTCTTAGTCAATTTTGTAGATGGGTGTCAAGACTCACTATGCATCAGTGAACTGCTAGTTTTGGTGTACCTATCTCTCTACTTCAATTCTGAGATTTTAACTTAAAAAATAAGTATAGATATCATACCAATAACTGTTAAAATGCCATAACTCAGCCACCTATGTGAATCATAGGTCTGTTTGGTGTTTTTGCTAGATCAAGCATGCCAGCATGAGCAGCTTTTTTCTTTTTGACCTGTCCATTTTAGATATCAACCAAGGAATAATATTAGCTATATGTTGGTAATCTTGTAAAGAAAATTGATAATTGAATAGATTCCTTGAATGAATTTGTTATAAGCATTAATGTCATGCCCATCAAATCAAACCTGCTACTCTACTCAACACTGATCCAAAGTATGTAACAATTATAATATTTGTTAAATATGCATAGAACAAAACTTCATTCGAAAAGTAAACATTAAAATGCATTGCAAAAATCAGTATAGCAAAGACTTGAAACTAATAACAAAATGACCAAAACTTTCCAAATAGGTCTCTGCTTTATTGAGACCTTAACTTTCATGTAAGAATATACCACATACCTTGCAATCATCCAAAATGAACCTCAAATAAATTTATATTTTTAGACCTACTTTGAATTTCTAAAGGGAGAAAGCAAGCAAGTTTCTCATTGGCAATATTCGACAAAGAAATAATGAAAAAAAAATGCACTTGATGTCTGTCAAAAATATTTTTATGCAAATATATTGATTGAATGAAGTAGCATAATCCTGCTAATTAGGATGTTACAGAAAACACAGACCAAATCAAATATCAGCTTTATTGACCTATCTATGGATGGTGGCAATTATGTGATTATATTCACATAATATTATTTTGTTTCTTATGTTAATGAAGTACTTTGTATGCAATCAACATTAGCATAGATCACAACATATCTGCTTAGATATTACAGCTTACTCTGATCAGCCATTGGTCATGCCGGCAAAGGTTTCTACCTTCTCGCATTTACTACATCATACAAAAATAATCTGTTATAAAATTCCCAAACCCCAAAATGGGACTTGAAGTATACCTCAAGTGTACTGTCCCTTTCAGATAATTTATTGAACTCAGTAATTTTTTGTATTTCCTTTATAAGTAATGCCAAGACAACATTGCAACACTAACCAACAACATGTAAGACTAAATACTAATATCAATGATCAAACTCCTTGCATAACAACTGATACTAGATTGCAGTGGACAACTCACTACAAACAACAAACTGATATTAACTAAATTAGTAAATATTTATGTAAATAACTGCTAAAGCCAACCCGTATACTATAATAGATTTGATTAAGGCAGAATAAATTAGTAGGTACAAACAATACCATGAACTTCAAAATACTGTTACAAATATAATATGCGTTCAAACAAACTATTAATGTTAATATAATAATTGTTAATAGTTAATACAAACTACTATTATAAATACTCATTATAACGATCAAGTACTATAGAAAAATTGCAGCAGTGGTACTGTAGTAGCATTACTATAGCAAACTAGAAACTAAAAATAATTTGCAATCTTTTATGCACCACTATACTCTTGAGTGGAACTGCATTACATGATCGATTACCATAGAAAAATTGTAGCGGTGGTACTGTAGTAGCAGTACTATAGAAAACTAGAAACTAAAAATAATTTGCAATCTTTTATGCACCACTATGAGTCTTGAGTGGAACTGTCTCAAAGTACAAAGGGTTTTCATCCGCTGCACTTACTTGGAAACCAAGAGGGCTTTTGTTCTCCAAATTCCAGCACTCTGAGGGTTTTTGTCCTCAGTTGAGAAGATGAACAAAATTACTCAAGCTATAGAAAGAGGATTGATTTAAATACACAATAGATGTTTTTCTTTGAACAAGTCTCTTCCTTAATAGACTTCATTTTGGCCCCCCTTAATTTTAACTCTTTTTCCTCTGAAAACTCTCTCCAAAGGTGTTCACTTAAGACACTTCATTAAAATATTACATAAAGCCTTATTATGTCCCATTTAGATGGCCCACTTTATAATAATAATATTTAAGTTGTCATTTTATGATGTTTTAAAATAGATTTTATAGGACAAACTTAAACTATTGTTATTAAATTATTTTCCTATCTTTATCCTTTAGCCGATGGGAAATAAAAAATTATGTTACAGATCTCCCAATTATTTTAATCCTAAAAAGGAGACATAACATCAAGCAAGACATAAAGCAGTTTAATATTTTAAAAAAAAATGTGTTAAAATCAGTGATTCATAACTTGCCGCAGGTAGTGCGAGTTTTGACAACCCGCGGGCCAAGTATAGCTGGGTGGGTTTTCATGACCCGCCGGGTCCATGGCTCATGACCCGCGTCTCAGCAGTCATGGCTGGCAAATTAAAAATGCACTTTTCCCTTTTTTTTTTACATATGCTTTCTAATTTGTCCTAAAAGGCATTCTATTTGCTTGTTATGAGAAAAAAAAGAGGAAAAATGAGAGAGGAAGAAAAACTATGGCTTGTCAGTCATCCAAGACCTATGTCAAACACATTTGTAGGAGGCAGACAGACTACTTTGAGACTGAGGTTGAGCTAGAGCCTGAGCCATAGACTTGTTTTTGTTGTTTACACATATGTTTGGGAACATTTGATGTCATGGATTTCATAGATTTTATATACATTTGACAATATTTATAATTCTGCATATCTGTGTTTTATATTTCCTTCAGCTACAATTTACGTTTGCATTTATGTGATGGATGTATGTTTATGTATGTGATCAAATTAGCTTCTATTTGGTGATGTTATAGTGTCTTTAAGCTTTATTCCATAATAATTGCATGAAACAAGTTTTAAATAGTAAAAAATCTCTGTTTTTTCATTTTGCCGAGTCATAGCTGAGTCGTTGCCAAGTCATTGGCGAGTCATGGGTCGAGTCGACAGTGCTGAGTCAGGCGAGTCCGAGTCATGGAACTATGGTTAAAATTCAGTAAACAGTTTGCAAATTTTGCACTCTAGAGTTTGACATAAATTGTCTCATTTGAACTTGTACTGGTTTGCAGATTCTGCACTCGAGTTTAAAATAAATTGTCTCATTTGAACTTGTACTGGTTTGCAAATTCTGCATTCTAGAGCTTGAGATAAATTGTCTCATCTGAACTTCAATATCAAACCTGCAATTTTTAGGCGCTATAACTTGTGTACACTAGCTTTTGAAAGTACATGAAAAATAATAAATAATACTGAAATTATAATATATAACACTTGCTGCCCAAATAATTTAATATTATGAAGTTTTAATTCACCAGACCTAATACAAACTAATGAATGCCCAGGGTCCTAAGTAGGCTCCAAATTGAGCAATCAAAAAACTGACAATGTCTTATTATTAGAGTTGTATTTTTTAGATGTCTTTATCCAAAAGAAAACTGCAAAAATATTGTTTGTTTCCAAACTAAAATAAAGTAGAAAACTAAAATTATATACCTGCCATCTGGCCAGAATAAAGTAGAAAAACTAAAAAAATATGATTGTTGTCCACAAGGAATAAAGAAATAGTGCCTAAGAATGGTGTGAAATCGGCACCTCAAATAAACTACTAAAGTGCCTAAGCCTAGAATAAACTCTGGGCCATAATCAGCAGTTACAAAAATTAAAAATAGGTTCTGTTTTTACAGCATGCAGCAGGCAGACATAATCACTAAAATTGAATTCTAATTTCTCCTCATTTTTGTGCCACCAAACGACATTCTAAATGACCCATAAAAAAATTAACACTCCCTCTTATTTCCAGTTCTGGCCATTCCGTTTTATGTACACAGGAACACTACTTTTAACATGTATCTCCAGAAAGAACCTGTTTTTTCTTATGGTCATTGGTTTAAAGGATACCTACCAGATGGATGATGAAGATTCATATTTAATTTTGTGAGTTTTGGCTAGCATCTGAGTTTTCTAAGAGAAGACACCCAGGTACTAGGCTGTACGTCCTTTCCTAGCTAGCACGTGGGAGATTCCAGAGTTAAATCTGCCTATTGGATGCCAAAATACGTGCCTCTTGTCCATATGGATGCCATGTGATCATATTAAAGATTTCCAGCAGTTAGAGAGGCTACATTGGAGTTTAGGAATTTGTTAATGCCAATCACCCTAGACTGATTTAGCACCCAAATTTCTGTAGCAAGCTTCTGGGTTGATTTTCATGTGATGTTCTGTTTCAGATTTGGCACTTCACAAGTGCGACTTCCACTTTACTGCACCTTCACCCCACAACACTTCCACCGTACAGCCCTTCACTTCCACCACATGATGCCACACTCCACCTGTATGACTAGTACAACAACTCCACCCATACGGCTCACACTGTATGACACTTGGTGCTTGGCGCTTGGCATTGGCACTTGGCGCTCAGCACTCGACACTCGGTACTTGGCACCCTTCAGCACGCAGCACCCTTCGGCACTCTTAATTGATATGAGTCAACTGTATTTGGCGCTTGGCGTTGGGCGCTAGCGCAAGGCACTCGTCATTTGGCACTTGGCACTCGGCACCCTTCGGCACTTAGCACCCTTCAGTACTCTTAATTGATATGAGTCAACTGTATGGTTCAGAGATGCCAATTGTATTATTGATGAATAAATTCTAACACATGGCACTCACCAACAACTAGAATGAATTGCAAAGATGAGAATTTGTATTTTCAGATTATATATCTCATATTACATCAGATTGGTCTTCAAATGAAGACTTCACAGATCCAAATCAACAAGAAAAACAGGGTGAGGAGTTATTCCCACCAAACTACAAATACAGAAGAGGGAGGTTCTTGCACCTTCGAAACTACAACAGTGTGTTGGCATCAAGAGATGGTAACCGGTAAGCTTACTACCGGTACATGGCAATTAAGTATTGTCATTGATTGGCAAAAGAGAAAAGAGGAAAGTGTTTGACATCTCATTCTAAGGTCTAAAGATCTAAGGAGAACATCAGTGATGGATCTGTATGTAAAGAGACTGGTTTGGCAACCGGTGACACTATGCAAGAAAGAAAAGACTATATCTGCTCATCAAGAGAAACCGGTCAGTAAGCAATGTGCATCGGCAACCGAGGAACGAATACAATCGGTGTCGACTATGCAACCGAGGAAAGGGTGCAACCGGTAAGCAGAGGAAGGAAAGGTAAACAGGTCAAAGTTCTTACCTGTTTACAACATAAGGTTCTTAACCGATCAAGTGAAGACTTCGTTATGGTAAGATAAACCGAGGAAGTCATAGTCAACTATCTGTTAAACAATTCCTTGACTGGGATTTACTGCATTAAATCCGGAAGATTTTGGTTAACATGATGATCGGTGCAAGGCACGTTTGAAGGTTTTAAAACCGGATTTTTTGGCTTTAAAACATGGAGTTATCTCATTCAAAGGAAAGGTGCTTGACACGCATCTATTGTTTTCTTCACAAAGAAAATAAAGCAAGGGCATGCATCGGATGTTTCCTCCGTGAACTAATACTCCACTTGATGATGAATCCGAAAGAGATCTGTGAACAAGTCGTGCACAAGAAGCGCAATTAGGGCAAGGACTCTATATATTCTTTTGCCTGTTAAGGATATAGCTTGCCCTCATTCTGCCAAAGCAAAGAGTGAACCTGTAAGCTGAAGAAACTAAGGTGAATAGAAAAGAGAAGAAAAGAGAGAAGAGTGTGCAAAGAAGCACAACAGAAAAGGAGAACATACCAGCGGTGACCAGTGATGTTTCTCAGTTGAGTATAACAGAGATCTTATCAAGCTATGCAAAGCCAGTTGTAAAAGGTCAAATCCTTCTATTGTTTTCTAATAATTACAATAGCTAAATCCCAGTATTTTGGGTGGACTTTAACAGGTCCCTTGTACTAAATCCCTTAACCGGGTGACATCTTTCCAGGTGTTCTAAGTCCTCCAACCAAGTAGGCACTAACCGGCCTTATTGTATCAAATCCCTTAACCAGGTTGCATTTAATAGTGCGTTGCAATCCTTTAATAGGGAAGGCTCCTAACAGGGCGCACTTCAGAAGAGTGCAGAATTTTGTGAGGTCTCCTCACACCGTGTTTTTCACCCGATTTGGGTTTCCACGTGATAAATCTGGTGTCACTTTGTGATTGATTGCTTGATGCTACTTTTATGCTTTAATATGTTTTGCTTACAATTATAAGTATACTTCATCAGATTTATTGGGAGAAAGTTTTATAGGTGTTGATTCACCCCTCCCCTCTCAGCACCGGTTGGGATTGTCACAGTGTAGAACTCCAATTGTAATTCGCAAATACAAAGAAAACATCAAATTCACCATACCTACTACTATGCTAAACTCGGCTTTATAAATGGGATCCGAGAAAATTCCCGAAGGGTTACAAACAGGCCAACACCAAATAATTTATAATAACTAATTAATAAAAGGGCCCGAAAGATATTATTAAGTTTTAGGCCATACAAACAATTAATTTTATTTAATTATTTCAGGGAGATTACAGTCCTCCCCACCTAGAGAATGCTTGCCCTCATGCAATTGCAAATTCGAGCCTAGGAATCCTCCTAGGGGTGGATCATGAATCTCTCCTAGGGATCGATCATGAATCTCTCCTACGATCATCTTCTTCAATTTTGAGTCAGGTACCAAATAGATTCTATCATTGTAGTAGATTACATCATCAACCACCTTGAACCTATCATCCTGAATCTATTTGTCCATCAATGACAAGATAGGGTGTCCTTGGAGTACTCAACCAACAAATGAGCCCTCCAATCCTCTAAAGTCTGAAACAAAGAGCATAAGGTACGAATCTCGGGTAAAACATTGGCCACCACAGTATTCTACCCTTTCGCATTTTCAATGTCAAGGTTATATTCCTAAACGTTATCTTGTCTGAAAACAGCCTCCATCTTCTTTGCTAAAATTTTTCTTAGACCTCTATTGGAAATCCCTCTTAGTACCACCTTCTTGTCGTCTGCCTCAAATGAAAACTCCATCTTCTTGAAACTCTGTGTATTGGTCGAGGGTCTATCAATTGAGTGCCCAATATGACATCTGCATAATCCAGATCTATAACAAAGAAATCATGTGTCACTGTGTACTTCCCCATAGTAATGCTCAGTTGTGGAATTACATGAGAGAAGGGTAGTAAAGTTTCTCCTGCCACCTTGACCTCAAATCTCTCATGCTCCACCGTGTCTAGAGCCCTCTTAGTAACAAGTGATGAATTGATAAAATTGAGTGTGGCTCCACTATCAAGCATGGCTATGACTCGTTCCCCGTGAAGTGTGACACGGACCCGAAAAAGGCTACATCCGAAAGTTGCAAAAAATGTAGCAATGGAACCTCCATTTTGCACCAGTGTGGTAATCCTCTTCACACAATTAGTCTCTTCCTCTTACACTTTGGGTACTTTACTTTCTTCTTCATCGTCAGGTATCACCTCAATATAGTGAATCTTCCCCTTGCCAAAACAACAGTGACCCAGTTACCAAGGTTTCTTACAAGTGAAACAAAGCTTCCTCCTCCAGAGCTCTTGATGAGTGGCCTCATCCATAGGGGGCTTCTTCTAAAATGGCTCCTTGTCTCTGTCCTCTTGTGGGAGAGGTGGTTGGGAACATGTGTAATTCTTGGAAGACGATGCAACCATGTCACGAACCTTCTTAATTGCTTTGGTGAGCATGTTGGGGTTGAATCCTTTCACCCAACCCTTTAGGGGTTCCATCAGCCCCCAATCTCCTCTCCGAGACATCTGTCACCAACACAGACAACATCTAGAATTTTTGATGTAACTGTCCACTGGTCCCGACTGCTTCAGTTGAGCCAACTCTTCAAAGTTGAGTTCTAGATCCTTCCCGTCAAAGCGGTCTATAAGCCTCTCCATGAATTTAGCATATGAAGTTACTTCATCGTGGTCGAGGGTGACCATTCCATGATGCCACTATTCATGGCGATTCATTCAGAGGTGAAGTGCTGCAACTTTGATGGCCTCATCTTCAGGCAATGGGTTAAGCTGGAAGTAGGCATCTTATTTCATCTTTTTTTGTTTCTTATCCTGTTAATACTGAAAATATAATGAAAGCTTAAGTAACTATAACAAAAATCAAATGCACAAGCTGACACAGGATTTATACGTGGAAACCCTCGGTTAGAGGGAGAAAACCATGATAGGACAAAACCCACGAACTTCACTACTGCAGTAATAAAGTTGCCTTGTTAAAGGCTTACAAAAGCACTGGTTAGAATGCTACCTTGTCAAGGGATTTGATATAGATCGGTTAAGATCTTGACCCTATAAGGAGTCGCCTCACCAGAGGACTTAAGAATATCAAGCAAGATGTCACTCGGTGAAGGGATTTATACAATGGACCCTGTTAGGCTTTACCCTGATAAAGGGATTTTTATGAGCTTCACACAATTAAAGAAATGATCTTCTTTAGCCACTCAATCTGTCGATCAAATCATACCTGTTCTTTTCTCGCTCTGCTTCACTGTTCAATCTATCTTTCACTCGTGGTGACTCTAACCCTTCTCAAAAGACTAATCTCTTCTGCTTTGCTGTCTTTCTACGCTCTTGATTTTCAACAACTTTTTTTCTAATGCACAATGACCCTATATATAATAATCTCCACACTACCACATTGAGCTGTGGTGCCAAGCTGCAACTCCTCCAAAAAGTCGTTCTGGAAAGCGATCCGAAAGTCTCGCATGCAGACTCTTGATCAAGCCAAAAAGCTCGCATTCAGAACTTCAATTCATCTTGAAACACTCGTAGAAAAAGTACAGTTCATCTCAAAATGCTCCGCAAAAACCGGATCGGATTATAAAGCACAAACCGGTAGATCTGCTACTTTGAAGCAAAATTGGTGTGCTACCGATTGAGCCATCTTCCTCCTGTAGTGTTCTTCTAGATCGGTTGGACAAAACTGGTATTATTGTGACCAGTGTAGGTACACTGGTTACCTTGTAAGTTTAATGGTTGTTGACTGGGACAACTACCAATTCACCACTGTTGCTCTAACTTAAAGACCGATGTGTTTGATATTTGCCAATGATGACAACTAAGCATAATGCCAACAATCTTCCCCTTTGGCATTGGTGGCAAAACATATCATAACTTGCCTCTCACCAGAGTACTTCTGTTGCCAGGTATCATCCTGTCAACTGATACTTCCCTTGTCAACTAGTGTATATACTGCCATTACTTCCCCTGTATCTGGCTCTACTGACCAGTCACTTCCATATCTCCCATACTGACCAGTCTCTTCCAATCTCTTCCCCTTTTTGCCTCCAAGGGACAAAGGGTGTGAAAAACTCATAACTAAAGCCGGTTGAAGATATCCTGGTAGATTTTCCTAGCGGAAACGAGGAATACTTTCCATACAGCTGTGACTTGGTCAAGGTTATACTTCATTGCTTGGAGAGAGACAATTAGGTTCTTCAAGTCCTCAATTTTCTTGTAGTCTGGCTCACTAAGAAGTGTGTCAGCATCATTTGCTGCTTTCTGCATCAGATCAAAAGTTGGAGCAATGTATAGCTGAAATCCAATGAGATCTTGGATTCTCTTTGTATGCTCCTTGGATGCTTTTCTCAGTGTGAAAGCTAAACTGGTTAGCTCACGACTGTACTCTGTTGTTGAAGAGGTTGTTAGATTGAAACGCGATGTTTTCTCTTTCAGCTCCTGTGTTGTCTGATTGGTTCTCTCTGTGATATCCTTCACAAAATCTTCAAAATTTGAAGTTTTCGTTATTAACATTCCAGCGTCTTGAACCTGTTTCTTTAGTTCTCCAGTGCTAGTAGCCACAATTCCTTTGATTACTTCAATCTGGTCATGTAAGATATTGATTCTCTTTTGTTCATAATGATCTATAGCTACAGTTTCTGGATCAGTTATGTCTTCTACAAATGAAAGCTTCCTTTTCAATGAAGATGAGCTTGGTATATGTGCTGGTCGTTTCTGTTTAGTGACTTTTTCTAGCTCTTCTTCTAGTTGCTTCTCTTCTTCCACCTTTTCTTCTTGTTGTTGCTCTTCTTCTTCTTCTACCTTGTTTGCATGTTGCTCTTCTTCTTTGTTGACCTTGTCGGCCTATGTCTCTACTTCTTTCTCCTCAGCGACCTGTTGGGCAACCTTGTTCGTCTCTGCTTTATTAGTATCTTTTCCTTCAGCCATCCTTGATGATGATTCTCCTCTTTCATGTCCTTCTGGTCTGATTGGTGTAGCATGTACACCAATTGGAGTTTTCTCACCGGTTTTGTCTTGCTCACTGATAGTGAACTGTTCACCGGTTATGTCCTGATCATCGGTTGTGTCCTGATCACCTTTATCCTTAGATACCTCAGTGTCTATTGACTGTTCTGGTAGGACCGTGTGCCTATTGAACTTGAGAAGTATCCTGAGGACCTGTTGATTGAGGTGTCTCTGTAGATACCTGTTCCGATGCCAGTTTCTCTTGCCTCTTTGCCAGAGTGTCGAAGTCATGATTTTTCCATAATTTTACTATTTCTTCATACACTTCTTGTTCTTGGCCATTTATGATTTTGGCCACTCTATCTCTAGAATCCAAGTTCAATACTTCTGCTTCAATGAGAATCTTGATTGCTTCATCTAGACCTGGTTCTACCTGTTCTAGAACTTCCCTTATAATTTTAACATCCTTTGCTACTCCTTCCCTCCATTTTGTTAGTCTTTTCTTGGGTTCAGCTGGGAAGATGGATCTGTAATCCTTGGGTCGCCGGTTGAAATCAAGAAAACTCTCTAACAGGGCTAGTTTTATTTTAGCTTTATCATCAGTGCTAAGGCACAAAACCATTTCACAGCATTGCTAACTTTACCAAAATCTACTATTTCATCAACTATGTCATCAACAGTAAGCATTTTAGCCTTATCATCAGTGCTAAGGCGCAAAACCATTTCACAGCATTGCTAACTTTACCAAAATCTACTATTTCATCAACTATGTCATCAATAGTAAGCATTTTAGCCTTACCTTTTTCTGGAGATGCTAGAATAGTTGATGGAGTTAGATCACCACCGATGTCTTCAGTGATGTCTATAATGACCGGTTCAATTACTAGCTTTTGGACCGGTGTATCAATGCCCAGAATGTCTTTGCCTCTAACGATGTCATTTTCTGGTTTTAGCGAGGGCTTCTGACATTCAGCTTCAGCCTAGTGTTGCTGCTCTAGAATGGTTGTCCAGATTGCAACTCCATCATGAATCGTGTCAACTTCTCCAATTAATACTTGACCAATCCTTTTTCTGATCTTAAAACTTTGTTTGTATGCCTCTGCTTGATTGGTTGCCTCTTGTAGGCTCAAGTGGCTTTGCACTTCCAGCAATGCCTTGATTTTGGGCTCTTTCTCCTTTGTTATTGAGGATTTCCACCTTCCTTCAATGTCTGTAACAGTCATCATATGACTGTCATAACTTAACTTAGTGAGTCGGGTGACTTCATTGTTGGCAATCATTCTTAGAGTAAGGGCTTCCCCTGTGGCATTGAACCCTGTTACTCTCCTCAGATCTTCCTTTGTAATTGGAGTAACGACACCTTTTACTAACCACATTCCTGGATCGTGTACTCGACTGAGTACCAATCAAATCCAATCACGATGAAACATGGTAGGATATTTGACTCCATTGGTCAATCCAACCGCTTCCACTCAAGCATATTTCACCTTAAGCTTTCCGTCCTTGCAGAGCCCTAGAAATTTGCTCTATATGAAAGTTTCTCCCAACTCCTCTTGTTTGCAGTGAATGAAGGTAGTAATGTCTTCAGTCAACGGCACACCGTCTGGAATTGATGATAAGGCTCCAACCATATCATTAGACTTGTTCTGAATTGGTATAATATCGTATTCAGGTAGCTCTTGTCGACTAATGTCGAGAAAGGTTGCAACAGATGATGATGATGATGTCATTTCGTTGGCATGAGAATACACACAACGCTATGTTAAATTCACAGAATTTGAAAACCAAGGATCACGAACACAGATATAAAGTTTACTCAAGCTTAAAGAAAGTTGGCACAAAAAGCAAAGTAAAGTGAAATGAGTAATACGCTTTCCCTTTTATATTCTCGGGTCGCAACAGTAATTAGCAAACAGTCACTTTTGTTAACGGTTATTGTATATATTAACCTTACTAGTTTTTACCTAGCTTTACCTTTACCGACTAGTTCATCAATGCTTTACCTGTTTACCGCAACATCCTCGGTTGAAACATCAACTATGTAACATCAGCCCGTCACCGAGAAGGTAATTAACTAGACCACACAACTTACTCCTTTGATCGGTTCTTTGGTCTTAGACCGGTGAGTGCTTCTCAGTATTAACGTCCACTTAGTGAGAGTAAATCTCACCAATTACTCTAGGGACAGTAGCATTTCTACCTGTTCCCCCTTAAGCCCTGTTGGCTTAATTTGATGAAGAGATATCATCATCACTAGAAGATGACTTTGTCTCTGATTTCTCTCCTTCATAGCTCTTTGTCCCCTTTTTGGACCATATCTTCTTCACTTCTTTCTTGGTCTCTTCAATTGTGTTTCCCTTACGATTGGGAGTAACGTTCCTCATGACCGGTTTAACTTGGCCTTTTTCTTTGTTCATTGGCTGGTTCCTACAATCTTTGGCCAAATGCCCAATCTTGTTACAATTGTAACAAGTCATCCCGGTTCCTTTCTATGGATTTACTCTCTTCCCTTTGTCCATGGGTGATTGGCATTCAGTAGCTCTATGCCTTGATGGTCCACACGTAGCACACATAGATGTGCCCCGGTTAGCATTCATGTTATGGAATACCGGTCTCGATGGAGATTTGAATGTCATGGTTGTAGACATGCATTCTTCAACCTTATGTCCAAATTTATTGCAGGCACAGCAATAACCTTTGAAACTTCCTCTGCTTCTACTGGACACACTGTTTGATCGTGACCTGCATTCAAAGGTCCTATGTCCATACCTATAATAGTTATTGCAGTAACTGTTAGCGGTGAAGTGTTTCACAGGTGCATTCCTGCAATCATTAGATTTATGACCCGGTTTGCCACAATGTTTGCAAGAAGGTTTGGAGATTCTTTTACCTTTTTCTCCCGTTGGTTTCTTGTCCTCCTTGATTCCCTTGACTTTTGAGGACCCACCGGTTTCCTTGGTGCCATGGCCGATGTATCCAAGTCCTGTGGGATCCTTGTGCCTTCTCTGAGCTTTCAGTTGCTCATCCAGCTTCTCAGAACTCTCATTGTATTTTCTGAGATTTTTCTTTCTCTCAAGAGTTTTCAGCTGTGTTTTAAGTTTTTCAACTTCAGCAGCCATTTCTTTACTTGCTTCATCTTTATCATGCAAGTGTTCATGCATGATGGCATTTTCCTGAGTTATGCCCTACATGTCTACATGTAGTTGCAGTATGAGAGCATCACTCTCTCATAGAGCATCTTCAGCTAGATTTATTGCTCTCTTAGCAATCTGTAGTGCTTCTTTAGCACTATTTTTCTCATCCTCAGCTTTTCTACTTGCTTCGATGAGTTCAGTCATTCTTAGTGCATGACTTTCCTGTTCTCTTTTCATGATGCCTGTCATTCTTAGTGCATGACCTTCCTGTTCTTCCTCAAGATCTGCATTCTTCCAGTCTTCTCTCAACTACTCTTGCAACTCCTGGAAAGTGGGCTCTTTCTCTCCGCGAGGTGCTTCTGTTCTTCGAGGAAATCTCAGCATCAATGGTCGAGAATGTGAATGTTGTGAGTTTCTAGTGACCAAATTTTCGCCATGTCTATTGTGTTCTCCTTTTGTTCCACCTTCTACCAACTGACGCAATGTCTCCTTCATGAGATGTCGTTCCCCTCTGACCATGGTTTTGTTGAGTTGAGCATGGCTTCTAGTTAGCTCCCTTAACAATATTATGATTTCAGTGGCAAGATCCTGTGGTTCCCCAATTATATCAGCAGAACAATACCTCCTTCTGGTGTATACCTGCATACACTACCCGACAAGCTAGCAGAATCACCAACTCTGATACCACTGTGATCCATTTAAGATTTGGCACTTCACAAGAGCGACTTCCATCTTACGACACCTTCACCCCACAACACTTCCATCATACATCATTCACTTCCACCACATGATGCCACACTCTACACGTATAGACAGTACGACAACTCCACCCGTACGGAACTACCACCGCACGATCAACTTCCACCCGTACGGCCCCACTCCACACGTACAACTCACACCGTACAGTGCTTGGCACTTGGCGCTCGGCACTTGGCACTTGGCACTTGGCGCTTGGCGCTTGGCACTCGACACCGTTCACCACATGGCACCCTTCGGCACTCTTAATTGATATGAATCAACTGTATGGTTCATAAATGCCCATTGTATTATTGATGAGTAAATTCTAACACTAGGCACTTACCAACAACCAAAATGAATTGCAAAGACAAGAGAATTTGTATTTTCAGATTATATATCTCAGATTACATCAGATTGGTCTTCAAATGAAGACTTCACAGATCCAGCTCAACAAGCAGAATAGGGTGACGAGTTACTCCCACCAAAACTGCAAATATAGAATAGGGAGGATCTTGCACCTCTAAAACTGTAATAGTACAGAACTCAAATAGAGTTCGCAAATACAAAGAAAACATTAAATTCACCATACCTACAACCATGGTTGAAAATACTGGCGATATATCGCCAATATCGTGATACATCACGCAAGAAAAGGGCTTGCAATATAATCACACAATAACTCGGTAACGAGTTTAATTAAAAAATTGCCGCGACATTTTCGGCGAAACTCGCGCGATATGGTGTTTATGAGTCCAAAAATCATTGAAAAAAGTCACTATGAATTATCGTTTTCGTTTTAGGGTTTGTGCTTTAATAAACATTGTCAATTGTTCAGGCGGTTTTATAAATATTGGCTTCCACTTCATTCATACAGTTAAATAAATATTGGCTTTCGTTTTATAAATATTGGGTGTGCAGATTGCGACTCGACCCAACAAAGGTACGAATTTTAAAAACTACAGCAATGTAACGTAAAGCGTATGTATTAATATAAAATACATTTACAATTTACTCATATTTTAGGAATTTTTAAAAAATAAATCATATGTAAACGTACATGTATTTTAGTAAAATCGTATGTAAAATAAAAATACATTTACAATTTTTTATATTTTTTAATCTAAAAGTAACAGAGCATTTATATTTTATCATAATAAATGACTAGTTCAAAGGACTTGTTGATGCGTGTTTTATGACTCACCAAACAGTAGAAAAAAATACCAAGATATCTTATCCTCTCTTGAACAAAGTACCGCATATGCTAAGATTGCAAGAAGATCATACGGTAACTTCCAAGGTTCCTCGACTCGTGGATAAGCTCGGTGTTGATGTGATTTGTTGATGATCACAAGGGGTATTACGTTTTCAATCCTTTACGTCATGATGAGTATGGGTACTATCAATGATTTTCAATGAAGTACTATTTTTTTGGGATTTTCACCGGATATGCGGAAATGAAAAGGGTTTAGGGTTCAAAGATCCTAATCTAATCCTAAGGGTAATGATAGCCAAGGAAAGTACGTTGAGGGACGACTTCTTCAATTACCAAGTCCGCTTCGCCAAGTCAAGCCACAACTACGCATAGAGTGGTGCAATCTTCAAAGGTTTGTACGTATGATTGAATTTAGGCACATGGATAGGGGGTTCAGGCTAACTTTGCACGACGATTTAGAATCACTAAAACGTCAAAAGTATGAACCACAAGAACTCATCAAAACATCATTATATTCTCCAAAACAATCATAACACTTTATCTAATAAACTTAATCTAATTGAGAGAATTATGAAATCAAGCAAGCATTAAGACACATCAAATGATCACCATACTTCAATGAAAATTCTGTTGTCTCAATAGCTCATAAGCAACAATCTCAAAATTTGCTCCCTTACAAATGAGAAGAAGAGGTCTTTATATAGGTCCTCGAAAACAACAACTGGCCCAGATCAAAACAATAACCGATGGCCCAGATTTTGCCACCTCAGCCCTAATTAGGGTTAGGGCACAAAAAAGGGAATCTGAATTAATGCAAGGAAGAAACCACTACCGTAGTGGGTAATAAATGCCCACTATGCATGCATGCTCAAGAAGAGAGTGAGGTGTCATAAATGACCATTACACGTATGTCCACTGCATTAAATGCATCTACCTTTGACCTTTGTGTTTGAATTCCTGGAATCTACCCAATATGGCCTCCAACTCATCAATGCTGACAATCGGTGTTGATTCCTGCCTGAATTCTAGCGCCACCATTGCTCGCTTTGATTCTCTTCAGGTTGTCCTCCCATTCTGGTAATAGATCCTGAGCTGTGTGCATGTTGCTT
This sequence comes from Chamaecyparis obtusa, assembly GCA_027943335.1. Classification (NCBI taxonomy): domain Eukaryota; kingdom Viridiplantae; phylum Streptophyta; class Pinopsida; order Cupressales; family Cupressaceae; genus Chamaecyparis; species Chamaecyparis obtusa. Next base: position 370,853 of record BSBK01002552.1, read on the forward strand.
GAGAAGGCAGAGAGGTTCTCAAAATCATCCTTTATGAAAGAGTTAAGTCTAAAGAACTCCTCCAATTTCCCCTTCATGTTGTCCATCGTTATTTTCTCCTCAGCCCACATTTGTAACCACAATGATGCAATGGTATTGGAGAGCTCCTACCAGATATTCTCAACTATCCCCTTCAGTCGAGCTGACTCCTTACTGAAATGTTCAAACATGTCCTTTGCCAAGAGAACAGCACCATAACACCGAGAGAAATCATATGCTCCTTCTCCGATGACCTTGCTGTCAACCAAGATTTTCCTAGGGGTTTCCATCAACTCCTGCAAGTCAGAGATTGCCTCATCTTGATAAATATGCTCACCTTCCCAAGTCTCATCTATGCATCGAATTCGGGAAAAGATGTCCAACGCCTTATCGTGAGTTCGAACTAACTCCTCAACGTGGATGTAGGCCTCATCCTCGATCCCCTTAATCCAAGTCTTTGCACCCTACGCAATCCTCCTAATCTCGTCGATGGCCTCAACTGACTCAATTGGAACAGCTGGTGGTGGAACGAGAGACGGATCCTCTTCTCAAACTGGGTGAGGTAAGCTATCAATGTATGCACATAAAGCCCTGTTCTCTTCCTTCTTCCTCTGATATTTTTCTTCGAACTTCCTCATCTTATCCTTGACAGCTTGTGTCGAATCATCAAATTCCTCCATGACCTGTGCTCGTGAGGCCTGACCAAGATCAACCTCTATTATGTGATACTCCTCGAGGGCGATTTGATCTTTGGTCTTATCGACTACTGGAGTTGCTATCTGCAGAGTTCTGGATCCGAATTCTCCTCTCACAACCTTGGTGAACTTCTTGGCTTTTCCCTTTTCTCCTGATCGGCCAATTTGATCCAGAATCTCTTGTAACTCAACCGCGAGGTCTACCTCCTTTTCCTGGCTTCTCTGAATCCTTTGCCTGAGCCACTCTGGAACATTTATATTTGGGTCCCTCTGTACTGCTAACTGTTCTTGTCCTTGCACTACTCTGGTATCAATCTCCTTGGCTCCAGGACTTTCTGTCATTGCTTCAGGGGCAAGTGCCTCTATCATGGGAATCTCCCCTTCTGCCATTGGGGCTTCTGCTTCTACCTCAAGGATTTCTTCCTCAATTATCAAAAACGAGACTCTCCTCTGTTGTCACATCCTACTCCCTGCTTCTCCCTGGCATGAACCTCTCACTGGCATTAATGCTCAATCTATCCTGTATCGGCCTAGTCATGTGTTGTTCCCCTTGTTGATTTCTTCTTTCACTTGCTTCTCCTTCATGTCTGGTGAATGCTCCTATTTCCTGCACACTGGGAATCCGGCTAGGCGAGGATGGTGCACTCTCGAACCTCAATCTCTTTTGTTGTCGTTCTTCAAAATGAAGATCCAATCTCCTCTTTATATGCATTTCCTGAGCTGCACCCTTCTCCATCTGTGTTCTGCACTCCCTGATGGGGTGTCTCTTTCTTCTACTCTTCCTCCAGATAGGCTGCCTTGGTCTCTCATCTCGCAGCTGTGGATGACCTATCAACTTGTAGGTCCAATCTTCTTTCCACACAGTCATCCTGTCAAGCTTTCGTTCTACCCACCACCTTGTCAAGTCCACAACTGGCTTTGTCAATACATCAAGATCCACAATCTCCTTTCTCTGCCAATCGTAAGGATGAATGACCTTTTCCTTATCTGGGTTAAAACCTCTCTGGAGCATATTCGGATCATCTTCCATCTGATCAAGAATGTGGACAATCTTACATGACCTAATCAGGTCTAAGGGTAATCAGGAGCACATCCTCTTCCTGACCTCATTTTCATCAACCACATTTGCCCAAAAGTCCTCAAGATGAGATTTGTGTTGATGTCTCATTCCTGCCACTAGTCTAATCTTATTATATGGGTCAAAATTTGGTCTTCCTAGATAGTGGTAGACGGAAGAATTTCAACTCATCAGATGACCTCTCAGCTGCTAGTAGACAAGTACACACTTAAGCTACATCATTTCCAATGAAAAGTGGGAATTCCAATCCCAACTTCTTCTTCAGGACTTTTTCATAGGCTGTCAACTATCGGGTGACTTCCAATAGGATGATTTTATCGGCAGGGTATCGTGGTAGCTTGAACGGCTGCTTAGAAAATCACTGCAATCTGATATAGGAGAAGGTGGGAAACTGAATGAACCATGCTCCAAATTCCTCCACCAGCTTCATTGCCTCAGAAGACAATCTCATATGCAATCCCTTCTGCAAGGTTCTCACGATGCACATTGCAAACACATCATTAACCCGGGTGTAGTCATCTATGGCCTGTAGATGCAGTTGTGGGTAACAGTCGTAACCCTTAACCTTGGATTCCAACTTCCGATGACTCCCTTGTACCTCAGTCTTTCATACCTTGTGTTTCATGCCAGCATATATATCACATATGAGCTCATGAAGAACTTCGTATGCTCCAAATTCCTCAGTTGCTCATCGAGGTTGTCACTAATCAACCCAACCCAATCAATGTGATTGAACTCCTCTACTACCTGTTGAACAAAGTACCACATCCATGTCTCGAATAGGTAACATCCATGTCTCAAATAGGTAAGAGTGGGGTAAGCCAAATATCCTGCTGAGCATCATTATTAGATAACTGTACTCCAAGTGGAAATCCATCCACACAAGCTCGTTGGGCAACTTGGAATAGTGGGATTTATTCTTCTCATCCACTTGTTGATGATCTCGTCACAGTGTTGAACTCTCGCCGTGTAGACTCTGTGCGCCTATTCCTTTGTCTTCGAGACAAACCTCCGAGATGAAGGAATCCCAAATGCTTCAGTAATGGCTAGTGGAGAGAGATCTGCAATGATATTCCCGTCTGAGTCCTTGATCGTTCTATCACTGGGCTAATAACGTTTTGCACATTCCACGATCAACTCAATATGCTGAAACGCAGGAGGGAATCCAACAACAACTACAATTCCACTGTTCACAATTCAGGCAGCCAGGTGTGTCGGGTGATGATCTTTGTAGCCAAACGTCCTCCTTTGGAACTTGCTCAAATTGAGGCATCCAAGATTCGTGTCCTTTACTTCAATCCACTTCGAGACAATTGTGGACTCTGGGTAGAATTCTCTCTGTTCATTCTTGATCGGTTGCCTTCTGCTTACGTTGGTTCCTCTAGGTTCAGCCATCTGCAAAATAGAAAGAAAAAACTTATAAAAGCACAAAACAACAAAAAAAAGCATTACATCCAAAAATTCAGAGATCTGCCAAAATTTCTCCATCTTGCCCAAAACTGAATTCTCTCTCCTCATGGAGATTTGTGCCTCTGATCGACTTACTGAAGAAAATCTGAAAATTTCACAAATCTCTTCACACTCTTCAAGAAATAATCCTTCTCTCCTCTCAACAATTCCCTCAAGTTTGCTCTTCTCGAATTGTGTGAGAATGAAATAAGAGAGGCCTTCTCTTATAGAGTTGTAAAACTTGAAAAGCTTCTTTAATGACTGCAGGCTAATTTGGGAAACTGCTTTACTCATCTCCCAAGATTCTAATTTTGAAGAGATTCTTTGCCACTTGTCTGAGTTTTTCTCCCCGATTTTTAGAATCTACTAATTTAAGAGTTTTTGTCTTCATGAAGAAGTTTTATCCATTTCCCGATTTTTGATTTATTTGATTTTGTTTTTGGTTAATTAATTAAATATTAATAACATTGTTTAATCAATCTCAATTAAAGCATAAAATCAAAAAAAATCTTTTAAAGCAATTTCAATTTTTGATCTTTCATTTTTTTTATTGCTTTTTAAATTGAATCAATTTTTGTGTTTTAATTAAATATTGATAAAAAATCAATATTTAATTTTATTTTTTATTTTTTAAAATCCAACATCGATTTATTTCAAGTTTGATTTTCCAATTTTGTTTTTTGATTTTCTTTTAAAGATCAACTAATTAAATATTAATTTTAAAAAATTAATATTTAATCAATTTTTAAAATTGAAATTTAAAATCAAAAAACTTTATTACTCTTCTAAAAATGGATTCATGTTTCAATTGGCGACTTTTGAATTGCAAGATTGGAGTCTTTGAACTTCATAATTTCGCCGATCTTGACTTGATTAAATCCAAAAGTTTTATTAATTAAATATTAAATTTAAAATCCTTCCACGTGTCCTGTGACTTGGAATGATTTGCGCTTGATCATTCTTTGAGCGGGATTCTTCTTTGGTCCTGGATTGATTGCTCCAATCCACCGTTGACTTGCATTGACTGCGCTTGAGGGAGGCTAGGAGCGGGATTCTGCGTTGGTGGCGGATTTCGTCCTTTGCACACATTCCTTGGCAGGCCTTGCTTTGCGTCTGAGATTGTTTTGGAGCGGGATTTTGGGTGTGTCATGGATTTTATCCTTAACACACATTCTGCAACTGGCTTGCATTTGCGCTTCCCCTTTCCTTGGAGCAGGATTTCTCATGAGTTGCGGAATTTGTCTTGAGTACTCATTCCGTGACTTGGAATGATTTGCGCCCGAGTAGGCATGCGAGCGGGAATTTTCCTTCGTGAAGGATTATGTCCTTTGACTGCGTTGAAACCCGCTTACTTCGAGCATATTTATAGCAGATTTCCCATTTTGAACATTTCTTTTGTTTGGCAGTCTTCCTTCACCGGGAAAACATGTGGAGCACATGTGTTGAAGACCCAGTGACCATGACAGAAGTGCGCTGGGAGGTGCTTTATCCTCTCCATCGTGGATTCTCCTGCTTCTTTGCATTCCACGACCATTGCCAATACACGCTGGGATAGGGGACGATCTTTCCTTCACTTGCGTCATTCCCTAGTTGTTCTGAGCACGTTGATGGGAGAACAATGAGCAAGCCTTGTCTTCCCCTCCATTATGTCTACTGGTGCGTGGAACTTTTGCCGAGCGTGCATCACAGAACACCTTCTTCCACTGTACGCGCAGATTGATCCTCCAAGACAACGCCTCCATTTCTCGTGCTGTGTGCTTGATGCGTTTTAGATGAGCCATCGGTCTCTTGCTGACAGGATTCTTCTGCAATGATCTACATTGTCTCCAGGTATATTGCTCGCCCTGCTTTTTATCTCCGTGCATCTCAGACTTCCTCTCACAAGGGAAACCTAGGGAACCTTTACCAATAGAGCTACTGAGACAAAACAAAAGGCCAAGCCAACAGAAGATAGGGGTCCCATTAGTGATGGGTGGTGTGGTGATTTGGTCACAACAAGACTCCTCAGAGGAAGAACTAGAAAGAAAACTCTAAGTCATTGTCCATGTACAACCTAGAATTATCAACCTTATAAACTATACCCGATCTCATCAGCGAGATAACATCAACTGATATATACATTGTTAATAACCCCAAATTACTACTCAAAATGAGAAACATCAACGCAAACTGTAGAAATACATAGAAGGCCGAAGCACTAAGTCCGAAACAATGGCAAAAAAGAAACACCAATGGCATTTGATCAGGACACCACAAAACCTAAAATTGAGGGCCCCTGATTTAGAATTGGTCAACAGCACATGACAGCAATGTAGAAACGCTCCTCAGGCCATGTTCAAAATCGTAAAAAATAAGTACAAAACCCGGTCGCCTTTCCTTTGCCAGCGATAGCTTCTCTCTATCGTTTTCTGGCGGACATGATGTCTTTTACTACAAAAGTAGTGGGGTCGACAACACCCATCTTCAACTGTTAACAATCGTTGGATGAACTTCAGATCAAGGGCCCGCGGAGCTTTTCGGGCCAATTTGAGAAAGGACCTCCTTTTGGAAAGGATCTCCAGAAAGAGGACGCTTGTCCAAAAGGGGGCTCTCAGCATTCGTCACCAACCTATAAGATGAGGCATGAAAAAACACGTCAACTTGCAAATGAGGACACCTCATCCTCCGTAACATTCTCAAGGATTGAAATTGAGTTACCAATTAGAAATTATTAAATGTTCAAAATCGTGAAAAATAAGTACAAAACCCGACTGCCTTTCCTTCGTCGGCGGTGTCTTCTCTCTATCCTTTTCCGACAGACATGATGTCTTTTATTAAGGAAAAACTACTGGGATCCAGGGCACCCTTCTTCAATTGTTAATAGCCATTCGATGAACTTCAAATCAAGGGCCAATGTAGTTTTCGGGCTGATTTGAGAAAGGACCTCCTTTTGGAAAGGATCTCCGGAAAGAGGATGCGTGTCCATAATGGGGTCCTCACATTCGTCACCAACCTGTAAGCTGAGGCATGAAACAGCACGTCAACTTGCAAATGAGGGCACCTCGTCATCCACAACATTCCCTTGGATCTGCTCCCGCGTCATGATATCTTTTAAAGTGGCGTATTCGTTAATGATACCCATAGGGGACATTGATTCAAATGTAATTCCATCGCATCCCAAATTAGCTAGGGTATCCGCTAAACAATTACCTTCTCTTAGGGTATGAGATAAACACAATCCTTTAAACAAGTCCATCAATACCCAAGCCTGGTGTAGAATATGCTCTAGTCTCCAATTTCATGAGCGGGCTATGCAGGCATTAACCACCACTTGTGAATCACCTTCTATATGAATATTATTACTACCACATTTCTTTGCCAATACTAATCCAAAGAACAACGCTTGGACCTTAGCCATGTTGTTTGTCCTTGGAGGCAAAGGGGCAGCAATAACTGCTATCACCTTGCCATACCAATTTCTAATGCATGCCCCGATACCCGACTTTCCTCGGTTGCCCCTAGATTAGCCGTCAAAATTCAACTTCATTAAATCCCTAGCAGGAGGTAACCATTTAATCAATGACCTATCTGTTTGTTGATTAGATTTCCACTTAGGAACAAACCCAACAGGAACAATAATAGAACACCCATTTTTAGAGAGTTGATGATCCCAATTTAAATAATTAAACTTCCCTTTAGCAAAGTGGATATTAGCAATCACAATTTTTGAAATTGATTTTTCCAATCCCTCTAAAACTCTATCCAATGGAGACACCTCTTGTCTGAATGTCCTCTTATTACGTTCCCACCATATGGCCCAGATGATAGCTGCAGGAGTACACTTCCAAATACTAGCAAACATTGAGCCTGAATACAAGATCGACCAGGATTGGAAAAGAGCCCATAAAGAATTAGGTGAAGGCAGTGAGAGTTGATGCTTGTGTAATACAAATGTTCAGCAAACATGTGAGAAAGAACAATTAAGAGGTGATCAATTGTTTCATCTTCCTCATTACATAGACAACATTTGAAAGGTTGAGCAATACCAAGTCTAACCAGGCGATCACTAGTAAGAATCCTTTTACGTAGTGCTAACCACACAAAACACCCCGCTTTTGGAAGAACTGAACTTTCCAACAAAATGGAAATGCTCTACTCTGACTGGGTGCATTCTCCAAGCATTTGATTGCATTGTAGCCATCCTTTATAGAAAATTTGCCATCCTTCATAGAAAATTTGCCATCCTTCAAGCGGGCCCAAACAATCTTATCAACTCTCTTGGAAAGGAACACTACTCTTTGTGAGAAGATCTCACGAAGGAGTGATGTATGTTGATCATTTAACAATAGTTTGAATGGATCTTTCCAAAGAACTTTACCTGGGAATATTTCAATTGCTAGCACATAATCCCATAGCATAGAGCCTCATTTACTCTTTGACATACTGATGACTTCATCAAAATGGTGTGTTTGGATTAAAGGAGGCAAACCATTCCATGAATCCTCCTAGAATTTAACACACTCCCCATTGTGAATCTCCCAAGACACATACTTACAAACTATATCTCTTGAAGAAACCATAAAGTTCCAAATTGCAGATCCACAAGGAGGGTTTGAGATTGAGAAGATTCTAGTTGGATTATGATTATCAAGGTATTTACCTTGCATTTTCTGAAGCCTCCTGTATTTATAGACTGAATAGACGTTTCAAAATATATATGACATATTACTGAAGCTATCAGTTAGTTGCTATTGTTTACTTTGTGTCCTTTCCTTGGCATTTGATAATACAATCTATAACTACCTGAACTTGTAAACCAAACATAAACAAGCAAATCAGAAACTCAATCTTCAGCTCGCAAGCAAACTGTTTGACAAAATTCCTGAGCAGAAATGGTGAAAATTTATCAAAACAAGGGGTAATCTTTACAGTGGTATCAGAGCTAAAAATCCTGCCATCCTGAAAGGTTCGAAGTCTAATGCATCATCAAAATTATTTCAAGAGAAATGGGTCAAACACTAACATCAACAATCAACCTGAAGTTGAACAAAAGGTTGTTCCTTTTTCCGATGTAAACATGGGTGACAGAGAAGGGGAAAGAGCATAACCAAGTACCAGGGAAATGATAAATGAATTGGCTGGAGGGCAGTGAGAGCTTCAGAACACTTTACAACAAATCGCAGCTCTTATGGCACAGAATTTGACATTTAGGGATAACAGGCATCAAGGCAATAATGATGTAGGAGGATAGGGGAATGGAAGAAACAATGGCAATGGGGATGGTTCAATGAATAGTGGGCCAGATAGACAACGAACTAGAGAAGGAACAACAAGCACTAGGCCTCTCATGCCTCAATTCCTACCGAGGCAAGATGATCAAAATAATAATGGACCCATTCAATAGGAGATCCAGGATCACGTTTTAGAGGATTGGAGGAATTTTGCAAAAGAGATTCAAGCTGAGATGTTATTCAAAGAATACATGGATATCCGGTCGAAAGACCTACCCATGAGAGGCAATAGGCAGCAATACTATGAGCTTAAGAAGAAAGTAGGTAAGCTCTCCATTCCATATTTTGATGGTACGGAAAAAACTACAGCCATATCTTGGGTGCAGAAATTGGATACATACTTTCAACTTAACCCAATGAGGGAGGATGATGCCATAAAGTATGCAGCATTACAAAGAGATGGCAGTGCTCATGAATGGTGGCACCGTGGAATGGCGACCTTGGGTCATGATCAAATTGATACCTGTGTTGAGTTGGCAGAGAGACTGATTGAGAGGTTTGATACAAAGGACCCTGAACTGCATTTTAAGGAAGTCGCACAACTTAGAGAATGTGGATCAGTTGAGACATATGTTACAGATTTTCAGAGGTTGGAAGTGCTGGTTACTGATATTTCGAAAAGGAGGCAAGTAGTCTTGTTTATGGATGGACTCTCAGATCCCTTGCGGGGGGGTTAAGAGCCACAACCCTTCTACATTATAGGAGGGTATTAAGAAAGAAAGAGATTTGGCACCCTCTACTTATAAAATAAATTTCAAACTAAAGACTCTCATCACCGGAAGGACAAAGATAAGAAACACTTCCAAAAAGATGCACAACCTAAGAATGAATCAAAAAGGTTGGACAATGATCAATTGAATGAATTGACGAAACAATTGTATTTTCACTACAAAGAACTATGGGATGCTTCGCATAAGTGTACTGTTAAAGAAAAGGCTAAGCTGACTCAGTACTTTTCAACTAAGGAATTAGTTTCAGAGGATTCAAAACAACAATCTAACTGCGGGGGCAATGATGAGGAAAACACATCAGGAGAGGAATCGGGTGGTGAAAAAACTATCGCACGAATTTTAGGTACTGAGCAAGCAATAACCTTTAGGGTGAGGAGTGTAATACAGGGACAGTGAATTGTTACATTGGTAGACATAGGGGCTACGCATAATTTTATCTCAGAGAAACTAATTAAGAAGAAAGGCTTTCAAACTGAGGTGCGCGAGGGTGTGAAGAACCTAAGTAGTTCTTTAATGCAATTCAAACCCTTTGGAATAAATTCTGGAAATTTCTTGTCTTTTGTTTTTTTAAATATTGAAACTTATATTCAATTCATGTAGAATAACGTACAGCAACATAGAGAATATTGAATTTCAAGAAATTGGCAAATTGTTTATCTACCATATTGTATTTCAAACTAAACACTACTACAGCTGACATAAACATCTCCAATAATAACTCCCTCCATGAAAGAGTCTGAACACTCAGTGATATCTGCAACATCAGCTGCCTCTGTACAATCCGTAGTGACTGCTCTAGGAGCCTCAACCTGATGATCCTCAGCGCTACTGTCAACCAATGGCACTGAAACATCCACTGGCTCCTGTGCAATAAATCCATCACCACCACTGCGGATGGGAATAGCATGTGCTGAACTAGATGTAGGAACATCAGCATCATGGACTACTGTTGGAGAAAACTCCAGCCTTCTCCCCTACAAACTAAATGTCGACCTTCTAAAGGCAGAGACCATATATCTCACTGCCCTATTTACTGTAACTGGATCCGAAAAAATCTCTACCAATCTTTTTTGATGCAGTCTAAGTCTCTCCATGCTTTCTACTAAAGCATTTAATTCCGCTCTATTTCCCTTACTGCTATGACGACTTCTGAAACTGGATCTCCTGTATTTATCCATAGCTAGGAAAAATAGAAGTGTTGGTCACTTTTAAAATACTTCAGAAAATAAATGAATCCAGACCCCACAGGATGGCAGGAAGAAAGCTCTGAGACCACTGTAGAGAGCCTGGCTGGTTCTTCCGAATTTAATTTCTTAATTCTAAAATACTTGCAACTTGTTCCAATAATAGTTTTGCAAAATGCGATGATGAAGAAATATCCACCATTTTAAAATAACAAATCCAGGCAAAGGAATCTCCATGATAACATTTATTAATTACTAATCTCATCTCAACAAGACATAATCCATTTATAATTAATACTTCATAAATCTAAATGATCTAACAAGAAGTAATTTAAATCTGGAAATGAACATTCATTAAAATTGGCACCTGGCAATGTTGCAACCTTTTATAAATGCTATGTCCTCCAACAATGCCGTGACACAGCCCTGATTTAATTAACGTCACTCCTAGAACAGTCACGTTACAACTTGCATTGGCACGTGACTGGGCTGTATTGAAACGCAGGGCCTTGCAGCACCAAAACGGCTCCTTAATGCTGGCCCATGAAGATGTAGGAATGTTGCCGTAACCTGCCAGAACACTCACGGAGCCCTTGCGTGATTGATACTTGGTTTCACACTAAATTCGGATCACTCCCTTCATATGCAGCTTGGAGATACTTCAGTCTCCCTTAACAATTAGTAATCCTCCAACAAATTCGTAACCATGAACCAAATTAAAAATCATAGCAAACTCCCAATTAATATCAGAACCTCAGCATGAAGACAAAATCAAAATCTTGAGTGCAAATCGATTTGCCTATAGATGAAAAACTCCACACAAATCCAGTATAGATCAGCACTGGATTAAAATTCCGAATCAGAACTACAGCTATAAAATTCACCATCAACCTGTAATGGCTCAAATTGCCAGAAGAGGAATCAGTCCTCAAAACCCTAGCCGGGTAGTCTCTCTCACAACTTCAATAAAATCATAATTCAACAATGGATGATTTTCCTTTCACAAAACATTGCTTTTATAATTCAAAGTGTCTTCTCTCACACACTTTTCACTTAAAACACTTTTTATACTTAGGCACATATTGAATAATATAATTTATTAATTCATTTGGCTCCAAAAACAGCCTTTTCACCAATATCATGAAAATATGACACACAAGGTCCCAGTTTCTTGTGCCCAAGATTTTAAAAACACTGTAGAGAGCCTAGCTGGAACCACTAAGGTATTTTGGTTATTTAATTGAATAACAATTAAGGTATTTTGTTTTGATTTATAATTTTTCAGATTATGAATAACAATGAACAACTAATTATTCCCAATTTTACTCACAAAATATTCAAATTCAGTAATTTGACAATGTTTGAATAACATTACATGAATTAAAAAAATCAAGGAGCACCTTTTTAAATAAAACATGGCATGCCAAGGATAAGCACAGCCACTAAGTAGTGAGCGCTGCTATTAGGAGAGGTGTTATGCCTTCCAAATGACAATGGCAGCCTCCAGCACATCACACGCAGCCTCCAATAAACTATCGCAGCCTCCAACACATCACACGCAGCCCCCAAATAATTATTGCAGCCTTCATTAAATGATTCGCAGCCTTCTTTGGATGTTACGCAGCCTTCAATAACAACCGCAGCCATCTCATAAGTATTACGCAGTCCTCTTGAAGTTGACGCAGCTCTATAAATATGCTACACCACCCTCTGATGTAGACACAGCCAAACTGGAAGATACAACAGCCTTCCAAGGACACCAGATATTCTGAGAAAATCGAACCAGAATTATGTATACCTCTATAACAGCAGCAATTATATGTGGAAACCCTCGGTTAGAGGGAGAAAACCACGGTGGGACAAAACCCACAATCTTCACTACTGCAGTAATAAAGTCGCCCTGTTAAAGGCTTACAAAAGCACTTGTTAGAATGCTACCTTGTGAAGGGATCTGATATAAATCGGTTAAGATCTTGACCTTGTTAGGAGTCGCCTCGTCAAAGGACTTAAGAACATCAACCAAGATGTCATCCGGTTAAGGGATTTATACAACACAACCTGCTAGGGTTCACCCTGATAAAGGGATTTTCACAAGCTTCACACAATACAAAAATTGATCTTCTGTAGACACTCAATCTATTGTTCAAATCATACCTGTTCTGCTCCTTGCTCGGCTTGGCTACTCAATCTCTGTCGTCACTCTAGGTGATTGTATCTAATCTTAGAAGACTCGGCTCTTCTGTGCTGCTTTCTCTCTACGCACTTAATTTCTTTAACCACGATTGCTAAACGCACGATGAACCATATATAGAAAGATCTTCACATTACCACATGGAACTGTGGCGCCAAGTTGTAACTCTCTCAAAAACTCTGCTAAACTAGAAAGCATCCCAAAAATCTTGCATGCAAAACTCTAGTTCAAGCCAAAACGCTCGCATACAGAACTCCAATTCTTCCCAAATTGCTCCGCAAAAACCAAAACGGATTATAAAAGCACAAAATAGTAGATCTGATACTTTTGAGCGAGAACCGGTGTGCTACCAGTTGAGTCATCTGCCTCCTATGGTTTTCTACTAGACCGGTTGGACAAGACCGTTATTGTTGTGACTAGTGCAATTACACTAGTTACTTAGCAAGTTTGGTGGACTATCGGTTCACCACTACTGCTCTAACATAAAGACCAGTGTTTTTTATGTTTGCCAATGATGACAACTAAGCATAATGCCAACAATTTTGTCCTTTCCTTGGCAATTGAAAATACTATCTATAACTAACCGAACTTGCAAACCAAACATAAACAACCAATTCAAAAACTCAATCTTCAAATAGCAAGCAAACTATTTGACAAAATTCCTCTGAGCATAAACGATTAAAATTTGTCAGAACAAGGAGGTATCTTTATAGAATCTCTCTTTGACCTTATATGAATTGATCCATACCATTGTTGAATTCTTCATTTCCTTCCATATTTGAAGCTTCTAATTTTACTAGTTCCTCAATTGCTTCCATTTTCTAATGATCTGAAATGTTCATCCACAAGTTGGCATGATTATGTGCTCTAATACCAATTTGTAATGTCCCTTTTTCTATAAACTGAGACACCAAGTGTAATCCTTTGTAATTGAATAAATATACAAACAATTGCTGATAATTAAAAACTATTGAATGATGCTTAATTCCAAATGCATACGATGCTCTTATTGAATATGGACCTATAGGAGCATTAAACCCCCATCATCGTTTATCTACATCCCTTAATCTCCAATCCATTCATCTCCCAATCCTTATCTCTTCCTCCATCCCTTCATACAAATCCCCCATCATCTCCTCCATCTCTCAATCCTTCCTATCATTTCACTCCATCTCCTGTTACATCCCTTGTTGTTGATATTTAGCTCTAGACTACCTCCATGAAATCTAATACCATCCATCCCACCAATCCCAGTGGTCTATGTCATCCACCGTTGCATGCAAATCCTATCCATCTCCAAATATCCAAAATCAAATACAATCATCCCATCCAATGACATCCTTGGTTTTGTTCCAAGCTTGTTGCAATCCTTTATCACAATCCAATTATCATCATTGGGATGCCTCCTTCCCAATCCTTGTGTTGCTAGATATATTGTTCCCGCATCAACACTCCATCCACCATCAATTCAGCTTGGCTTCTCAACTAGATGGGGGAAACTTCATGTTTTCCTTTGCATCATTATCCACACTCCTAACCCCTTGTATATTATTTTACATCTTTTAAATAGTCTTGTACATAGCACCAATCGTGTGTCTCCACCTAGGCTCATTTGTACGTGTCCTTTGTGTCGATTAGTCATGCGTCATCAAGAATGTATCCCTATCTTTAGTCGGTGCTTCAACAATTATCCCCTGGTCCCTTTAAGGTTCGAGTGTCTCACTTGTCTCTTGTCATAGGAATCCTAGAATTGTATTCATCATCACTCTTCGCAAGATGTATCCTTCCTCATATTAGACCAATCAAATCAATCACCATCCATCATCCTCCCTATGGAAAAAGGTACATGAGATACTTGTTATTTCTTGGATTCTTTTCGATCTTTGTTTATCTTTTATCTTGAGCTTCCTTGTGTTACATTTGTATGGTTTCCATGATTCTTTATATCATGTGTTGTGAGTAGTGAAACTAGGGGCATGGTCTCGCATTTTTTTTCCAGTGTGGATTTGTCCTTTTGTTGTTCCACATGTGATCCATGCGGTCACATGTTACATTGGTGCATATTGCTTGCTTGTGATTCTTCTAGCATCATATCCACCAAAGTCCACTATGGCTTTGTGAGATGTTAGACTAATTTTTTTGTTTGTTGTGTCAATCCTATGCATGTGATGCAAAGTCACCTTGGTTCCTCATACCCGGGTGTGTAACATCATTTGCTAAATCAAAATAAGTGCTCACTATATGGCAATTACCATACGCTGCTCAATCTCCCCCCATCCATCTATCATACATGTTGCTAATTCATCCATCCTCTCTTTCCATCCCCTAATCATTTGCATTATCTCTCCATTAACTTTTCTTTCTTTCATCTTCCCTTGTATTTATCATATCCATTGCATTATCATATCATTACATCAAACATAATATAGATTGTTAGTCTATCTCTTATCATTTCAATTCTTGCATTACTATCATCATTCATCTCTCATGCATGCATCATCTCATCCATTTCAAGAGCACACTCATCCTCTCTTGAACCTGCATGTCCTCTTGAGGGGGCATCCTTATCCTCATTTCCCATCATCTTTCCTCCTAGTCACTCTATTGAATGACTAGGGCATCTTTTCTAATCCATCAATTTTCTTCCTAGCTGTCTTAATTTTCTTTGAAATGATGCTACTTTGTAACACCATCTCAAAGAAAGGCAAAATGCAGACACCTAAATCTAATCATTAATATTTGATCAAATCAATCATCATAATCCCCTTTCCCTATAGTCATAATATTAATTAAATAATTTTATTATTTGATTAATGTCTCATGCCTTTTATACTCCTAGGTAAATTAATTCATTTAATTTAACTGTTGTCCTTGATCTTATTTAATTAAATAAACTTCCAGTTTTATTTAACTAATTTCCTTTTCCAATTTTCCTCTAATTTGAATTTAATTAGTTCAAAATTCCTAAAACCCCCATCCACTTGCACATACCTACCAAGCCAACTTGCATGTTAATCCCTCATTTGATTATGTAAATGTCATCATTTACTTAATTGATCCCCACTTCTCCCACATGAAATAAAAAGGAATTTAAAATTCCTCCACTCATTCTCTCTCCTCCCATCACATCCTCCTAACTTTTCAACTTTCCCTCTAATCACCCTTTCACTAAGCCTGTCATATCCCCATTTTGGCTGACATCGTTTTGCGTGCCGAATTTGCCTATTATCGACTCTCGTAGGCAAATGATTTGGAGAGAGAGTCATTGTGCTGATCATTTGATTGCATATTGCTGATAGAGCCTACATTCGATAGAGCCTACATCCAGTTTGAGGCCTACATGCAGTTGTAGTGGAGCCTACGTTCAGTTATGAGACTTTTTGGGCCTACATTGTTATAATTTTAAGTTGAGATTGCACTTTTTTATATTATAAAGTTACTTTATTATAAAGTGCATTATAATATGATTTTATAAAGGATGTTTCTAGAAGTTCTTAGCAACTTCTCCAAAAAGTGAATAAATAGAGGACTGGGCCTCTCATTTGAACATGCTTGGATTTGGGATTTCTTCTACTTCTTCATTGTGAAGCAATTTGTAGTCTTTTGGGTCTGTGAATACCATTCGATCTTTGGGAACGATAACTCCCCTAGATTGGCATAACTGAGGTAGTGAAACATCTACTGAAGGGTTGCAATTTGGAGTTGGTACTCAGCCATCTCATTGTACTTCATTGAGAAATTGTTTGAAGGGTTTGTAATTGATTGGAATAAGGTTATAAATTCATCATTGGCATTGGTGAATCAATTTGGCAAAGGATTGAAGACAAACTGGCACATTTACAGAATTGCAATATCAGGGTTTGGAACCAATAAATTGTTCATATCTCCTAATCCACTTGGAGATAAATTTTATGCATTTGAGGGGTTATTATCTAACCCTAGGCGCCCCTATTCCTATCATTTTCGGCAGCTTTCACCTTGCACATAATTTAGTACAGGTGCCGTACTGTACGGCCTGTACCTGGGTCTGTACGGCAGGTTGCAGAGGAGCAGTTTGGGGGTCTTCTTGTTCGGTCTTCTTCAACAATCATAGCAGGGAATAAGGAGCAAACTCAGGTGCAACTCCTAAGTTACTGTTGATAATATTTGATGTCAAAATTTGCATAAGTGCTGTATGTAAACAGTCATAGATATACAGGACAGAATTAGTACTGTTACTGCATCATTTCCAATCATTGTTATAGTCTTGGAAACATTGTGTAAAAGGGCACTATTAGGCTTTATTGCTATCATGTCTCTTGCTGTGTAATCAGTCCCTATATATATATTCAGGAGACAGTCACCATATCCAGACTTAGTATTGAGGTTTGGTAATCATATATTATATGTGCTCAGAACAGTCCATTATAATCAGTCAGTGCCACACTTGTAATGAGTTTAGTATTGATTATAATATATGTGACTTCGTTGTTAGATCAATTGTCTTGAAGTCTGAATATTGTCATAGTCATTCTGAGAATAGTCATCAGACATTGCTAGCTGGGTTGATCTAGTTACATGCTATTAGTTGCCATGTATCTATGTTCATTGTAATAGTTGAATCAGTCCTACTTTGCAATCAGATTTGAGTAGTTCATGATATATTGGCTTTGCCCTGTCATTTCATTTCATATTGGTATTGTTATCTCAATTGCATTTGGTGCCCAAACAATAAACATATTGAAACACAACATTGAGAACAAAACAATTCAGTGCATGCCAAGTGTTTGACAAATTGTCTCGATTCAGTTTGGTGGTTTTTAGTGGCCTTTATAGTAAGGGTCATTACAGTGGTATCAGAGCAGTTTCCTGCCAGCCTGATTGGGTTATTTCAGACTGAATTCAATTGTCAGCATGGCTTTAACAGGAGACAAGGAATTGAAAGAGAGAATGCACACTGCATTGAAGAAACTAGATCATCCATTTCAGCGAACAAAGGACCTCCTAAGAATTTTGGAGGAGTTGGAAACTTATTTAGGCAAGGTTGATCAGTCAGATTCCTATGCTATGCAAACAGCTTTATCTCCAGTATTTGGTTCTTTGGTGAAGCCCCGATTATTGAGACATCATGATGAGGTGGTAAGACTTGTAGCTCTCTCTTGCATTAGTGAAATCATGAGGATAATAGCTGGCTTTAATTATTATGATGATCAGATTATGAGAGAGATACTTCATGCCATGGTGAAAAGCTTCGAAAGGTTGGATGACATCAGGGACCCTCATTTCACAAAGAGAGCAAGATTACTTGAAGTATTTGCATGGTGTAGGTTTGAAAACATTATGTTGTCAATAGGTTGTATTGATGACATTCGCAGAATGTTTAACACATTTTGGAATATTTTGGATGAGTTTCATTCCAGCGATGTATTAGCATCGATGCACTCTATCATGTTCACAATCTTGTTTGAGGAGAAGGATGAAATTTCTAAACTTTTGGCAGAAGATTTATGGCATGTTTGGACAAAAGAGAGGAATGTGTCACCTATGGCATGTACGTGGTTAAAGAGCCTGATTGATAGGCCTAAGGATCGAAGTACCTTCCCTATGACAGGCAGAAACTTGTATGATGAGTTTGACAGACATGCTGATCCGGTATTGGGAGATGTTAGCACATCTTCACATAATGATTTATCTGCATCATCTTCACAAGCAAAAGTGGTTACAGATGTTGTACAAGTTGAGTCAGTTGCATCAGAAGGTGATATCACAGGCACACCGGATGGCATGAGTGACACTGACAGTGATTGTGGTACAATTGGTCTTGATGATGTCACAGGTGCTCAAAATAGTAACTACAGCACAGTGGATTCAGATGATGATTGTGAGGAGGTTGTTGTGCATGATGATGAGATACCTATCAGCAATGAGCAGACATTGAGTATTCATGACTTTGCTGATAGAGAGTATCAGGCACAGTTAGATGCTACATCACACAAGGTTGAGGCACATAGTACTTCACATGTTTTGTCCAGTCAGCTTAGGGTAAGCGAGGATGGGATTGTGACTTCATTATCTCATCATGACAGGATGCGGGAGATGATAGAGGATCACATCCGGATGATTCAGTTACGGCGCAGACATAAGGGAGTACAGGCAGAGTCTTCTTGTGTTGACTTACAGGCGATTAGGGAAGGAATGGGAGCGATGAAGATGAGTTATTTACATCTTTCAGATCGTGACCATCTTCTTAGCCTTGCCAGAGATCATTTAGATGCCTTGAGGAGGAAGGAGGAGGAAGTTGGCAGGCTTTCTCGAGAGTTCGAGGACACTCGAGCCTCTTTGTTGAGTACTCCATTGGCATTACAGGACTCGGAGAGACATACTAATTTGTTACAGGGAGACATCACCAGCACATTGGATTGTGTGATTGATACAGATAATGATTATGGTACGGTTGATCCTGATGATGTTACAATGATCGAGGATAGTACAGTTGATTGGAATAGTGCAGCAGAGAGATATGTGGATGGGTATGGCGTGGAGTTGAGTTCAGCTTCATCTTACACACCTGATACTCAACTTTCTACGACAGGCGGACCACATGAGGTTGTCAATAGTTGTGAGAGTTCACCTTGCATCCAGGATTCAGGGATAGTGTCAATTATGGCAGACATGGATGTGGGATCAGCTGATATTGGGATTGAGCAGGCTACTCAGGTACGGATTTTGCTTGAGGTGTCAGTCGGTTCCAATTTACAAATGAGGGCTCAGGATTGTTACATTGGCATTTGGAATTCTGTTGACTGGAGATCTTTATCATCTATTGGTAGCAGTGATTGTTTGGATGCTATCATGGATTTGATAAGCAGATTACACGGTGTTGTTCTCATTCATACCAGCAGCTTGTTAGATGTTGGTATTAGTCTTTATACACCGATGTTAGGAGTTGTGTGCATTTCCAGTCGACCACTCAGGGTGCAGTGGGTTTTTGATGATTCAGGCACATCTGAGGTGTTAGTATTTACAGATGAGTCCCAGGATCATATGGTTATCGATGACATCCAGGAGTATGCTATGGACAGTTTTGAGGACTTAGCTCCCTCGGCAGATTCATTTGTTACGACAGAGCTGGATAACGATGCTACAGTTTTTGATACTCCATATGATGATGTGAGCTTTGGAGTTGACTTGCAGAGTATGGATGGTAGTACTCCAGAGATTAGTGACTTTGAGGATACTCCTTTGGATAGTGTGGCAAAGGAGGATTGTAGGAGACAGTCTAGCCAGCGCCATCATGTGTCTAGTCAGCTGAGAGTTAGTGAGCGAGACATTGCTATCGCTTGCGAGCATTTCGATGCTGCTCGTCAGTTGTTAGCAGTTTACGGATGGGGTTCTCCTACTAGCGATGAGCAAGGAGGCAATCATTTCTCCTTGATAGAGATCCACTCTTTATGGGAGGCTATCCGTATTCTGAGACAGAATTATATGCAGTTGGTAGCTGACAGAGAGCATCTTATAGAGTGGGGCAGTACAACATATGATGCATTATTGGTCAAGGAAGATGAGGTGAGTGAGCTTACTCAGCAGCTCGAGGTGACTTCTGAGTTTCTTGAGAGTACACAGTTGGCTTTCGAGGAGTCACAGTTTCATTTGGCTGAGGTGACCAGGGAGTTAGAGCGACTGCAGTCTTTACCAGATTCTGTACAATCACAGATTGTGGTGTCTGGTGATTCGAGGATGTCCATGGTTGAGATTGTCAGAGACAGTGGAGATGGGGAGGCATCCATCCTAGATACTAGCATTGGCACATCGAGTTCGTCTCCACTACAGTCAGGTTCAGTTGAGTTGGGCGCTGAGCATTGTGGTATGTTTGACTTGGTGGTGGTCTCTACTACTGATGGCACGGAGACTAGTGATGTTGTACCAGGGATCATGTTTGATGTTGGTGAGCCGGCAGTTGGCTTGGTTCCTGTTTGTGATACTACTCCTTTGGAGGTGTCTTCGGAGGTAGTAGTTGGTTCGGGCTTGGTTAGTGATCAGTTGCAGTTAGTTTCATCTGGATTGCAGTCTGAGCCACTGACTGAGATTGACACATTCTATCGGCCTTACACTGTGAGGTATGCTCATCAGTTTACTTTTGATCCATATATTGATGAGATGATGATACGGAGATGTACTTTGGGCTCTAGTGTTTGTCATCAATTATGGTATGGTTTGACTCCACGGGTAGAGAGTTGCGAGGCATGATGTGGTGTTGGGTTCTGTGAGCGACAACTGGATGATTCGTGACCAGGAGATTGGGGGTGATGCTGATGTTGTTGATGATTCAGCCGTTGTTCTTGATTTCACTCCCTTGGCTATGTCATCTCCTGACTTAGCTAATGATCAGTCACAATTGGTTGCATCACGTTTGCAGGATGAGCTGGTTGGTTCTCTTTACTGGCACTATATTTCAGGGTATGTTCATCGGCTTTCTTTTGATTCATGTATTGAGGAGTTGATGGCAGGCAGATTTGGTTTGATTTATTGCTATCTGTCGTGTGATACATATTCGCCATCAGCAGTGCATGGGAGTTATGGTTATGAGACAGTGGTCGGTGATCTGCAAAGTTGTGTTGACCGCAGGAGTTGTACAATGTGTGGATTTTCCATACTTGGTACAGTTTCATTCGGGAGTGTACACCATTGTTGCAGAGTTGGATTGAACATTCCGCATAAGCCAGTGGGATGCATTGATGATATTTACTGTGTTGGCAGTTTGAGTTGTTCTCTTGACTTGGGTTCTGATATTTTCAGAGTTGGTGTCTCGTGGGTTCCTGACTGTGGCAGTTATGGAGTTAGAGTTCGGTTGAGCAGTGGTTCATGATTCATTCGTGGATTCCTCTCGATTATATTGCACAGGATATTGCAGGAGCTTGCGTTGGTTGACAGCAGTTCAGTTCATGACTACATTTGGGATCCAGGTGGATTGATTGCTCTATTGCTCAATCATTGCTTGGGGACAAGCAATTTCAGGAAGGGCGGACTATCATGTCCCTATTTTGGCTGACATCGTTTTGCGTGCCGGATTTGCCTATTATCGACTCTCGTAGGCAAATGATTTGGAGAGAGAGTCATTGTGCTGATCATTTGATTGCATATTGCTGACAGAGCCTACATTCGATAGAGCCTACATCCAGTTTGAGGCCTACATGCAGTTGTAGTGGAGCCTACGTTTAGTTATGAGACTTTTTGGGCCTACATTGTTATAATTTTAAGTTGAGATTGCACTTTTTTATATTATAAAGTTACTTTATTATAAAGTGCATTATAATATGATTTTATAAAGGATGTTTCTAGAAGTTCTTAGCAACTTCTCCAAAAAGTGAATAAATAGAGGGCTGGGCCTCTCATTTGAACATGCTTGGATTTGGGATTTCTTCTACTTCTTCATTGTGAAGCAATTTGTAGTCTTTTGGGTCTGCGAATACCATTCGATCTTTGGGAACGATAACTCCCCTAGATTGGCATAACTGAGGTAGTGAAATAGCTACTGAAGGGTTGCAATTTGGAGTTGGTACTCAGCCATCTCATTGTACTTCATTGAGAAATTGTTTGAAAGGTTTGTAATTGATTGGAATAAGGTTATAAATTCATCATTGGCATTGGTGAATCAATTTGGCAAAGGATTGAAGACAAACTGGCACATTTACAGAATTGCAATATCAGGGTTTGGAACCAATAAATTGTTCATATCTCCTAATCCACTTGGAGATAAATTTTATGCATTTGAGGGGTTATTATCTAACCCTAGGTGCCCCTATTCCTATCATTTTCAGCAGCTTTCACCTTGCACATAATTTAGTACAGGTGCCGTACTGTACGGCCTGTACCTGGGTCTGTACGGCAGGTTGCAGAGGAGCAGTTTGGGGGTCTTCTTATTCGGTCTTCTTCAACAATCACAGCAGGGAATAAGGAGCAATCTCAGGTGCAACTCCTAAGTTACTGTTGATAATATTTGATGTCAAAATTTGCATAAGTGCTGTATGTAAACAGTCATAGATATACAGGACAGAATTAGTACTGTTAATGCATCATTTCCAGTCATTGTTATAGTCTTGGAAACATTGTGTAAAAGGGCACTATTAGGCTTTATTGCTATCAGGTCTCTTGCTGTGTAATCAGTCCCTATATATATATTCAGTAGACAGTCACCATATCCAGACTTAGTATTGAGGTTTGGTAATCATATATTATATGTGCTCAGAACAGTCCATTATAATCAGTCAGTGCCACACTTGTAATGAGTTTAGTATTGATTATAATATATGTGACTTCGTTGTTAGATCAATTATCTTGAAGTCTGAATATTGTCATAGTCATTCTGAGAATAGTCATCAGACATTGCTAGCTGGGTTGATCTAGTTACATGCTATTAGTTGCCATGTATCTATGTTCATTGTAATAGTTGAATCAGTCCTACTTTGCAATCAGATTTGAGTAGTTCATGATATATTGGCTTTGCCCTGTCATTTCATTTCATATTGGCATTGTTATCTCAATTGCATTTGGTGCCCAAACAATAAACATATTGAAACACAACATTGAGAACAAAACAATTCAGTGCATGCCAAGTGTTTGACAAATTGTCTCGATTCAGTTTGGTGGTTTTTAGTGGCCTTTATAGTAAGGGTCATTACAAAGCCTAATCTCCTCCCTAGCATGTACACATTCCTAAACACAAGGACTAGACAACAAGGTCAACCCTTGTCCACCTCATCCTTAAATGCCCAACCAAATTTGGAAAGGACTCACATGGATCTCTTATATCTTTGCCCCTCCCAAGAATATAAAATTATTTTCCATTCCCCCACGTCCTTTTGGGGTGTTGAAACAAGAAATATTTAATGGCAAATCTTCCTCTCAACCCCCAATGTTCTCTCATCCACTCTAAGGTTGACACTTGTCAACCTCCCATAGAGTGTGAGATCCCTAACCATTAGCCACCCTTGATCTTCTCCCACTCCATCCTAGCCTTCCATTCCAATTCCTTAATGCTTAACCAAAACTCTTGCCTTCTATTCTCATGATGCAACTTACCAATTGTGCAATTTTCATCTTGGAGCCATCATATTGAGCAAGTTCTTAAGAATTTACCATATCCTTTGCAAGCTTGAGCAACTATGGAGCACTTTCATGCCGTTTTATTGTTGAATCCGTGAGCACACATACAACCATTCAACCTCAGACATATCATCGCATCAAGGAGGCTATTGTTTTGCTACTTTGTTTGCATTGCCTTCTTTTGTCTAATCTCATATGTTGCTTTGAATTTGTGGTTTGAGTGTCTTTACTAGTTATTGCATTCTCCTTAGGACCTCGTTTATCTTGCACACATAGTAATGAACATACATTGGCGGGTTGAACAGGAATGATATGGAGCAATAGTGAACAGAAAAACAATTCAAATAAATGAGATCCATTATCAATTGGTCAACAGCAATTAAGAGATACAAACCAAAGACTATCAATGTGAGGAAAGAATTGACTAATCAGATGATTAGTCACAAACTACTGATAAGATAACAATTGGAGATTATACAAACTTAATATTGAAGTGTTTAAATAGCGACCAAAGTCCCTAAGGGAAGGCAGCACTTAAGAAGGAAATTAATTAAGTCAATGGAAGCAACTTGAATAAAATAAATAATGACAGACAATAAAACATGCGATATGCATAATTAAGAACAGCAGTTAGTTTAAGCTTAACAAATAGTCATTAAGCGTGAATAGCCATCATTTTCTTATGCTATAAGGGGATGCGATCTGACTGGGAAGAGTCATTTCCGTTGAGAGGATGCAACCATTCTCACTTGCATGATACAAAAGGGAAAATCAATCACAATCTCATTCATAAAATTCATCAGAAACCTTTTCTCTTATTTGTATCCATATTTGGATCTGCTCAATCGAGCATTTGCCTTTGGCATCAAAGGATTGCATACAATTAAGCACCAGCATCAGAGAGATTGTTGTTGCAAGTATATATATCCAGATCAGAAACAGCAACTCATTGCTATAAGCAATACCCACTCTTAGTTACACATTCATATTGACACATTAGACATAGCAGCATATTTGTAATTGCAGAATCATATCGATATATCATACACAAAATATTGCTATAAGAAATAAGTGGAAAGTAATTGCATGAGTTGAAGGATCGATATCCGACATAGCACTTTGTAGCATCATTGCTATCATCAAAACAGGGTTAATTGCATAACTCCAATCGATATATCAGGAAGAGCAGAGATTTCTATATATCTGCAGAATATCCAATCCATGTATTATTATTTACAGATTATACATATTATCAAGATAATTTTAGCATTATATATATATAGACCTAATCACCTTGCATATATTCAATTGCCGAATTAGAGATAGCAGTGATATTGTCATATATTTCTTATCAATTGCCTAATCTAAACATTTATAAGTGGTATCGTAGATCCTAATTCATAGTGTTAATTGAGACTTTTGAGGAAAGAAGTCTCTTGGAATTCATTTTGCAAGTTAACCGGCCCAATTTCATAAGTTATCAAAAAAGGGGACATTACATAAATTTGGACCTTTCCATTGCAATTCCTAAGAAATATGTTGAAGCTCATGCTTGTGTTGAGAACACCTTGAAATTCACTCAACTTTGAAATGGATATGTAGACTATAAACATGCAAGATTTGCGAAGTTGAATGGAAATCTAGGCAGTATAAATGACAGCACCCACAACAAAAAAGAAGGGAATGAAAAATGCTCAAAAATATCTCACAAATCGAGCCCTACAACAAACAAGGTGCTTCCCTATACAACTAATAAAAAGGGACAGTTAGGTCATGCACATCTACTTAATGGACAAGAGTCTCACTTATTAAACAACCATCAGTTCTATCAGGTTACATTAAATTATTGACTAGGGACATACACTTGAGATGAAGCCTATCCTATAGGTACACTAAGAGATTTTTGGGATTCCTAAGATGCTTCATAAATTAAAGAAATCATTGAATTGAAAAGACTAGAAAGGCTTTAAAGATTACTGTTATTATTTAACTTACAAATTACGGTTATGGGTAAATCATAAGTTCAGCTGAAAGTTCTACAGCTAGTGTTGATCAGCAATTGCTACATGAATTACTATCTTTAACAGACAATTAGATGCATACATATGAACAACTAAAACACTGAGTGGCAATGTACCGCAGGTGGGCCCTTGCTTGGGGTATATGAACTCACTTATATAAAATTACCAATCAGCAGTCAATACTTCACGTAAATCATTTCACATAAATAGATATAATAGATATGAAATTTTCTGAATTTGATTGCTGACTTGAAATAAGAAAAATACAAAATACTTGGTTACTTGCATTCCATCGGTTTTGCAATATATATAAGCTGACTAATCTTAATTAACTCAAACTTAAAACTACACTTATCCGTGTTAAAGCAAGGAGAGAGTTATTCTTTCAAAAGAAAAGAACTTTGGGATTTAGGAATAAAATCTTGACACAACTATTCTAATATTAAATAGAAAACCCAGTCATGGAGGCATGCGTGGATAGATTGTGAAATCATGCAACAAAGAGACAATGAATTAATTTCAGCATAAGAGTCTTTACTTCAGTAATGAACTTTTTCCATTTCCCTATCCTATAATGAACTTTACGGCTAACAAATGATCCTACCCTATTGCATTTTGGTTACTGACTTGAGTAATATTTCTGCATGAGGTCATGCATTTTGCCTTGGTATGCAAGTATCCAAATTTCCAATGGACAACATGCACCTTTATGATCTTTAAAAAATGGTTGCAAATGTTACAACTAAATGCACTTTGAATTATCGTGCATCTAAATTTTATGGATGAAATTGAGTTGATACTTAAAAGAATAAAAAGAATTTAACTGATGGCAAAAATAGCAATAAATGTCATGTCTGAAACATACCAGAGTTCCAGCTTTCTAGCATAAAAAACAAAGGTGGTGCAAAAAGTATTCATAGTTCAACCATACCGCTGCTTTTATAATTCCTTGCAATCCTTCATCATCCAATCCTTGACGTAGTGCATCCCTAAGACTTACCTGCCACAATAATCACAAATCTGCTCAAATGTGCAGCTAATAAGTGAAAAACAAAAAACAGAAATGAAAAATTATATGGATTTTATTTAAGTCAACCTAGATCTTCTAAACAGTCAATTTTGAAATTTCCATTTAAGGTGATCAGCTAAATAGATTGTAAGAACCAAAACAATCCTTCGATGTGTTTTCAAGTAAGAAGAGGGCAGAGATATTTTTTAAGCATTCTTGATATGATTGTATAGATAAAGAGACATTAGAATATTAACACCCTATTATTGTAGGTCGTGCTAATAAGAGATCTTAATGTGATAAAGACTGCATTAAATTAACTGGTCATCAGCAGAGTTAGTCTGTGTTACAAAAAGAATTAATTTGTGTTATGAAGAGTTAGACGAAGTACCAAGCATATGAATGACCATGTGATGCATCAACAGATTAGTCACTCCCAACTCTTGAATGGTGTTATTGTTTGTTTCATCTACAATGTTCTTCCAACACTGATATTAGAGCAAAGTCAAATTGCTTGCTAAGTAAAAACCTAATGTGTAACATCACTAGATGTTAAGAACAATGCGTAGTTCATAGAAAATAAGTTTCAAATGAAGATTTAAACTTCATTTATGGAGAGATTTATAAAGCTTTCTACTTGCGTTCTAATTTAAAAGGAGGCCACTAAATCACAGAGACCAGCCAAAAAATAAATTTGCTTTAAGGATCTGTTTGAAGGGGTTGTTTAGTGCTCCTTGGAACATGTTGATTTCAAACAACCTTGATATGGCTGGTCTTTTGTTGTCCACAGGTTGTATGCCCTTTTCTTTTTGTGTTCTGCCCCTTAGGTAGTGAGGCTGATGCCTTGCTGATAGTTTTCTGTCTATTTTCTGTTTGCCCCTTGTTGTTTGGTCCTTGCTACTGGTTGGACATTATAGAACTACCTTTTACTCTTAATAAAAAAAAAAAGGTAAAGCTTATGTTTGGAAAATGGGAAAAGGGAAAATAATGTATTGAAGACAAATATTTTGAAGGTAAGAAGAAATCAATTATAGCTGCTCAACTAAGAAGACAAACAGAAGAGAACTGAGCACTAAAGCAATAATATAAGGCCTACACAAAGTTGTTGATCAAAGATGTAATGAGAATCAACAGCTAAAGTCATCATTTGAAGACCATTGCAAAGACTTTAAACAATGAAATTGCCAACTTTCAAGAAATCAAAAAACCAATAGTAGAATGCCAAAAACTAATCCTGACCAACCCTGATTAAATATTTTCAATCCACAAATCTCATACAAATTATAAGTGGTAAAAGAATGACAAGACATCCACATGCACAGAACAAACTCATGCCAAAACAAAGGCATTCACAACAAATCAATAAACATCACTAAAACCCTTTGTCTAAAATCTAAACAATGGAAGAAAAAATACATACAAAATCCAATGGCATCACAAAATTGCATCTAAATTTCTTGACCTTGAGATCAACATCTTAAAATGATTTTGTTTTGAGTCAGATTTCTTAATCAACACCTTTCAAACTTGTGTTCATTATTTTCTCTTAAATTTGAGGTTTGTCACTAACCCCACAAACTTTCAAGAACAATGCATGTTTTATTTGCCATTCTAGCAAGATTGGAAATGTTGTAGCACAATTTCATTACTCAATCTGCTTGTGAGAGGAAAGGGTGGCCAGGAAAGTCCATTTGAGCTTGCCTGCTATGCATGAACAAGCCCATCCATAGCTATAAACTCAAATAATCATGAAAATTTCCCCTTAACAATTTAACATATTCTAATGGATAACTGACATTTTACCTTGCAATAATGTACACTACTAATGGAAATCAAATACAACCTTCTTCTCAATAATCCCTATGCAACACAATACTCTCAATATTTCCAGAAAAGATTTTACTCCATTAATTGAACAGGAAGCAATTCACAGAATACTCAATACATGAGATGTAAAGATGAACTTAATGACCTTTGATAAATATTCAGGAACAAGTGAATAACAGGATGTTTTCTATCTAAGCTGCAGGCCTAAAACAAATATTCAGGAACAAGTGAATAAATCTCCTCACTAAAAGTTGCAGCAGAGGTACCTCCAATCACTCCACTGTTTCAGTCCTTAACTATCCTCCACTTCTTTTGATGGTGTGTGTGTCCTTTGCTTCTCGTTGAATGATCCATTGCTATGTGCCAAATAAAACTATAACATATTGCAAGTTGGGTCTCTCTAGACCTTGATTATTTAATTTTGCTGTATTGGTTTAAAATTTTCTCAATTTACTTTCATAATAATTGTGACTCAATGTTAAAGGGTTATGATTATAACCACACATGGGCAACTGAAGGAGAGCAGAGAAACAGCACCAAAACCCTAAGATACCGATGCACACCAGAACTTGGCGGATGCGGAGGCAAGTGCGTTCGGATTCGGATGCGGATTCGGATGCCCTGCGGATGCCATCCGGAAGCACATCCTAGGCGCCCGGATGCATTGGGATGCGCTCCAAGCGCCCAGGATACGCTTTCGGATGGCATCCGCAAGGCAACCGAGCGCATCCGGACGCGTCCACGTCAAACCACAGGCCCAAGCTCATTTTTTATGCAAAAAGCAACGTTAAAAAACAATAAAATATGCATTTCAATGAATATTTAATTCATTGTTTGACTTGGAAACCCTAAAACGGCCCTAGAAGAGGCCATTCAACATTTAATCTTCTCATTTCTTATGCAGCTTGCCTCTTTTTTCATTTTCTCTCCATTTTCGATTGTGAAGCTAAGGTGATTGTTTTCGAAGAGGAGCGTTCGTGGGCTGAGAGATAGCTTCCACAGAGGAGTTTTCAGCATCAAAGGTAAGCATTTGATCCCATTGTTGAGTTTTTTAATGGATTTTTTTAAGGTTTTGACAGATTTTTTCAAGTTTGGGAAGAAATATTTGAAGTTTTTTTTCATTTTTTCATTTTTTAAGAAATAATGAAACAAGTTTAGCTATTTGTTTTAGACTATTTTTGTATCGTTGTTTTGCACTTGTAAGCTTGATGTTCATAGTTTTTTTCTAAATTGTATTTATT
This sequence comes from Chamaecyparis obtusa, assembly GCA_027943335.1. Taxonomy (NCBI): domain Eukaryota; kingdom Viridiplantae; phylum Streptophyta; class Pinopsida; order Cupressales; family Cupressaceae; genus Chamaecyparis; species Chamaecyparis obtusa. The sequence goes on from BSBK01002552.1 coordinate 400,649, forward strand.
TATTTTCTTATTATAGCAAGGAAATCGATTGTATTCTGCAAGAATGGCCACCACTGGTAGTCAAAGTTTAGTGGGAGGGCAAAGTAACAATAATTTTAATATTGATGTAGGATCTCCCTTATGGAGACATACCACTAGAGTATCACAGGTTTCAGGAGGTGGCTCGTATCTTTGGAAATGCAATTTTTGTCAAAGTAACAAAGGAAAACCATTCAATAGCTCATATTCCCATGTAAAACTTCATTTTATGGGCCCTTCTGGAAAAGGTATCGCAATGTGCAAAGGCCCAAATGGGAAGGGGTTGTCTAGTGCACAGATAGCTTCATTTGTAAAAGAACAAGAAGAGGTTGACTGTTTAGTTAAAAGATCAAAAAAAAGTTTCTATCAACCTCCATCCAGAAATAACAAAATGCAAGTACCCAATGAACCAGTTGTATCCTCCAAACATCCATTCTTGGAAGTACCTATACCGGGAGAGGAAGAGGAAGTAGAAATTACAGCCTGCAAAAGAGGCCCATTGGATAGTGCATTTAAAATGGAGGCAAGAGAGCTTGCTGATGAAGCCATTGCACGTTGTCTCTATGCTAATGGTCTTCCTTTCAACTTGGTAAGATCACCATATTGGAAGGAAATGGTGGAAGCCATCAATAAAGCCCCAACTGATTACGTAAGTCTCGGGTATGAAAAGGTGCGTACCACTTTGTTGCAAAAAGAGAGGATTGCTATAGAGAGGGCTCTTCAACCAATTAGACATTCTTGGAAAACTTCAGGTATAACTATTGTGTCTGATGGATGGAAAGATACAAGAAACTGACCATTAATCAATGTGATTGCAATGTCCCCCAAAGGGTCAATGTTTTTGAGGGCTGTTGATTGTGAGGGGTAGGTGAAGGATTCACTGTTCATTAGTAGAATTCTCATTGAGGCCATAGAGATGGTGGGGAGTGAGAATGCGGTACAGGTGGTTACAGACAATGCCAAAAATTGTAGGGGTGCAGGTGCTTTGATTGAGGGTCGGTATGACCATATTTTTTGGACACCATGCACAGTACACTCCCTAAACTTGATCATGCAACAAATTGGCACTCAAATTGATTGGGTGAAGCAAATTTACCAAGAAGGGGAGGAGATACAAATGTTTGTGACGAACCACCACATGTCACAATCCATATTTAGAACATTCTCCAAATTGGAGCTGCTGAAGGTAAACTCAAATTGTAATTACTAAATTAGTAAATTTCATTTATTTATGTTCATGTTCAATTATCAAATTGTATATAACTTTGCTTAATATTTATTGACATATTGTTAACTTGTTTTATGCTTAGGTTGCTGAGACCCGTTTTGCGTCTCATACTATTGTTATGAGACGACTTGTGAAGGTGCAAACAGCATTAAGCCAATGGTTATTTCTAACCAGTGGAGTATATGGAAGGCTTCAAATTCAGAAAGAGCCCAAAAGGTCAAGGCTTTGGTCTTGGATGACAGTTGGTGGGCTCGGGTGCAATTTGTGTTGGATTTCACAGACCCTATCATGACCATGCTCCGCTTTGCCGATACAGATACACCTTGCTTGGGAGATGTGTATGATGGCATGGACACCATGATTGAGAAGGTAAAAGTTGCCATACAAAATCATGAGAATGACCCCACAGAATGTGAAGCCTTATGCAATAAGGTGGAGGCAATCATTCATCATCGTTGGGAGAAGATGACTACCCCATTGCACCTCTTTGCATATGCATTATCTCCAAGGTACTATAGTCAACAAGTACTTGGTATGCCAGGAAGAGTTGCACCATATGCGGATGAAGAAGTTGCTAATGGGTGCTACAAAGCTTTTACAAGGCTCTTCCCAAATGATCAAATGCACGACTCAGTGAGGGAAGAATTTGGCTTATTTGCTTCGGGTTCAAAAATGTCTCCATATGCAATCAAGGACCAACATAAAACAGGAGCTATCACTTGGTGGTACATGTATGGTCAACCATTCAAGTATCTACAACCTCTTGCAATCAAGATCCTGTCAGAAGTAAGTTTTTTTGTTGTTTTTTGTTTACCACATGTATTCTACAATTTATTGTTTAACATTCTTTAAATTGTTTTTCATTTGTATGTTTAATTGTGTGAACATTATCCAGGTTGCAAGTTCTTCTACTGTTGAAAGGAATTGGAGTACATACTCCTACATCCATTCAGTGAAGCGCAACCAGTTGGGCTCAAAGAAAGCTGAGGACTTGGTTTACATTCATACCAACTTGCGTCTTTTGTCACGCAACCAGAATGAATACAAGGAAGGGTCAACCAAGCTTTGGGATGTAGTCCCTGAGTGTGCAAACTTGGATGCAACGCTTCATGATCTTACTGCAGTCACAGATGATGGTGATGATACCATCACACATGGTGCATCTAGCACAAGTGGAACCGTTCTTGGTTCAAATGATCTTGACCTTGCAGCAATTGGACTTGGAGATAATGAGAATGTGGATATTCTTGAGAATCCTTATGATTCTCAATCTGATTAGTGAATCTTGAGTCTTGACTCTTGAATCCTTGATTGATAAACAATGAAACATTGAATGATGAGCTAAGTTTTGAGTTTGTAATTTAAATTAGTTATTGAACTTCTTTCTATTTGAATATGTTTGTCTATGAAGTTTTAAGTTGAAGTTGAGCTATCGAATATGAAATATCTTGAATCTTGTCACTTGATGTCTTAATCAATGGTAAAGTATCATTATTCTGATAATCTGATTCATACTATCAAATGATTTATTTTATATTTTTGTATATTTCAGATTTCTTGCACTTCATATATATATATATACGCATCCGCATCCAAAAAAAAAAAATTTCACGCATCCGGACCCGAATCGGCAACTTAGCCAAAACCATAGTTGCCTCAGTTTAGTTTTGACCATGTTAATAGAAAAGATCCTATAGATCACATATACACACAACATAGAATATAAATAACTGTCTACAACAACTAGCATGGTTCACAAGTTATAGAAATTATTTTTCTATACATGAATACAATTTGCATAGCCTCCACAATATGGACTCAAAACCTGAAATAAAAATGAACCAAAAATGTGTGTGTATGATTTAGTTACAATAGATGTGACAATTTGTCACAATTCTATTGATTCATTTGTAACAATAATACAAAGTGTTTACATCCAAACCACAAAGCACTCTGACTACCACTCTTTGATCATTTATTTTATTTAATGTCTGCCTTATCAAATATTCATATGGATACAAGTCTAATAAAATATAATGTCAAAATTGTAGTCCGTTGGAATGTATAAGCACAAATAAGTAAAAGTAAAACAAAAATAATACATGCAAGATACCCTAGAAAAATCAAAATGATTAGGAAAATATTTGGTAGGAAAGTTTTACACCTCTGCAGGGCCAAAAAGACAAACTTTGAAGTTTCCATCTGCCAAAAGGCGCAATCGATTGCATCCACTACAGAAATGTTGTGTCATTGATGTAATGAAAGAGATGGTACCCTGGAAGCCTTCTATCTTAAAGTTCTTTGCTGTGTCAGATGGATGATCTTGAAGCCGTTTGAGACCTTGATACCGCTGCACCTGTCATGACTCATAGGAAACCTGTTTAATCTCTAATAACCATGAAGCTTTCACGGTCCATTAAAATGAGCAAGAGAGCTTCTAGTAAAAATACTCTGTTTAATTTTATCAACATTATAAATCACACTCCATGATCCCTTATCAGGATAAGAAAAATGATGCAAGAATGGCAGGAGTGGCTCAATATAAATGTATGAGATGCCGAGAGGATGATGCAGAAATCAAATTAAAATTTAGGTACAAGATAACACATCCAAAAAGTTAGAGCCAAAAAAATAGAGTCTAAAATATAAACACAGGGTGAGAGCAAAGGATAAAAAATATGCCAAACATGATGTAAAGTTGTACAAGAGGACTCCAAAAATTTGAAGGGTGAAAAGGTGGCAGGGAAGAGCAAAAGAAATTTAAAAAAGAGGGGAGATAAAAAAAAAAAATATTTAAACCATAAGATCACCTGGGAGAAAGCTAAACAAAAAAAATCAGCTAACTGTAAGGAAACACACACAAGTTAAGAGCTAATTGTTAAAAACTATAGAGAAAAGATGTCTTATTTCAGAAAGTAACTAAAGGGAGAAGTGAAAGGAAAGAGGAAAAAGATGGCAGCGAAAACACGTCAAAGGGAAGGGAAGAGGAATCTCAAGAGGGAAAGAATTTTTAGGGGTGTCAGCCACACAACAAAAAGACGAGAGTTCAACAAAGATAAATTTAAAATGAACAAGGAAAAACAAAATCACAATGTGGATTTACAGAGATGACTCATTGTTAAGATTACAATCTAAGAAGCTTAAGGTACACACTGACATTCCATGGATGCTTCTACCTACCACTTTGTCCATAATTTCAGCATAAGGAACAAGCTTCTTTACATTCCAGACATTGCCATCAAAAGGCATGAACTCAATAAATCGCACATTGATGGGCTTTTCCCTTGTCATCTCTACAAAGTCACAAATCTCGTCATCATTTAGCCCACGCATGACAACACAATTGACCTGTCACCACACCATGGTAAGGATCATAATAACAAAAATAATACTTGACTAACAAACTGAAAAACTCAAAACCACAAATCAGAAAAGGAACATTTTATAGCTACTGAAAACAAGTTATTTGTAATTTTTAACCACTTTTTATCTACTACATTAAATATCAACAATATGCTAAAAATGCTGTTATAATTTTAGTGCAAGAATATTACCTTAACAGGATTATAACCAAGGTCAATGGCAGTGTCTATTGCTTCCAAAACTTTTGCATGCCCTTTGCGTCTAGTCAAGAACTCAAATTTTGCTGGAACTAGAGTATCCAAGCTAATATTCAACAAGTTCAATCCAGCTGCTTTCAGATTTGGAAGTTTTTTGGCTAAAGTGAGACCATTTGTTGTCATTGCCAGGGTCTTCAGACCTTTTAGGCCAGTCAAGCGAACACATATATCTTCAATATCAGGCCTAATAGTTGGTTCTCCACCTGTCAACCTTATCTTGTCAACACCTGAAGCCACAAAAAGGTTTGCCAAACGTATAATTTCATTTTGTGATAAAAGCTCCGGTTTGGGTGTAAGTTCTACACCTTCAGAAGGCATGCAATATTGGCACCTAAGGTTGCACCGCTCTGTCAAGGAGATCCTTAGGTATGTATGCATCCTTCCAAATGAATCAACAAGCATATCTGAAACAATCACATTTTCGGCAGATGATTCAGGCAATGGATTTGCTGCGGCAGTTGCCAATGACCTTTGGCTTGATCCCCCACTAAAATGGGATAGGAAGAAAGGATGCCAAGAAAATGTATTCACAGGTACTTGATACGAAGATAATGACTGCATCACATCATCCTGATAGAAAGTTCAAACATAAAACCCCTTCAGAAAGTGCTAGAAACATGTCTTAATATTTTCTATAAAACGTTTATACTGGTACAAAATCCTAGTTCCATCACAGCAATCTACAAAATTACAATATCATAATCTGCTGATAAAGAAGATATAAAAATGCAAATTTTCTGCAAGTCCAGATGATTAGAAACAAAAGTTGCGGGGTGAGAACTCTATCAGGATCAATACAGGCTATGATTTGAGATTTCCAAATTTTGAACAATGCATCAACATCCTTAGTTCTAAATTATAATTCAGACAACCATCCATGAAGCATCAGTATTGCAGGAAAATTCTGAACATCTTGAAAACAAAAAGAAAAGGGCATAGTACTAACACAGGATGGTAGGCAGCAGGGTATGTAAGCATCCTTTTCCCACTTTAAATTCTTAATTTCTACTATATAATAACAAATATTGTGATGGCAAGTGGGCAAAGTATGTGTTTACTCTGAAGTCTGATTAATGCTTAATGGTCCATAGCTTGAGGCTAATGCTGATATACCTCTTCTAATGGAGATTTCTACAGCTATTTCCCCTATACAATCTCAGCAATATTCATTTTTCAAGGTGTGGGGTCATTTATGATGAATATGAATATGGCTGGGAATTTGAAATATAATACCACTGCTGCTGCTGTTTGAATATGAGGACTTTCACAGTTGATGGTTCTCTCCCCATCCTTCCTTCCACCATTAAAAATCATGAAAAAGAAGTTGAAGAATAAAGGAGAGTATAAAGTTGAAGCTTGTACAAATGGAAGAATCACATCCAATTGTTCTTAATCAGAAATCACACAGGAAACACACTCAGGTTTCAATGAGAAGGCATAAGGGAGAATAACCTGCAAATGTTCTCAATCACCTGCAATTGATTTAAATATCATTCTTGGGGGAGCAAACCCCAAGCAGAAACTACAAAACAATAGTTAGAACAAAAATGTAAACTCGGTAAATGGGCAGTTATTAATATCTTGCCTTGAAGCTATTTTGCAGTTTCACACATAGTTGAAAAACTCGAAGTTGGCAAAACTCGGCAGACCCAACAAAAAAAAAAAACTCAGGACTCGCCAAAAACTCAGCAAAAAAAATCGGCAATAAATTGGCACTTTTATTGAATATTTCAAAATACATATATTTTTAAAATATTTTCAAAAACACACATATCTACTAACTCAACTTCTGAATAGATATAAATTGCAAGTTTTTATATCATGAAAATTATACATCGTTTCAAGTGTAAACCTTGGTTGCATTTGGCCATGTACAAATGAGTAACATTTTTAAATAAGGTTTTATATGTTTTTGTGTCATTTGATTTTTGTATGGAAAACTTTATAATTTAAAAGTTGTCAACATAAAACGATATACATGTGTGTGTGTGTTTATTATTTTAAATCTAGATTTTTATAAAATCTATAGATATTATATTTGAAATTATAAAATCTTATTTTATATAATTGAAATTGAAAATAGTAAAAATTAATTTAAAAAATTATATGTTTAACTATAATTATAAATTATAATAATTAAATGAATGAAAAAAGGCATGGTTAAAAATAGAAAAAAAAAGAGAAAATTTTAAAAACTAAACCTCAGTTCGTACGTATATAGGATTTTTAATTTATTAAAAATACAGACGAAAATTTGGAAATACTTTAAAACAACCAATAGTTTAGCTTTCAAAAATAAACCCATATTTCGATTATGAGGGAGGGACATTTTTGTTTTCAGCGATAAATCCTCTGATTTTTCCTGTAGCCACCATGCCCGACTGCCTTTCAAATTTGCAAACAGTGCCGTCACAACCTTCTCTCCCTCTGTCACAGCGTTTAAAAACGAAACAGTGATAACTTAACAAAAACCCTAAATAGAGCCGCGATTCATATTTTAGTTTATGTTTTCTTTTACGGCTGATTATATAATAAGAATATTGCGTGATTTCGCGATTTTTACGCTAAAATATCACTGCACTACTTGTAAAATCTCGGCTCCGAGTTATTCAGCGATTTACTCATTTGCATAAGGGACTTGCAATACTTAACGATTTCTGTGTGATATTTTCAACCATGGACTTCCACAAATAAAATAAAAAAGAAGAGGATTTTGAGAATGATTGGTTTGCATATTGCCCACTAACGTATGCTATGATCCTCTATACTAAACTTTCTAATGAGGCCTTATATTGCCATCGGGGTGATATGATTGTGTACATCGGAGACTATACTGTGATTTGATGCTTTCTCACTATATGTGATTTTGAACTGTCATCAATGTATGGTATCAATGAGGCTTTATATTGTCATCTTTGATCCAACTATGTATTATGGGATGTGTATATAGTGATGTTATATGCTTGGAATCATTTTGTGTTCTAGTACTACATCGTACATGCCAATGAGGTTGCTAATGGAATTGCCATCAAGGGGTATGGATCATGTATTTTGGATTCATGTAGTGGATTTGTATATTTTATATTATTTTAGTGTTTCAATGTGTGATAGCCCTAATTGCATTCTATATAAATAAATAAATAAAGGCTGTGACAAGGAGTGGCAGCCTTTGCCTCTTGAACATAAAGTTGTATGACATTTTGAGTAATAAATGAGCCATAGTAAGGTTCCTGATTATATGATGATTGATGCACTTAGTCAATCACCAGGACATTGATACTCCATGCAGCCAGTATTGTTATGATACTGTCCAACAGTGATAATTCGATCACTCTTAAACAGTACCACAACCATGCTAACTTCATTGACCAGTGGCATGATGGTCGGCTAGGCCCACCTGTCATCATATAACAAAATGCACAGCCATATCTCATTTCTCAACCGTATCTCATATTCTTATTTACGTCCTTAGCCAATCGGCTATAAGTATCACTAATAAAATAAGATTGGGATTGATGGCATAAATGTCTTGATCAATCACCTAAGTTTAAGTCAATATGCAATTACCCAGATTACAATTAATAACACATGGTTATGAGTTAACAAATCATAACCGAAGAAACACATGATCAAAGGATGAGGTGTCTCGTCCTCACGTCTTTTCCTTTATCTAATGCAAGTATATAAAGAGCATCAACTTATCTTTTGAAGGCATCAAATATATATTTTATTTATTTATATTTCCAAGATCTGCTTTGTTTAGAGAAATCTGCCTCTCAGGTGTACCTAGTGCAAGCACAAAAAGGAACTAATCAGAGACGGCATATTTTATCATTACATACATCTATTGAAAGATCAGGCAAAGCAATTAATATCGTTGCAAGAGCATATATATATATATATATATATATATATATATATATATATATGATTGTGTGTTTGTGTATCTCAGAGACAGCAACCCAGATCGCTTCAGACGATAAGTCAAGAACACTGCATGTGATATATTGATATACTCGAGAATTTGCAGCATCAAGAGTAAATTGCATATTTTATATTGTAAATCAGAAACAACAATATTGACCTGTTACTATAAGTAATAGAGTACAATTTCATATTGTATAAATTCATTGCCATTATCATACTGCGGGCTTTATAATATATTACTTCAATCATTATTAGATCACTGTTATTGCATATATTATTAGAGAATACATAGTGTTTACATAATCTTCCATTACTTGCTTCATATACTATCAATTGACATAGTAAGGAAAGACAAATTGAAGTAACAATGCCGGCATACTCATTATAGCCAAAAAGGGAACATTACAATTGGTATCAAAGCCATTGTTTCATGCCAACCCGTGAATTGAATGAGCAAAAAGGAACTCAACACTTACAGCAGGAGGAAAACAAGACAGAATTCAGGAGACAAACAAAATGGGAGATGAAGGAGAAATTAGCAAAAAGATGGCCAAGCAAAGGAAAACTCAAAATAGGTTGGCCCAATTAATCGATGTCTTGACATATACAATCTTAAATAGGGATACTGAAAACAATGGACAAGACAGGCATTCACAAAATGAGAGCCCAAAAAGCAAATCTACAACTCCCAGCTCAAGACCAGGAATGCCCACATTCTCCCAAACCGAGCAATCTGAAAAAATTGAACCTCCGTTCATGCAACTACAAGACCAATTTAAGCAAGATTGGATTGATGGCAGTTTACAAACTCAAATGTCATTAACGGAATATCTAGAATTGAGAATGAAATATTTACCACAAAAGGGAATGAAGAAGGATATTCATAATTGAAGAGAATGATTGAAAAACTGAGCATTCCACACTTTGACGAGTCAACAGAAAAAACTGCAAGAGCATGGGTGCCAAAACTAGACACCTACTTCCAATTGAATACAATGACAGAAGAAGAGGCTATCAAATTTGCAGCACTTCACTTGGATGGCACAGGCCATGAATGGTGGTATCACGGATTGGTCGCTATGGGACATTCCAAGATCAAATCATATAAGGAGTTTACAGAGAGACTAATAGAGAGATTTGACAATAAGGACCTAGAGCTACATTTCAAGGAACTGATGTGAGTAAAGCAAAGGGAACCAATCGAGGAATATATCATGGAGTTTCAAAGGGTTTCTGTCCAGGTCACCGAAATATCCATAAGACGCTTGATTGTTTTTTTTATGGATGGCTTACAAGATCCCCTAAAAGGTTGGGTCAAAGCATTAAACCCCAACTCCCTGCAAGAGGCCATCAAGATAGCAAGAGATATAGACAGGGTCTATCAAAAACAAGACCACACCCAAAGAGATACCAAGCCCAAAAGAAATCACAAATACACCCCCTAATAAGGACATACCCCTTAAGTTCAAACTTGACATGGAAACAAGACAGAAATTAAGAAGACAAAAGCTACATTTCACTTGTAAAGAACCATGGGTGCCTGGGCACAGCTGCAAAGGAAAAGGACAAATTCGCTACATTGAAGTGGGGCCCTCTAGTGATGACAATGAGGACATTAACAATGTTAGCAGTGATTCAGACCCAAAGAGTAAACCGCCTTTAGAGTCAAAGCAAGGAGGGTAAGGAGGGTATCTAGCCACATTGGAAGGATCTTCTCAAAACACTTTTCAAGTCAAAGGCAATCTTGAGGAAAAGGATGTAAATATCTTATTGGATAGTGGCTCAACCCATAACTTCATTAACCATATCTGGGTTACTACACATAGAATACCAAGCTATGAACAAAAGGATATTGAGATCACGATGGCTAATAGATTAACCATAAACTGCAACACTTTGACTCCCAAACTCGCAATCACCATTGGACATAATACTTATACTGCCCTTGTATCTTGTACATAAAGTTGTATGACATTTTTATTAATAAATGAACCATAGTAAGTTTCCTGATTAAACGATGATCGATGCACTTAGTCAATCACTAGGACATCAATATTCCATGCAAACAGTATTGTTATGATACTATCCAACAATGATCAATAATTTGATCACTCTTAAACGGTACCACAACCCATCTCACTGCGATCAACCAACCATCTAAAAGATTGATAACGAACACCCTGAAAAGACTGCAGTGTCCCAAACTCTCCCAAGAGATAGTGGTGAATAACTGAACTATTCCTAGAGAATCTCCCATAACTGGTTGTACTAAAGACTACAAGTGCTCAAAACAGAACCACCCCAAGACTGAGGTCGCCATAAACAGTGTGAGAAAACTAAGACAGCAACAAACAATCATAAATCTCACTGAATACATTGGAATCGTGAGAATGTGAGTACTTGAAAAGCCATCTCCAATGAGCAAATCTCCTCTACCATCAAATCCTCAACCATATACTAATCATCTATTGGATCGGAAATGCATACAAACTCATTTGCATGCCTAAACAGTAGTCCTATGGGTTCTGATTGGAAAGCGAATAGCAGAACCAACACTAAAATTTTGCCCACAACTCTAGTCAGTGACCAAACCTCATCACTAGAAAATGTAACTAGGTGCCAAATCCTACAATCAACTCCATTCTCATCACCTGAAGACTTCAGTTCATACTAAGTTTCACCTCTTTGTAACCCAGCATAACAACCAACCGTTAAACGCAAACTGACAATCCTGCAAGCTACAAATCCTCCTTCTGAAGGAGAGTACATCTCATACCATGATGAAGTATAACTCCCCTTATGCCAATCATTTAGTCTTTTCTTATTTGTCTTCAGAAATATATTCAACTCATGAATATATTCAACTCATCAATTTGTGGGCTGAAAGAGAAATGATATGCACTCCTCAACATGCAATCAAGCTAATAAGTACTACCTTGTTTTTGAAAAAACTGATGCTCACATCTATTGGACTCATATCAATCCTGCTTTTACTACTCTACTCTGATACAACCAATATACTGCAACATCTTGTGAAGCAATTGACTTCTCCATGGAGTCCAAACCATAAATCTATTATACACCTGCAAGATGAAATGAGCATCTCTCATCCAAACTCCAAATGCCGGTATCTCATCAATGCTCCATTGGTCAAAACTAAAAGTATAATCCTCTTGATGCCAAACCACATACTCAGTTGTATTTAACAATGCATATAAAGGAAACTAATATCTCCAATCTGAAAATTGGCTCTAATAAAGTAATCCAGTCATACACCTTTGCCACTTCAAACATCTCACCAAATCCAAGTTGTCACAAAGATATGCCCTCGCGAAACCATGAATAGCAACTTCATTACCCGAACACATGCCTAATGAGAGCAACTTACCAACATCAACTTCTTCAGGGAACATATCCAATAAGGAAATTGACGAAACTCATGAAGACAAGTTGCCCATGCATCCTCATTAAGTCCAACAAAGCTTTCAACACCATCTGATTGTGTTGATTATGTGGTTGCATTAACTTAATTCCCAAAGCAAAGCCAGCACCACCAAAACCAAACACATAGAAGCCTCTAATGTTGATGTAAGCATGCAACTGAAAACCCATTTGTGATGCCAAACTAAATTCTGAAAATTGGAATGATTCATACCTCATTTGGTCATCTCCTAAATCTGCATTATCCTTTCCCTCAACATATGAATCACTATTGCTAATGGGACAGCAACTAATAATGAAAAGTCGAAAAACTCTATGATCAGCATAATAGGACAGCAACTAATCATCAAGGTACTCACTAAAATCTTTTGAATCATGTTAGAAAATTCATCAATCTGTTGCACACTATAATGTTCCAAGGCCGTACGGCCTTCACACTAACTGCAGCCTCAATCATGTTTTGTACGACTCCCAAAATACCCCACGTTCAGACCAAATGAATCCTCTACACCCTCCATCAAGGTGATCTATCCGTACATGATGTTTTGATGGCAAGTGAACAGGTGTCACACTCGTACGGCAAATGTCGTACGGTGACAAGATTGATCGTACGTTGTCGTACAGTGAGGTGGCCACTCATATGTGTTATGTCGTCTGGTAATTATCTTCTATCGTACGCCTGCAGCCTCCCTCCAATCTTCCATACGACACTTCTCCTTCGTACGCTCTATATGGGAATGATGGCGATGAATACCAGAAGGTTGATACAAGTGAATTTGGGTCAGGGATTACACTCAGAATTAGATGTTATAGAATTAAGCATAGATGTAAATTACGCACTTGCAAGAGGAAGTAATGATATATCGAATATATCTTCAATACAACAATCTCAGATCAAGAACAGAATAAGGTGAGGAGTTACTCACACCGAAACAGCAAATACCAAGTAGGGAGGATCTTTCACCTCCGAAATGGAAGACAACAGAACTCCAACTGGAATTTGCACATATAAAGAAAATACCAAATTTGCATAGCAACAACAACTAACTCGGCCTTATATATGGCTTCGGGGAAACTTCCCAAAGGATTACAAAAAGTGCCAACATAGCCAAAATGTTACCAACAATAAAATAAAAAGGGGCCTAAGAGATAATAATTTTAATTTTGGGGCCAAACACACAAAATTATTAAATTAAATTATTTAACAATATCAGGGACATTACAGCCCTCCGGCCCAAGAATTGCTTGCCCTCAAGCAATTGCAAATATGGATGCTCCAAAATCTGTCTGCCTTCCCAGGTGGCATCCTCGATTGGCAGGTCCTTCCATCGCACTAGGAATTCCTTCACTAGGCATGACCTCAGCTTCTCTCTAACGTTGATGATCTCAGTTGGTTCTGGAATTAGTTTCCCCTCTTCGTCAATGGGAGGTAGTTCCTTCGATACTGTGACACGTTGCCCGATGGCCTTCTTGAGGCACGACACATGAAAAACACAATGAATCCGACTCCCCTCAGGAAGTTCCAACTCATAGGCAACTTCGCCCACCCTCCGAACAATCTGTAGGGTCCATAGAAACGCGGCTTCAACTTCTCCTTACCACATGTCTTCGAGGAGGATTGTTTGTATAGTTGAAATCGGAGGTATACCAAATAGCCTACCTCAAAACTCCACTCAATCTATCGGTCGGCATACATCTTTTGCTCCTTCTAAGCCCTCTGCGGGTTATCCTTGGGAGATCTCATGATATCCATACTTTCATGTAGCCTGTCCTCATTCAACTGTGCTTGCATCTCCTAGAAAGTGGCCTCTTGCTCCCCACGAGGTGCTTCTGCTTTTTGGGGAAATGTCGGCATTTGCGCAATCAGGAGTGTGAGCATTGTGGGTTTCACCTTCTAGTGACCGAATTATCGCTCTGTCCATTGTGATCTCCATTTGTTCTGTCCAACGCCAATTGTCGCAATGTATCCTCCATGAGCTTCTGTTGTTGTTCCCCTCAACAGTGCCATGACTTCAACAGCAGGGTCCTGGGGTTCCCCCATTTTGTCGGTGGAACAGTATCTCCTTCTGGTGTATACTTTGAGCGCCTTACGCATCCACAAGCTGACAGGCTGGCAAAATCACCTGCTCTAATACCACTGTAATATTCCAAGGCCGTACAGCCTTCACACTAACCGCAACCTCAATAATGTTTCGTACGGCTCCCAAAATACCCCATGTTCAGACCAAATGATTCCTCTACACCCTCCATACAGTCAAAGTGATCTATTTGTACATGATGTTTTGATGGCTAGTGAACGGGTGTCACACCCATAAGGAAAATGTTGTACGATGACAATATTGACCATACGTTGTCGTACGGTGTGATGATCACACGTATGTGTTATGTTGTACAGTAATTGTCTCATGTCGTACACCTATAGCCTCCCTTCAATCTTTCGTACAACACTTCTTCGTACGCTCTATATGGGAATGATGGTGATGAATACCAAAAGGTTGATACAAGTGGATTTGGGTCAAGGATTAGACTCACAATTAGATGTTATAGAATTACGCACACATGCAAATTACACACTTGCAAGAGGAAATAATGATAGCACTTCAAATTATATCGAATAGATCTTCAATACAACAATCTTGGATCAAGAACAGAATACGATGAGGAGTTACTTCTATTGAAACTACAGATACCAAGTAGGATCTTTCACCTCCGAAATGGCAGATAACAGAACTCCAACTGAAATTTGCACATGTAAAGAAAATACCAAATTCGCATGCCTACAACAACAACTAACCCGACCTTATATATGGCTTCAGGGAAACTTCCCAAAGAATTACAAAAAGTGCCGACACAACCAAAATGTTACTGACAATAAAATAAAAAGGGGCCCGAGAGAAAAATTATAATTTCGGGGCCAACAACACAAAATTATTAAATTATTTAATAATATCAGAGACATTACACACACTGATGGTATTATGCCAACTCATCAATCTAAAAGTATGTAGAATCTGATCATTAACTAGCAATGAATGAAGTTTAGGATACATCACTATTTCATGCTTAACCATACAATTTTGAACTAGGTGATGCCCTTTTCCAAGGTTATCCACATTAATTGGATTCTTCATCTCATGACAAATCAAATCATGAGCAGACAAAGGATTTCGGTCCACAATCATTAAATGAGTATTTGCTTCATACTTTTCATTGCTGACATCAAAAGTCTCATGTGTCTCATCATCTAGTTTTACTTGATCTTCATCAGTTGCGAATCTCTCAAATGTACCCCTCCGAAATCTGTTTGCATATCCTATTATAGCAGCAATCCCAAGGCTGTAATCTGCATCATCATGTGAAGATTGAACTTCCAAGTTCAAGATTTCAGATTCTTGATGTATTTCCCAGTCCCTATCATCATATTGAATCTTCTTAGTTTGGAACATATTGAAATCATTGTGCATTAATTCATCCTTACCAAGTGCGTTGATCCCTTCAACAATTTGTATGATCTTCATAATTTTTGTATTAGGTTGTCCTTTAGTAGGGATTGCCATAGGTGACTGATTTTATAATTTGCAAGATGAAGAATGTGCCAAGCTCAACTCTAAACAAAGCTCATCAATCTGATTTTCTGCTTCTTGTAGGGCCATTTGAGTAGTCTCCAAATAATTCTTGGTATTCATAAGCTCATAGGTAAGATCGTCAACTTCTTCTTTCCCTCTCAATGCATCAGAATATATTTCAGCAAGATTGAGGAGATGATCTCGATTTGAGAGTAAATGTAATGATTTCATTTTTTTCATAGCTTCATTACCTGTAAATGAGACGGTTCTCCTACAAATCCCTTTTGTCTTTTCTCAAGTTGAACCCTCCAAAAGTGATCTTCAACCATCTTATGAGCGTTGTCATCTTCAACCATCTTATGAGTGTTATCAAAATGTGTTAATGCTGCCACAATCTTATCTTCATTGACCTTCAATTGGTTCTCCAATGTATGTAACTAACTAGGCTTATAAACCATCCAAGATTCTCACAAAGGTAATGAATATCTTCTAGCATCTCTTCATAAGTCTTCATCTTTTACACCTGCTCTAGTGCCACTGTAATGGGCTGCCTTGTTTGGTCTGATTTTTATTTTTTTTAATGTATGGTTTATAAGTTTGATATTGTTTTATCCAATCATAATATGAATGCAAATACAGTAAAAAATTGCAGCATTGATATATTAAGAAAGTTGATAGCTCAAGAAATTTCACATTAAATATTTCCAGAATTTCTAAGTTAGGTCTGAAGTACAAATTTTCTTCCTAAAACTGAATACCATTCCAACTAAATGAAATTACAATATAGTCTGAGGCATACCCATCAAATCGATATGCTGAAAACGATATTTACAGTTCATATAACAGCATTATATGTTTTCCAAACCCTAGACATCTGCCTTCTAATTACAATCAGGTGCAGCTGAGAAGAATGACACTAAACAGGGCTCTTGTCTCTGTCAAGATGCAGTTCGGAAACTTCCCAAACCCAATCGTTTCTACTCCAACATCCAACACTCAGCTTCTCTACTTTGTTAGCAACTCAAATGGGATGGCTAGGCAAGAATACCACAGCTACAGCAGTTCTGATGTGGTGCGTCCAATATGTGTAATTGCACAGCAATATACTCCTATTTCCTCCTAAGATTATCCTCCAACCTTCTATTGAATGCAAACTTTACCCCCACAATTCTTCACACAAATTTCTGATATAAAATCAAATCCCTTAACCAGCAAATAAGAATTCTTTATGTAAATGTAATGCCTGAATGCAAACACCAAATGATTCCCCAGACTGTGTCTTTCAACAGCGCAGGGATTGTAACCAAAGAGGAATTTCATCCTTCAAGTCCTTGAGAAAAACTCTCCAAACAATTTAATCAATTTCATAAATTTTCCAGCTTGCCTAAAAGTGAGCTCTTGGAAATCTTTTATAATGCTCTCATAAGAACTCATTCACTCATCTTATCAATGTGGGAAAAACAAAATCACCTTTTCCCCATCACTTTTGTCTTTTCCTGTTATTTCAAGATTTTTCTTTTTTCTCCTATTTTCTCACGATTGTTTTTCCTCCTATATTTCCACGAATGTTTTTCCTTTAATATTTCCCCATGTCACTTAAAATAACTTTCCCTTTAACTTAAGTCCCCATTTACATTTTATGTCTCCAATATGTTATTAAATAAAGGGACTTTAACTATTTCCCACTTAACTATAGTCTCGTATTAATAAAGTTAAATATTATAATTAACTTTATAAACTAACATTATTAATGTATAAATAAATCATATCAATGATATTAAAATCTTAAGTCGATATTAATCATTTACCATCGACATGACATTGGCACCAAAGATCCCGACCATGCCCAAAATGACTTACTATAAATAGTAAGTAGGCTAAAACTGCATCTAGACACCTCAAATTGACCTACAACAAAAACTGCCTAGGCCAAATGGCATCAAAGTCTCTTAAATGTCCTAGTTAGCATACAGGACCATGGAGAAATAGGCTAAAGACAAACTCATACAACTTGTAGTAGAAAGGGCACATTACAATCTTGTGATTAGTAGTTATCCTCTAAAAGGTGTGAGTAAGAAGTAGGAAGAGATATGACTTATTTGAAAGGTTGTGACTGTTTGAAAGGAGATATCTCTAAGGACATACAAATAAGAAGTGAATTAGATGTGAGGACGATATGAAGATTTATTTTATTTAT
Source organism: Chamaecyparis obtusa (assembly GCA_027943335.1). NCBI lineage: Eukaryota > Viridiplantae > Streptophyta > Pinopsida > Cupressales > Cupressaceae > Chamaecyparis > Chamaecyparis obtusa. The sequence goes on from BSBK01002552.1 coordinate 418,646, forward strand.
TATTGTTCAAATATAGACGGATCTACATGGGCAGAAGCCAGAACCCAAATCGCACGAGTACATGGATTGATATCAGGAACAGCGACATATATATTGCATGAGTAACAGGAATTATATCAAAAACCATGACAGTACAGATTACCTATCATCGGATCATCGCCATTACAAAGATAATATATCCCACAAGTGATCAGATTGGGTTGATTGTGCAATCAGATTGGGTTGATTAGAAGCAGTATAATTAGCATATATTATAAAGAAGATATCTGGAACAACATATACTCTACATATATGCAAATGGTATTTGTATATATGTATATATGTTTTTATGTATGTAACTATCTATATATAAGATCAAAACAAATAAGATTGCACTCATACTAAGGAGATATTAGAAATAGGAAAAATGTTAGCTCTTGATCAAAATATTATATCAATACATTCATTACTATTCAACACTTAGATAAGAGAGGATATTATTGTTAATGTTTTCGAACCAGAATATACATAAGCAGCAATAGAAATCAAGAACACAAAAATGATAGATAACACAACAGAATTATCTTGGGAAAAACCCTCCTCTCCGAGGGAAACTACCCAGCCCACAAAATCATGATGACTTTATTGACTTCTTTGAATCAAATACAAAGCTTCATACTAATGATTGCCATCAACATCTGAACAATCATAAAGCCTCATTAAAATCCTCTCAATAATCACATGCTAGTTCTCACAGAGCACAAGTAAGGATTGATCAATAGTTTTCACATAATGATCATATTTGATCATCGTAAGAAGAAACCAATATAGATATGTCTCTAACATACACAATCAAATACTGGAAGTATCAAAACTGTTGAATCCCTGTCGCTGAAGAACACACCAAAATCTGAAGGCTCGGTATCTTCTATCGCTGCATTCTAGAGACCTGAACCAAAAACATTCAATTATTATTATTGCCATCACATGAGAGGCATCTATATGCCTGAATAGTCATCCACCGTATCAAGATAGGTTATGATACAAGAATTAACTCTGGTATACAAAATGACAAGGCTGACACATCAATACAAAACGGCCTCATAAAACATAACTTGACGCCATATAAAGAGAACTAACGTCGATATTATGTGAACTATTGAAGGCGAGAAGAAACCGTCAACTATAACACAGCAAAGATACGCACGATGCCAAAACAAAACACTCAAAGCCAAAACTGCTAGCAAAGACAAAGACATATGCCTAATGTCAGGTCAGTGATTACATGGCGCCAAGTGAAGCAAGAAGATGAAACACGAACACACACGGAAGCACTGAATAAAAGATATGTCACACAAGAGAACCATAGCGAAGACAGAGATAGAATAACTCCAGAAGCTCGGGAGATAGAGATAAAATATAAACACTGCAACCTTTTGACATTCGAACCAAGAATAAAGAAGAGTCTTTGTCTCGAAGTGTATCAATAACAAGATCACAATATTTTAGCAATTCCATAGCAAAACAGAGGAAAAGAGAAACAGTGCCATCCATAGTCACACATAGATTTTTGAGAAGCTCGATGTAGACAAGTGCAAGTATGAAGATTTCTATCGCAACTACTAATCTTCAACACTCCCTCTTAGCAAGATAAAAATCATTCATATGTCATGGTGCATCTCAACCTGACAAGCACAATGGAGCTGCAACCAAAAGTGTCACTAACAAAATCTCATCACAGATTTTTCTCAACATAATATTGTCATCTCAGTATGACATTCATAAAGAGTTGCAACCAAAAAAATATCAACAAAATCTCATCACAAATTTTCTCAACATAATATTATCATCTCAGCATGACAATATTCACCATAGCTACTCCTAGAGGGTGAAACAAAAACAAAGAAAATAAAGTCATGGAATTACACACATGACATCCACCATGGCTACTCCTAGAGGTTGGATCCACCATAGCTACTCCCAGAGGGTGGAGCAAGGGCTTTCACCTCAAACTTCTCCCAGAGAAGAATGCATTACCACCTTGCCTACTCGCAAAGAGTGGTACAAGGGCTTTCACCTCAAACTTCTCCCAGAGAAGAATGCATTACCACCTTGCCTACTCGCAGAGGGTGGTACAAGGGATTTCACCTCGAACTTCTCTCGCAGAGAACTCATTAACCTTCTAACATCCTCGTCCAAGGTTGCTTGTGATGAATAGACAGCCTCCCTCTGAATGGAGACTCCCTCTCAGTCAAAACAACATACTGCATTGATTATCATAACAGAATAGAACTGAATACTGAGACTCCCTCTCAGTCGATACTTCCTCTCAGTTGAGACTCCCTCTCAATAGGGACAGCATACTCAAGCTTAGATTATCACAATAAAAATAATTTACTCCAATATTTGTCCGACGATGAGCTTTAGGAGTCACACTACTACACGAGCTTGTTGATCCTCTGCAAAAGGACTTGGCACTCTTCCTCTGCCACACAAGCTCCCTCCGAATCTCATATCCTCTTCTTAGAATAAACTAATCACAAGATATCTGAATAGGTACATCTTCTTCAAGAGCCACCAACTCAGCTCAAGCTGCAATTTCTCATCATCCTTGAGCTCCTCAATCCACCCTGGAAGCATTTTAGAGAGATTAGCAATAGAATCAAATAGACTAATGCTAGAAGCATACATGATTCACTATTCCTAATGTTAATGCATGAATAAAATTCATGATCAATATTCAAAGGTATAATCATAAAATACTTATCTTGTCATTATTTAATCTTCCTCATTATTTAATCTTCCTCACAACTCAAGCACACTTCAGGAAGACGAAACACCCCTATAGTCACCTCTTATCCCTTGATAACAATCAGCATTACATGCCTACAGCGAAGGCGAGCAGTGCGGAGAGGAGAAGAGGTTCTTTGTTCAGTGAGAAGGGAAGGTGAACTCTTAAGAGTTGGAGAGGATCATGAGCAAGAAACCGGCAACACAAGTTTGCATCGATTTGTCCTCCTTAAAATAGTAGGGCTAATCTACCTCCACAATCCATTAGAATAGTAGGGCTCGCTGAACCCTATTGTTCCCACCCGAATAGAGTTGGGTGGTTGCTTTTGGGATTCATAGTTCCCTATAGGATCGATACAGCGAGATCAATGCCCCTACTATTCTATGGGCTGCCTCGGGTCAGAAACGAGAAACATGTCATTATCGAGCATAAATTAGTAGTATCTGGAGCTCAGAGCTACCAAAAATCTATCAAGTTTCCATCGACTAAAAAAGGAAGGGCCTTCATTAATTATTTATTTATTGTCGCTACCGCTCTGCCTCCCACCCACCACTATTAATCCCCACCCAACCCCAGAACTATGCCCCCCACCCATCCCCACAGACACCGAGAGGCACTCGTAAAAGAATTAATTAATACTCCTTTCAAAGCAACTCATATTATGTAAGATAAGATTTGACAGATATCAGATTTGAATCTCCAGCAGTAACATTAAATTGAAGCCTCTTTTCCATCTCCAAGAATTAAGCTTGTTTTCTCCTCAATATCAAACCAGTTCAATGAGCATCTACAAATTACAAATTGACCACCAGCCCCTCTCGTGAGAGAGTCAAGGTTGTCCAAGCTCTAGTACCATGTTAATGTTTCCGAACCAAAATATACATAAGCAGCAATTGAAATCAAGAACACAAAAAAGATAGATAACACAACAGAATTATCCTGGGAAAAATCCTCCTCTCCGAGGGAAACAACCCAGCCCACAAAATCATGATGACTTTATTGGCTCCTTTGAATCAAATACAAAGCTTCATACTAATGATTGCCATCAACATTTGAACAATCATAAAGCCTCATTAAAATCCTCTCAATAATCACAGAGCACAAATAAGGATTGATCAATAGTTTTCACATAATGATCATATTTGATCATCGTAAGAAGAAACCAATATAGATATGTCTCTAACATACACAAAATCAAATACTAGAAGTATCAAAACTGTTGAATCCCTGTCACTGAATAACACACCAAAATTTGAAGGCTCAGTATCTTATATCGCTGCATTCTAGAGACTTGAACCAAAAACATTCGATTATTATTATTGCCATCACATGAGAGGCCATCTATATGCCTAAATAGTCGTCCACCGTATCAAGAACAGCTACGATACAAGAATTAACTCCCGCGAGGTATACAAAATGACAAGGCTGACACATCAATACAAAACGGCCTCATAAAACATAACTTGATGCCATATAAAGAGAACCAATGTCGATATTACGTGAATTGTCTAAGGCAAGAAGAAACTATCAACTATAACACAACAAGAATACGCACGATGCCAAAACGGTAACACTCAAAGCCAAAACCGCCATCAAGGACAAAGACGTATGCCTAATGCCAAGTCAGCGATTACATGGTGCCACGTGAAGCAAGAAGATGAAACACGAACACACATGGAAGCACTGAATGAAAGATATGTCACGCAAGAGAACCATAGCGAGGACAGAGATAGAATAACTGCAGCAGCTCAGGCGATAGAGATAAAATATAAACACTGCAACCTTTTGACATTCAAACCAAGAATAAAGAAGAGTCTCTATCTCGAAGAGTATCAATAACAGGATCACAATATTTTAGCAATTCCATAGCAAAACAGAGGAAAAGAGAAACAATGTCATCCATAGTCACACATAGATTTCTGATAAGCTCGATGTAGACAAGTGCAGGTATGAAGATTTCTATCGCAGCTACTAATCTTCAACAGTTATGTACTTCAAAGTCTCATATACATTATCGATCAATATGCTTCTAATACATTCATCTGTCCTTATTTATTGAAAGATATCTAGGTTGAAATAATCTCTACACCTATTGATTAAGATTACTTGACAGATATTTAGATCGATATTCTTGTTTAAAGTAATTGAATATGAGGGTGACCATTGCAAAATCAAGATATCTTCCATCATTTGATATCCTTGCACTTGCAATAAGTATATTGTTACTGTCTAGATCCATCTAGGGTTTAAAGTTTTAATAGAAGGAAGTCTCTTGCAATTTGAATTATAAGAACAAGCCCTAAGAAATCAAATAGGGGGGCATTACACCTGTTAATGGGCTGGGTTGGGTTTAAGCCAGTGGTTGTTGTGTCTGATTTGCTTGAATGGTCAAAGTTAGATGTAGGGTGGTGGAAAGTGAATTGTGATGGGGCTTCTAAAGGAAATCTGGGCCCATCAAGTGCAGGTTTTATTATTCAAGACTTAGGTAACATCATTGCAATAGGTGGCAAGAGATTAGAGGATGGAACCAACAATGTAGCCGAAGCGAAAGCAGCTCTAGTGGCGGTAAGGGCGGCAAAGAGCATTGGGGGTACGAAGTTACACTTAGAAGGTGACTCCCTAATTATCATTCAGGCACTTATCAAAAGCAAAACTAAAGCATGGCATTTATAGAAGTATGTTGACCTTATTGGAGCGGAGTTGGCTTTCGTAGAAGATTTCAAAATTTCACATGTGAAAAGAGAAGGCAATAAAGAAGCAGACTTGTTGTCGAATTGGGCCTTATCCTTCAAAAGAAAAGGCGAGACTAGAGTTGAAAGTTTTAAAAACATTAGGCTTTAAATTTTAAACAACTAGTCATTATTTCTTATTAAAATGAAGAGAGGTGGGATGTGGGGTGATGGCGATGTACGGGGGTGAGGAGTTATTGTTGTGAGTTGGCCAAAGTGATATTATGCTCGGAAGGAGAACAATGCATTAAATGTGGGTGGGGATCAAAAAATCTAATAAATCCTGCTTAAAGTTTCTCATTATCGCCGAGGAAAAGAAAGAATTGAAGTGGGTGCTTGGATGAGAATTGTAGAGTTTTCAGTAACAAAAAATGGAAACATCCTTTACCTTCCAAGTAACAAAACAGCAAAATCCCTTCTTCGGGCCAATGAAGAAAAGGAGGCTAGAGGGGATGTTCTTGTTTAGCAATCCTCGGCTTACCAGGTGTGTCACTCTCATTTAGGGAGACATTTTTTTTTAACTTAACAATAGACACCGAACAAACACCGATGTCTATTAGATGATAATGGCATGGGGGTTTCAGTTGAGAGAGCCAAAGGCGAATGCTAGAATGGTTTTGGAATTCATTGTCCCTGTTGAATTCCTCGGTGGCATGGACAAGATTCTGGAGAAGGCAATACCAATTTTAGGCATGGATTATCGTGAAGACAATGAGAATGTGGAGTGAAAAGATAAGAAATTCACCCCATTCATTTGGAGGTTTGATGAAAAAACTCATAGGAAACGTTTTAGGGAAGCTCGAAGGGGCTGGACTGGACTAAAATTGGTACTAGCATTGAGGCAGGTTGAAGTTGAATTGGAAGAATTGAAGAGAATTGCGGGAATGGAAGAGGTACAGGTATTGTGGAGGCAACGGTCGAGGCGGAATGGACACTAAGGAGGGAGGACCAATGGCAATGTGGCGAAATGCTAAAGAGGAATGGACTGGTACCATGGAGATTACACGCTCACATTGTTGAGTCTGGGGACAATTTTCCACTTTTGAAGCCTTTGTCTAGTTGTTTGGGATAAAAACTAGGTTGTTTTTGTGAGCAAAACCGAATAGGGTTTGAAGGGTGGTTGTGTTATATTGGGTAAATCTTTTGGTTATGTCATCTGTAAATGGATTTTGTAAATGTCGTGGAGTTGTTGTAAGGGTTTAGTCTCTTAATTTACAAACCTGAATGCTTTGTTATGATGATAGCAGTTAAGGTTAGATGGAGAGTTATGTTAGAAGTTTTTGGATGATGCTTGTACATGTTATCTATGTAAAGAAATGCTTTTTAATTTATCAATAAAATAAACTAATCTATTATCGAGAAAAAAAATAGGGGGGCATTACAAGTGGTATCGAAGCTAATCAACCTACTAGACTAGCGAAACATTTTAGACAATAGAAGATAAAGACAATTCAAGGGTTGGTTGTAGAACTGAAACAAACCCCATGTATGAGGATGAAGTAATCAAGCTTGCATACTTCACCTAGAGTGTATGGCTCATGAGTAGTGGTAGCATGGCATGATGACCCAAGGACGTGGATCAATCACTACCCAAGAAGAGTTTACACAAAGATTGATGGAGAGGTTTGACGAATAGGATACAAAGATTGATGGAGCATGAGAATCAAGGACGGCATTTGAGAGGCACACTTGTAGCACTTTCAGAAGCACCTAGATATCAAACTCTTAGGGTTAAAGGAGTCTTACAAAAGTATGGTGACAATTTTAATTGATAGTTGCGCAACCCACAACTTCGTTGATGAGGGATTGGTAGCTAAGTTGGGTTTGAGAGCAGAGATTGAGGGGTAAAATGTGGTTGATGGGTTTATTATTCCATACAACTAAAGGATTCTGTTGATGTGTGTTTTATGACTAACCAAAAAGTAGAACAAAATACCGAAATATCCTATCCTCTCTTGAACAAAGTATTGCATATGCTAAGATTGCAAAAAGATCATATGATGACTCCAAGGTTCCTCGACTCATGGATAAACTCGGTGTTGATGTGATTTGCTGATGATCACAAGGGGCCTTACGTTTTTCAATCCTTTATGTCATGATGAATATGGGTACTATCAAAAGATTTTCAATGAAGTACTATTTTTTGGGGGTTTTCACCGGACATGCAGAAATGAAAGGGGGTTCAGGGTTCAAAGATCCTAATCTACTCCTAAGGGTAATGATAGCCAAGGAAAGTATGCTAGTGGACGAGTTCCTCAATTACCAAGTCCCACTTTGCCAAGTCAAGCTACAACTACACGTAGACTGGTGCAATCTTTAAAGGTTTGTACGAATGATTGAATTTAGGCACATCGATAGGGGGTTCAGGCTAACTTTGCACAATGATTTAGAATCACTAAAATGTCAAAAGTATGAACCACGGGAACTCATCAAAACATCATCATATTCTCCAAAACAATCATAACACTTTATCTACTAAACTTAATCTAATTGAGAGAATTATGAAACCAAGCAAGCATTAAGACATATCAAATGATCACCACACTTCAATGAAAATTCTATTGTCTCAATAGCTCATAAGCAACAATCTCAAAATTCACTCCTTACAAATGAGAAGAGGAGGCCTTTATATACGTCCTTGAAAACAACAAAAGGCCCGGATCAAAACAATAACCGATGGCCCAGATTTTGCCACCTCAACCCTAATTAGGGTTAGGGCACAAAAAAGGAATCTACATTAATGCAAAAAAGAATCCACTACCATAGTGGGTAATAAATGTCCACTATGCATGCACACTTAGAAGGAAGGTGGGGTGCAATAAATGACCATTATGTCCTCCCACTATGCATTAAATGCATTTGTTGTCCTATCTTTGACCTCTCTGCTTGAATGCCTGGAATCTATCTAGCATTGTTTCCAATTCTTCCACGTTGACACTGGGTGCCAACTCTTGCTTAAATTCCAAGGCGACCATTGCTCACTTGGACTTCTTCAAACTATCATCCCAATTTGGTACCAAGTCTTGAGCGGAATGCATATCATTCGAGGATATAGAAAGGTTCTCATAATCATCCTTCGTGAAAAAGATCATCTGAAAGGACTCCTCCAACTTTCTTTTCAGGGTGCCTAGAGTTATCTCTTCTTCAGCGAGCCTTTGTGATAAAAGCGAGGTGACATTGTTGGAAACTTCCTGTCGGATATTATCGGCCACTTCCTTCAGTCGAGTGGATTCCTTAATGAAATGCTCAAACATTTCCTTGGCCAACAGCACTGCTCCATACCATCTCGAAAAGTCATATGCTTCACCCTCTCTGACAGCCCCGCCATCAATCAGTTTCTCACTAGGTGTCTCCATCAGCGCGTGCAACTTTGTAATTACCTCATCTCTATAGATGCGCTCATCCTCCCAAGATCCCTCCATACACTAGATTTGGGAAAGGATGGAAAGTGCTCTGTTATGTATCTTTACCAAATCCTCAACGTGTTTGTTGAGTCCGGGATTCTAATTTTTGGACTTTCCTTGATCGGGTGTCTTTTGCGCTTACTCTGGCATAAGCTGAGGATTTCGTTCTCTTCATTTCTCCATAACTGCTTCTATGTTGCACTCTAGGCGCATCTTAAGCATGAGTGGAGGATTTTTCTTTTTTTATTATTCCACAACCGCCTCCAAAATGCGCTTTGGGCGCATATTGTGTTGAGTGAAGGACTTTTCTTTTTCAAACTCCACGACTGCCTCCACTTTGCACTCTGAGCGCATATCCAAAGGCGTCAGGGATTTTTTCTCTTTTTACATTCCATGACTCAGCCTGAAGTGCGCCTTGAGCGCATCTTGGCACAGGTCAAGGATTTTATGGCTTGAATGAATCCACGACCAAATGATTTTTGCGCTTGGAGCACTTTAGTGGCTATGGCAGATTCTTGACTTTTGAAATGTTCCATAAGTGCATGAGTTTTGCACCTTGAGCGCGTTTAGAGTGCCATCAAGGATTTAATTTGTTTAACTTTCCCCGACGAGCATTGAACTGCACTCCGTGAAAGGTGGGATGTAGATAACGGACTCCTTCATTCATCGTGTTGGGCGTGATTCTTGCTCTATGAAGAACTATTTGCTCGGCAATCATTTCTCCTAACATTCACTGCATTATGTGCTCAAACAAAATCTTTTACTGAAGACTTCATCTTCATTTTGAGAGGCATTCGGCAGATTGGAATAATTGTTTTATCGAATGGAATAGGACTTATTTGGAGACCGCTACAAGAATCTATCAAGACAAGACCCAAAACAGGGGGGGCAAGCTGTCTGAAGGAGAGGGGTCCCATGTTAATGGGTGATGCATGACAACGTCACAACAAGATGGCACAAGATGTAGGGACCATTTCCTCCAAAGATCCATTCTTGTGTTTTGGCACGACATTTTGTTGAGAGCTCTATGGAATTGTGCGCTCCAAATCAAATCCATTTGAAATGCAAAATTGCTCAAAACAATGGTCAATATAATCACCAGCATTGTCAGTGCACTACACCTTGATGGCTTTCCATGATTGTTTCTCCAAAAATTATTTAAACACTTGATAAAGTTCAAAGACTTCAGCTTTTGTTGGAGAAAGTACATCCTAGCATACCTAGAAAGGTCATTGATGAAGGTCAAAACATAAGCAGCCCTATTCAAGGAAGGTGCAAAAATGGTCTAGTCAAGCCATTGTGAACTAATTAAAGAATTTGTGAAGCTCCCAATGCCTTCTTCAAGATACTTATTGAGGATCCAACCTAGACAAAAATTGTCAGAAAAGCAAATATAAGTCAAGTTTTCAACTATGCACAATATTATACTTAAATATTGTTCTTTGATCAAATCTACAACTCACACAACTTTCTATAAATTGGAGCCATGAGATGGTAGTTGTATAAGTTGAGTTCTTGCAGGTAGCAGGGTGTTGGCAAATTTACCAAAGAACGAGAGTGAAGTTTAATATTGCATATCTCTTCCTTGAAGACTAATAATATAGTTGCTCTCTATTTTGAGTAAAGTTTTTTTCCCGAAAGTGTTTCCCCACGTAGATCCGATGTCTTTTATGGTTTGCTGATTTTTTATATGAATGTTGAATGTTAATCACATTATCTCAATTTGATTATCTTATTTTCATATTTGCAATCAATTGCATATGTTATCATTGCAGCTTTACTTCACATTGTTTTCAACATTTGGTATCAGAGCTAATGATTATTTTGAGGGAGGGACACCTCTCTCTTTACGTGTTGAAGGTTTTTTGAGTGCAGTGGGCACTTTTGTTTGTGGTCTTTTGCAGATTTGTATAAAAGGATTGTAAAACATGGCCATTAACTCATACCAAGATATTGGAAAATTCAATGGCACTAGCCATGAGATGTAGAAATCGAACATGAAGGATGTCCTAGAAGAGAGATCAATGGTTGCCAGTTTCACATGAAACAAAGCCATCTACAATGTCAAATGAAGATTGGAAGAAGTTAGACAAGAAGGCACAGGTAACCATTCGGTTGTGTCTTACAAATTCCACCCTCTTGAATGTCTCCACAGAAGACTCCACATAGTTGTAGAAGATGATTGGTGATATTTATCAAACAGAAAGTTTGTCCAATAAATTATACCTCAAAAGGTGGTTGTATTCTTTAAAGATGAAAGATGGTGACTCAATTGCAAATCATTTAAATGCATTTAACTTGATTATAAGTAAGCTTGCATCAGTAAATGTTAATTTAGAAGATGAGGATAAGTGTGTCTTATTTCTTTGTTCTTTGCCCAAATCTTGGGAAATTTTGATTATTGCCATTATTAGTGGTAATAGAAAGCCAAAAAAAGACAGCATCAATGCAATAGTTCTTTCTGGAAGAGATTAGGGGAAAGCCTACAAATGTTGGCTCCCAAAATGCCTTGCATGTGTGAGGTGTGTCTAAAGAAAATGGGCCTAAAGGGGATAATTCTAAAGGACACTCTTAAACCTGGAATTGTGGCGAAAGAGGGCATGTGGAGTGTAAGAATAAGAAAAGGAATGTTGATTCCTCCACGGAAAAGTCCTCCAATGATGATTTTGATACTTAGTTTATTTCAGCTAACATGATCAGTAATCATGCTTGGCTTATTGATTTAGGTTGCTCCTACCATGACTCTGAAGAACACAGATTCACTACTAAGAGGTGAATTAGTTTATTTAATTCAAACTTTATGTAGATACTTAAATGGAAATGATCAATACAAAATATAAAGGAAGCAACAATGCACAAGTATGTGACGTGGAAACCCAATGTGGAAGAGAAACATGGTGAGGAGTGCTGCTAGGATCTACCGTCCTAATCCAGCCTCACAAATCTTTAATCCAATTACAACTTTAAGGGATTCAACCCTTAGGAGCATCAACCCCTTTTCTAAGAGCAACAACTGTTTTTCAAAACTGAGCACCCACTCAAACGATATGGACTTCAACCCAGTTAGAATAAAAATGAATGTTTAGAAAATCAATTACATCTCAACTCAAATCTGAACTTATTACAACTCTGTAAAATTTCTCATAAACAAAGAAAGCCTTGTACTCTCACAACTGTGAACTGATTATAATAAGCTTCTGTTCAATGAACTCAATCTGAAGACTACTACCTCTGCATTTTGTGTGAATGAGAAACAATATAACAGCAAAATGATTCAGTCTGACCAGATCCCTGTTGTTAGCTACAAACTTATTCGTTACTTCTGATAGCGTAGAAAAAAAAATATATAATCTGTATCATATCAGAATATAACACATTTATAGCCACAAGAGTATAAAATATACCTCCAGGTTTGCTGTTAAGAAGCTCTTTTTCCTGATCTCAATGTCTAGTATCCAACTAACTGAAATTTGATATTCTTCTTGACTGCTTGTTTATTCCACTGCACTGATGCTTTCAATGATTTAAAAACTTACTGTATTAATTCCAAGACACTTCTATTTATAACCAGATGATGTGTATTTCATTCCAATCACAGTCACACTTCATCGGATGAATAGATGAATATTTATAAAGACCGATTGGTTGGCAAACTGCAGACTGGGTAGTTTGTGTTTGGTTACAACTGACGTGTTTGGTTGTTCCAGTGTGTCCCTTCAACAGTTCCTCCAGCATGTCATCTTTCGCAACTTCCAAACTTTGTATTTGTTTTGTCCACCTCTTAGTTAAATTTGAAGTAACCGCTTACAGTTAGACAACTTGATCGAATATGTATCCAGCCCTTTGTATACTCTCATTTGATATTTGCCAGGTGTAGATGGAGCCCAAGCATCAATTACAAAGTTAAAAGCAATTCCTATTTGTTTGTTTCCATACCAATCACCGTAACACACTGCCACACAGGCATCCAGATTAACAGTTTCAACAATTATTATGTTTGCTTTGATGTGGCAGTCCAAAGCATAAAGACCCGATACATTTATTTTATCGGACTGGCAGACTCACAGCTACCTCCCGATAAGCATCAGCAGGCACAAGGGATTTCGAACCACCACATAGCAATTGTCACTTTGCATATAAAATTGTTTGTATTACTAAATTCAACAGACTTTTGATTGTTGAATCAATACTCATCGTGACAAAACATAAGCCCAACATATGACACCGTGTATATTGATGGCCTCCGTATATAGAAGATTTATACTACAGTTTAATACCAAAGACTTTCCTCTTTGTTTGAATAAGAGAGTTTATCTGATTTTGACCAAAACATCTTCACGAAATACGTATTATGTGTTTTGACTTCCATTTGTCTTTTATATTTGATTGTTGTTTTTCTGGACAAAACCCAATACTGAAGGATACCTTCTGTGTTTGAACAAATGCTGAAGACGGTGGATGCTGAAGTTGATCAAATTCTGTGTAAACTGTGTTGAACAAATGATGAATGCGAAAATTGATCGGTTCAAAACCCTTGAGTAGTGTTTTATCAAGTAAGCCCTCTTACCTTTTACGGCTAACCTGTCTTCACTGCATGCTATATGTCATACAAATTGATTACTGTTCACATGATTGAAGTTCTTCTGAGTATTGCTTTCATCCACTCTTATTTCGACCATTATCAAAGGACATAGGTTCAATACAATAGACACATACTGGTAAACAAAACTTGTTTGTATCAAACCTTTCAATCCAAAGACTAAACACTTGACATCAATGACACTTAACAGACTCCTCACAAGGAGTAGTTTGCTACATACAAAGCATGTGAAGGAGGAGATGTTTTCCTTGGTGATAAGAGCATGAAGAAGATTGTTGGTAAGTGAAAGATAAATTTGGCTTTCAAAGATGGGAGGATTAAATCTCTTGATAGTGTTTTGCATATTCCAAGACTTGCAAGAAATTTATTTTTAGTATCCAAGTCAAATGATTTTGGAATGCATGTGACATTTGGCAAGTCTGGTTGCAAGCTAGTAGGATAGAGTTTGGTAATATCTAAATGATCGCAGATAAGGACTCTGTTTAGGATAAATGTCTCTACCTTTTGTAACTCTGCCAATGTAATTGGAATTGAAAATGCATGTATGTTGTTGTAATGTCCCTGCTTGTTTTCCTTATATATGTTCCCTGCAAAAACCATCGTTGGTAGAAGATTATATAATATTCAACCTATTATTTCTACATTCTAAGTTAATAGGGGGTATTTGATCCTAAGAGCTGCCTCTAGGTCGGGCTTCACAAGGTTCCAGGTTCTTCACTTGAAGGATATAAGATCCATTCTAAGCAACCTGGACTATCGGCACGTCTTCCCATAGAGCACTGCTCCTAAGGTTCTCTTGGAAACGATAGACGTTTCCAAGCCTACGCATATGCATATGACTGATACTAGTATATATACTGCCTACATGAGATTATAACAATCTCGAGACTAAGGAAACTATAGCTATCTCCATTAGTCCCCTCCAAATATAGGATCAATCCTTAATGAATATAAATTTCACTCCATATGATCTCTATATCATCATAACTAGTTAGTGAATATACATATAAATGTATAAGAAAAGGTTGGAATTTTATCTCAGAATGCGGAATCAAATCATAAGAATCAGAATATAAGCCTCCAAATTATTTATGTATATAATCATCCATTTATCAAAAAAAACCAAAGTCACATGTAATAGAATAACAATTTCAACATCATATATATATGAATATACTCAATTATTTTTGACATGGACTTCAGTATGTATATATATATATATACCACTGTAATGTCCCCAGTATTAGGGTTAGCTTGGGACAAGTAATACCTACAGAATAAATGTCAGAATTTAAACAATAATAAGTCTAACTATACTATTCTACCCTCTATCCTAAACCCAACCTTAGAGACGTCTCCAGATCGGGATTATTAACCCTCTTGAGGATCACCGGGTCCTGAATGATATAATATCAGTTCTGGTACGATCCTCAGTTACTTCTCTGTCTTCTCTAGAGTACTACCTCTAAGGTCCTTCCTAGAAGAGATAACCTTTGTCCAAGGCCCTTATCACATATGCATATGTTGACATCAATGGAATATTCTGACCATAAAGAATATATCATCCTCACTCATGTCGATCAGATGGAGGCTAACCTCACATACTGACATTAAGGGGGTGATGCCATATTAAGATCACCCTCTTCCCTCGAAAGGGACTCTCTTGATCTTAAACTATAAATTATAACCATTAAGTCATGTGTATTATCCATTTAGAAATCCATCTTTACATATACATATATACATATGTATATATGTATATGTATAAACTATCCATAAGCATAATTCATGAATATAAATAAAATCATAAATATAATTAAATAAATATAATTCATGAATATACTTTACAAACATACCTTCCTTACCTTCCTCTTAGCTTGTACACGTGGCTCTACTCTTGGTCAGCCCCACAATGAATCCCATTTTATATCTTAACTCGGCTCTATAGATTTTAATGCGCTCTTGAAATATTTTCCTTTTTAAATGTTCACGCAAGTGTCTCACTTTATTTCTATCTTCCTTGCAATGTAATTTCCTTTCTTTTATTTCTCTTCCCTATAATCTAGGCCTTTCCTATAATTTCGACCTTCCCTATAATTTAGGCTATTAATTTGCCTTGTTTCCCTATCCCCTTCTATCCTATGTTTTTCCCTTCCTTATGTTTTATTCCTCTTCTCTTAATGTGAATATCTCTTCCTTATTTTTCCCATTTTGATGAATGCAGTTCACGTTTAAGTACCCTTCCTCCGGAAAGGGTGTGACAGTTATTTCATAATCTTTACTTTTAATAATATTATTGTTGTTCATTTAAAAAAAAATATTTAAAAGGAATTTATAATGTTTAATTAATAACATTTGGTCCCTTAATTTGTAAAATATAATTTCTTATTTGTATTTGTAAAATAGAATCCTTTAATTTGTAAAATATAATTTCTTATTTCATTTCTATTTATAATATTAATAATATATAGTGATTGATTAAGGATAATAATTGATTAATAGATATGGTTTAGTATTATTAATAATATAAGTTGTATATTATTAATTAATTATTTATATTGATTATAAATAGACTATTTATCAATATTGATTATGAATGGGCTATTTATTTATATTAATTATCATGATGACATTTACAATAATAGAACATACATTTATATTTAGAATAATTTATATATTAATCATATGTGAATATAAGGTTATGACAGTTGTGGCACCATAGATTGTGTCACAATGGTGAAAGAGAACTTAAGAGCATTCTTAATAAAACGTTAGTTGCTGATATTTCTAATTATTTTGTTAATAAAAATGATTTTTGTAAGCATTGTGTGTTTGGTAAACAAACAGATCCTCATTTCTTAAAGGAACTTATAAGGCAAAGAAACCAATAGAGATTGTTCATTTGGATGCATGTGCTCCAATTGATATTGATTCTTTGGGCGTATCTCGATATTATGTTTCCTTATTTTATGTGTTCTAAATCTTTAGTTTTCACTAGGTTTAAGGAATGTAAGGCCATAGTTGAGAAGCAATCAAATTATAATATAAAAGTGTTGGGATCTAACAATAGGGGTGAATATTATTCTACAGCATTTAATGAGTTTTGTAAGCATATAAGTATTGTTCAATAGAAGACTACTGTGATGTCCCCATTTTGAAATAGAAATTAATATTTTATAAAATAATAAAAGAAAGTTTAATAAATAAAATGATATAATATAATCTATTATTAAAATAATAAAATAATATATAAGCATACTAATATATTATTAATATAAAATATTATTAAAATAATAATAAAAATATGATACATAAATACAATATAATATATTGATGAATCAACATAATAATATTAATAAATGATTAAATATAATAAATAATAAATAAGTAATCAAACTAAAATTATAATCTATTATTATTTATAATATATTATTCACATAGTAAATATAAATAAACAAAATAACATAATATAATCCAAAAGACATGACTTTTGGAAAAAAAAAGGGTATAAGAAAACAATTACAGGAAAAAAAAAAAGGAGAAAACACGAAGAAATAATATAGAAAGCTTGGGAGAAAATGTAGGAGAAAAGCTAGGAGAAAATGAAGGAGAAAATAAAGGAGGAAATGTAGGAGGAACTCAAGGGAGGAAAAAAAGAATATATAAAGGAGAGTAAAAGATAAAAGACTTTCAACCAAAATTCAATATTGTGGTATGTCATTTAAATACAAAATTAATTAATTAATTATTGAATATTATATATATCTATATATGAACATTTTTTCAAGTTATATGGTATTTAGATATAGATTATATATATATAGGAATTAATTTTAATTAAATTATATATATATTTAAGAATTAATTTAAATATATAAATATATATATTTTAATTATATATATTTTGGCAACATTTATGATTTATATTAATGAATATACTATTTTGACATTCCTTATGTAGATAATGAAATCGATGTTATACAATTGTTGATAATTAATTTTATATTCATTTTCCCTCTAGTAGTCAAACATATGAATCTTATATTCGTCCCGAGGTACATAGAGATCAAAGTAATGGCAATTCGAGGTTGATATAAGCCCATTGCTCATTTGTGGTTAATGGCAATTCGAGGTTGATATAACCCCATTGTTCATTTGTGGTTAATGGCAATTCGAGGTTGATATAACCCCGTTTCCCATTTGAGATGGATGGCAATTCGAGGTTGATATAACCCCGTTGCCAATCTATAATTGATGGCAATTCAAGATTGGTATAGTCCCGTTGCCAAAGTTGAGATTCTCATAATCTCATAGGCAGTATATATATTGATGCCAATCATATGCATATGCGTAGGCTTGGATAGAAGTTATTGCTTCCAAGAGATTCTTATGGGCAGTGCTCTATGGGATGTCTGTTACTAGAACAGACAACCTCTGGAATTTTGTGATGTAACTATCTACTGGTCCGGATTGCTTCACTTGTGCCAACTCCTTAAAATTGAGTTCTCGATCCTTTCCGTCAAAGCGGTCTATAAGCCTCTCTGTGAATTCATGAGTGATTCCTTCCAAATGAAGCGCGACAAGCTTGATTGCCTATCCTTAGGCATCGGGTTAAGCTGGAAATATGTATTTGCCTTTTGTACCCATGCCCATGCGGATGTTGATCCAGATCCATCAAAGGATGACAGGTTTACCTTGCCTATCTTCCGTTTGAGGTCATTGTTGTAGAAGCCACGACTGTTGCCGCCTGAGTATCTCATATGCAGATCAACATAATCCCTTGAGGATATGTCCCCATCCAAATTTGCATCCCTCCAATCTTGTCTCAATTGCTCTTGTAACTTCTCGAAAGTGGGCTCTCGCTATCTACGAGGTGCTTCGGTTCTCGGTGGAAATGTCGGCATCGATGGTCGAGAGCATGAATGCTAAGGGTTCACTTTCCCTATGACTGAATTATCGTCGTGCCCAATTGTTCTTTGTTTGTCTTTTCTTTTGCCAATCTCTGTAATGTCTCCTCCATGGGTCGTTGTCGTTCTTCTCCTCTGACCATGGTGTCATTGAGTTACGCTTAGCTTTTGGTTAGTTCCCTTAACAATGCCATGACTTCCACTGCAGGATCCTGTGGGTCCCTCATTCTGTCCGCAGAATAGTATCTCCTTCTAGTGTATACTATGGGCTCCTTCCGCATCCACTACCCAACAGGCTAGCAGAATCACCAGCACCGATACCACTGTAATGTACCTGTGCATGTCAATGACCTCACCTAGATACTTTAACCTTCGTAAAGTGGTGTACGACCAAGACAAAATCGCCACAGTACGACAAAATGTCATACGGTATCCCTCTTATCTGTATGGTAGAGTGTGGACAACCCACACAATGAAGTTGGAAGTCCGTACGATGAGATTGGACAGTCTAAACAGTGTAGTTGGACAATCCATACGGTGTGTACAAGCTGGTCATACGATGAAGATAGCCAAGGCCGTATGGTGTAGTTATGACCGTACGATCACCGTCTCCTGTCTTGCGTACTGAATAAAGGTCGTATGACCTCAATTGCCCTCCTTCCGTGCGGTTGGTAAAGTCATTGATTCTTCTTGGAATGGTATCGATTCAGATGCAAATATGAAAATAGATACACAAAACAACCATCAATTCGATGCACTAAACACAAGTTTGGAAATTTGCACATGCAAGAGGCAATTCGTATTCAATAATGATAGCACTTTAGATTAAAATAGTTTCGAACAAGAGCAAAATAGGGTGAGGAGTAACTCCCACCAAAACTATAGATACCAAGTAGGGAGGATCTTGCACCTCCGAAATGGTATACAACTGAACTCCAACAGGAATTCGCACATACAAAGAAAATACCAAATTCATACCTACAACAATCTCCAGTAAACTTCCCAAAGGATTACAAAGTTGTCGACATGGCAAAAACATTACCAACAATAAAATAAAAAAAGGCTCGAGATATAATAATATTAATTTTCACGGTCATACACACATAATTATTAAATTAAAGTATTTAATAATATCGGGGACATTACAGTCTTAAGAAACTAGGAAGGAAAAGGCGAGATCCACAAACTATTCATGTTATAGGACAGTTGGCTGATATCATGTTAGAAACACTAGTTGTCTCTAAGTATTTTGACCATGGCAAACCTATTGTAAGTGTTTGCATAAATGGTACTCTTATTTAGAATACCCTCATTGAACTAGGGGCAGCTATTAACGTTACGACCAAGGAAACAATGAATATCCTCAAGGTGACCAACATTAAACCTACCCCCACCATGTTGCAATTGGCTGACCGATCTACCATCAAGCCTAAGGGAGTTATAGAGGATTAGGTCATTACTATAGATTCATAGGAGTATCATGTGGATTTTATTGTGCTCCAACCTAAGGCTACCATGGGTGAGTATCCCCTAATCCTTGGATGCCCTTGGTTGGCCATAGTCGATGCATCTATTGGTTGTCATTCTGGTAACACGACGATTTCAAATGGAAACACAACCAAGAAGTTGATCCTTTACCCACCTGCTCAACCTCATGTTGAAGATGAAAAGTACATTTGGCCCACATTAGAAGATGGGGAACAATAATCTCTGTAAACTTTAATGGTGATTAATCGAAGCCCCATGATTAATTGCCAAGATGAAGATGATGTCTTAGGACATATCATTCAAAATACTTATGGGTTTGATCCAGTGTAAAGAGCCTAGCTGGCTCTTAACTGCAAACTGGTTTTTTTGTATTTGTTTTGCAATTTTTGGATTTTTGAACATATATAATTTTTGGCAATTTTCTCAATATAGGAAATAATATATAACAGCAAATGAATACTTTCTCAAAATGCATATTGATTTATTCAATTTATAACACTAGATATTATTCTGAAACAATACATATATTTAAAGTATTTGGCACCTTAGATAATGCAAAAACCATGAAATGATTTGCAACCTCCAATTTGAAACGCAGCCACTACAAAAATAAATCTCAGCCCTTAGGAAACGACGCCAACAATTAATTTGGAATTCCTTTGCATTGAAGACTTCCTTGCACAACAATACGAAGCCAAGGTAGAATTACGGCTACCTCACCAAATAATATTCGGCTTCTACAACACTTCTAAGCTGCCTCAAACCCTAGGCGATTTTTTCTCACCAGCCGTACGTACTCTCCATGTTGAATACGCTAGCAGCATTTAATCACACAATTCATTGGCAATTGGAATCCAATTCAAAGTGTAAGCAATATCAGAAGAATTTCGCAGCCTTCAAACCCTTCCCAATTTCATCAATATGAATGCATATTAATGACAATTCTGGTATACAGCAGCACCAAAATTATCAACATAATCAAAATTAATTCTCAGAATCCAGAACACAATTCACCACCAAACCAGTGATTCAAAGTGCAAACAAGGGGAGGAATCAATCTTCAAACCCTAGCTGAAGAACTTCTCAACTATTTCTCCAAATGATAAAAGCAAAGCCAAACAATAAATTGCTTTTCCACAAAGCATTGTCTTTATAATAAAAGATATCTTCTTCAAGACACCAAAAGAAAATAGCTTCTCTCACACACTTTTCACTTAAAAGTCTTCATCAATACAATTTTCAATTAGAAGCCTTTATTAAATAACTTAATAATTAATAACTCCAAAACTAAAGCTTCATGAAGGCACTTTTCACTTAAAAGGCTTCTTCAACACACCTTCAAATTATAACACAAATGATAAAGTCATTTATTAGGATAAACTTAATAAACAACTTATAATATGAAGCTCCATCAAATAGACTCTATTATATGCTCATGATGCCCAGCACCCTGAACCTCCACTGCACTGCTAAAAATAGCAACCGCCCAAAATAAACTTACTAAAAATAGTAAGTCTCCCAGACTGGAAACTCTACAAATAAATCCAAAACTCCACCGATACCAATGCACAGGCGTCCTGCTAAAAATAGAAATCATGACGATCACCCCAAATAAGCACTTACTATAAATAGTAAGTCTATCAATCTGACTCAAATGAAGAGCGATCCTGACATCACAGACCTCCCGAGTGGAAACTAACCAATGGCTCTGCCACACGACCCCCTCCAACATCCAAATTAGCCTACGCAACTCACAGAAATAAGCTAATCCCATGTGCCTAAAAATGGGGACATTACATCCAAAGGAGGAAGAATTCCTTAATTGTCTCACATGCCCATTGCATAAACTACTTGCTCAAAATTTTGTGCTATTATTGCAAGAAGGGACACATTGTTATGAATTGCAATCAGCAAGCCAAGGATCTCCTTGATGGAAAGCTAAATACAAATAAGGCATTGGCTGCAAATGATGAAGAAGAGTACCTTCATGGGGTGGCTACTGAAGACCCTCCACATGAAGACAATGAGGGGGAATATGTTCTCTAAATCAAATCAATTGGATGGTGGAGGCATAGGAGGTTGCAGGACATTAAACAACCTCTCGTTAGTCACTAGTGACGGGATCATGAATTGTACTAGTAACAAAATTATTTGTACCAAAAAGACTAAAGCCAATATCAGTTTCCAGGTGGCAGCGACAACCGTCTCATATCATTTCTGATCAAAGTGGCAATGATCTATAATGGTAGTTCATACACAACAACAAAGGGCTTGGTGTTCAAGGTTTTTATATAAGTAATTGGATGTGTTTGTCCCCAATTACTATTGTTAATAGTTTTTTAATGGATATGTTATCCCCATTCACAATCTACAACGTAGGTGAATGGATGTGTTTGTCCCCATTCATGTGTGATGGTATTGATTGGAAGTGTTTGTCTCCAATCAGAGGAGTTAATGTTTAAGATTGGATGTGTTTGTCCCAATTATAATTGTTGTGAACAGAAGTGTATGTCCCTGCTCATAACTTTGATGTTGGTGTCCCTAGAAAGAAATGCTAGTCCCTATTTGGATAGAAGTACAGTAAGCATACTGAGGCTAGTTCCACTACTACTACTCATACCTTATATTGTTGGTGAGCTATTGTGTGTGATCATCAAGTATCGTGATGTACTTTCACCCCATGTTCACACTAAAGGGGGTGCTGGGAATTAGTGTTCACATAGGTGTTAGAAATTAGAATGTATGTCCAATTAAATAAGTGTCATGATATTAAGTTGTTGAGAAACAACTTAATATTATTATGTCACATGGTTTGTTAAATAGGTTATTAGAATAGAGGTACATATTGAGTTGTTATAAACAACTCAATATTAATAGGAAATTTGTTTGGGTTGTTCCCTATAAAATAGGATCTAAAAATCCTATATATATGGAATAAATATAGAGAAGAAGTGCACATTATTCCATATTGTATCATTTGCAGCTTCATTTGTCTCTACCCATACTTCTAATAATCCAAGAATGCTCTTTATTGATCTCATAGTTTTACATAGCTAACTTCAAGCTTGCTGCAACTCCATTTCCTTCAAGAGTCAATCTTAGGCTCAATGCTCTTCACCTTTAATTAATACTACCTTTTATCGACAACTTGTTGAGAGCCTCCTTTATCTAACTCACACAAGACCTCATATTGCATATGTTGTTAGTATGTTCTCTCAATTTACAAAAGAGCCCCATGAGCTGCACTAGAAAAAGCAGATTCTCCATTACATTCAGCATACTGATAGTTATTAAATTCACTATGCAATGAGTATTGATATTGACTTGATGGGATATATAGATTTAGATTGAGTAGGTGATTTTGAGATTGCAAGTCCACTTCAATTAATAGCTTTTCACATGGTCCAAGACCTATGTTGGCTGAGCAAGATGCAATTTACTATTGCTCTACCTTCTACCAAGGCCAAATATCAAGGGGTTGTGAATGTCACCACAAAGGTCATTTGGCTTCAACACATTCTCACTAAATTTGGTATCTAGTTCAAATGATCATCAATCATATTTTGTGACAACCAAAATTCCATTCAAATTTGACAAAACCAAATCCACCATTAGCAGGCCAAGCACGTACAGGTTCACATGCACTGCATCCAAGAGCTTATACAAGGATAGGTCATTAATCTCCAATATAGCCCAGCTTCTAAGTAAATTGCTAATATCTTCACCAAGCACTTTGTAGAAAGAAAGTTTTTTCTTTTGCGAGCATTGCTAGGGGTGTGGGAAGCTACTTCTTCAAAAGGGTACTTAGACCTCCTTAACTTTAACTACTTTGGGGAAGTTGTTTCTCTCTCTTAGACCTTCCTTTCACTCTCTCATTTCGGGGAAGGCTTCTCTCTCTTCTTGGGGAGGGCTTCTCTTTAGGGAGATCTATTTGTACATGCATACCTCATCAAGACTCATTTGTTAGGACCAATTTTTTCACCCACCTAAGTTCCTAAGGGGAGGCGTTAGTGTAGTTTTCTATTTTCCTTAGTTGCATATTATATATTTTCCTACAAATTTAGTTTAGCTTACTCACTTATAGTGAGTGGATCGTTATGGGGATAGATAGCATCTTCTCTAAGTATAACCTATTTGTTGTGAGGTTTTCACACCATCGCCCCAAAGAATTTGGGGACCCCCATTTTTTTTGAGCAAGCCTTGACAATTTTTCTAGATCCGGGTATTTGGGTGCCTTAGCGAATTTTTGGGCGATCCAGAGGTTTTGAAATGAAAATTTTACACCTGGGATATTTTTGAAGTGCTTGGGAGGGTATAGCTTGTTTTCACCTTGTGTGAAACATTGATTTTCCTAAACAGTTGATTTTGTCTTTAGGCCAAACGAAATTCAATAGGAATATTTTATTTCGATTGTTAGAAAAATATCTGGCAGGGCAAATTTGCAAGATTTTCAGACTAAGATGAATTTTGAAAATTGATGAAATTGAAGAACTCGAGATTTTCAAAATTTAATTGTGAAATTGGATATTTTTGGGAAAATCTTGTAAATTTTTTTTTGGTGGAGAAAAATGGAAATTAAAGAATAAATTTAAAGTTGCCAATTAGAGATAATAAATTGCAAAAATAAAAAAGGATAAAATTGCCAAATGGAAATTAAATTGCAAAATGATTTTTGGGTTGCAAAATAATAAAAAATTAATTTTGGTTGTCATGATTAAATGCATTAAAATCATATTTTTTGGGCTAAGTGTTTGTAATTTAGAAATTTAAATTGGGCCCCTTTGTGTGTTAAATTCAACGTATTTTAAGGCCTAGGAGGTGTGAAATTCAAGGCAAGTTATTGGGTCCACAATGGGGAGGGTTTAAAGCTATATTGGAGGCCTAAATGACCTTTTTTCAAAATTTCAATTTTAGGGCCTATGATAATTTCGGATTTGGCTAATTTAAACCGATAATTTTGCACTAGGTTGACCCAATTTTAAATTAAAATAAAATCCCCTAGGGCTGGGCAATTTATTTCATTTAATTCATGTTTAATTTGGCAATTTTAATTTTTTGTTTTTCCCTCCTCCTACAAAGTCGGCCTTGCTTTTTTGGAGGCAAAATTTGGTATATAAGGGGAGCTCTCCCCCACTTCATTTCACCATCTCATTCACTTCTCTCCTTTTCTCTTGGCAGCAAAAGCAGTCCGAAAAAGCAGAGCGAAAAAGCAGTCCGAAAAAGCAGATCCGAAAAGCAAATTCGAAAATTGGAGAGTTTGATGAAGAGAAGAAGCTTGAGTTGAGGCAAATCAGATTTGTAATAGAGGAATTTATTGATAGAAGATTCATAGCAATCAGATTTTGAGAGTGAATTGGAGAAGGGGAGATTTTCTTGTGGAGATAGAAGATTTTGAAGATCAAGCCAAGCTAATTGCATAGACAAAGGATTCCTAGCCCTTGTTGGTGAGTGGCCTATCTTTTCCTCTCTCTTTAATTGCTTTCATTTCATTGGTGCTAGTTTAGGTGTTGAAAACTAATTTCAAGAGTAGAGTTAGGTATTTGGATATTAAGTAGATTACTCGATTGTCTTGATTGGCTTTTTTCCCTCAAGTTCTCGCTTGCATTTCATCATTGCATTTCATCTTAGGCGAAGATTTGGAGTGATAAGTGTAGCCCATCTTAAGGTAACGGCGGGGAGTGATAAGTGTAGTATTCCACCCCTAGGCGAAGATTGGAGTGATAAGTGTAGTCCATTTTAAGGCAAAGGCGGGGAGTGATAAGTGTAGTTTGCATCATTGCATTGCATTTTTTTTAGGGAGAAGATTGGAGTGATAAGTGTAGCCCATCTTAAGGCAACGGCGGGGAGTGATAAGTGTAGTATTCCACCCCTAGGCGAAGATTGGAGTGATAAGTGTAGTTTCACCAGCATTGTAGAAAAGGCGGGGAGTGATAAGTGTTAAGGATGGCTGATGCTAATGCAAGCAAGCGACCCAAAGGAACTAATGCTAAAATAGGAGACAAGGAAGTCATGATACCCAATTCCAACTTCCGCTCAAAATTGAAATACGTCGGAGACACCAATATTGGTGCCATTGATATGATTCAATTGAGAGATAGGTTGAGAGACAGCCAATCTCCTATTGCAAAGAAGGTCTACAAGTCCGGAGTTGTGCACGCAGCTGCCTTCCCTCCTACCTTGCCTTGTCCAGATTTGATCATGGAGTGTGCATCTAGACTTAACATTCAGAGCAAGTCAGTCATGATGGATAGAGAGAAAGTTTTGGCAAACATCAGCGGTCCATTGATTGAGGATACATTTAACATACCTAAGCAGAATGGCACAGAGGCACTATCCATTGACCAGGCCACCAGATTATACCATGACAACCAGGACACATACTTTGCTCAGCTGAAACAGAATTGGTTACATGAAGGCAAGAAGGGAGTCACCGAGACCTCAAAGCTTACCAGATCCGACTTCAAGTCAGAATATGGCGACCTCATCGTCCTCCTCAACAGAATCATGGGCTTAGCACAAGGTATGCAATTTGAAACTTGGATGTACTATTTCATTGATGGCATAGAAAGTGGAAAGAAGAAATTTGATTGGGCTGCAATAATTAGTGAAAATCTAGAGTTACAGCTTAGAACAATGTTATCTCAAAAGCAGTTTTACATGGGATCATATCTTTTTTACTTAATAGCAAGATTATTTAGACAACCGGGACTTAAGGCTAGGGGAGAAGTTGGTCATGGGCCTGGGCAATACTTGGTGTATGAGTGCTATCCACAGCTTCATTTGCGCAACACCAAGGATTACAAGATATTTTATGATGCCTTTGCCATGAAGTTAGTAAGGATGTTGCAAGGAACTCCTGCTCGGAGACTTTCTCCGGAGGCAGAGGCTAAAGTTAAGAAGTATGGGAGTTGGTTCATCCAATTTGAACGATTCACTTACATAAGAGTGGCTGGATGTACAACTTGTCCCAAGAGGCTCCCAAGGTATCCACCCGATCGATTGGTTTTGGTGGAATTGGCTAGACAGCTTGAGCAATATGACAAAATGATGAAACTGAGAGGTGAAGCAGGGGTTACCCTCTCACTTGTGATAGGCAATGACAGTTGTCCCAACCATGTTGCCTTTGCATCCGCTGAAAAGGAATTAGAGCAATATCACCTAGCCTGGTATAAAGCAAGACAAGGGTTCGATCCTCATGGTCTAATCAAGTCCACTCGGGGAGGAACATTTAGGCATGTGCCTACAATAGAGGATTTTTGGGCTAATGCACAAGATGACTTTCATGTGAGGAAGTTAGCTTTCTCGAGACTGTCGCTAAGCCTGATGAGAACCATAAAATGGAAAGACCTTATGATCCCAGACCAGATGGAAGAAGACGAAGATGTGCTAAGAGAAGACTACCACACAGTAGAAGGAACAGAGTTAGATCCCGCCAATTGGAATGATCAGCAGGATCCATCCTTAGAGGCAATTAATAAGACAGTTGAACTGCACACTCAGGAGTGGTATAACAAGAAGTTAAGTCAGTTGCAAAGGTCAAGGGTACGCCTCACTTATGAGAAAATGAGGCCAGTGGAGGTCCAAGCAGAATCGGTTAGCCAGCAGGGTGAGGGCAGTGGCCGACGGCAACCACAGCAGCAACAGCAAGCCAGTAAGGGCAAGAGGAAAGATATAGAAGTTGAGAAGGGTAAGGAAGATCCAAGGCCACCGGCAAAGAAACAGAACAAAGAACCATCTAGAGAAAGTATATATGAGGATAGAGGACAAGAGCATGGAGTCAGTAGACAAAGTGCAGCAGTTGAAGTGGGCTCAAGTTCAGAGTCAAGTAGTGAAGATAGCAGTAGTGGATATTCTCCTCTATCAGAAAATCAAGTAAGCGAGGATGTGGCAGTCTCTAGTGATGAAGAAGATATGCAAGTTGATATTGAGGGTGAAGCAGTACAAAACGAAGTTTGGGCACCCGATGATGAGTATGCAGGGCTAGTTCAGCCAAATCCGGCAGTGGGAGTTTTCACTGGGCCCGCTTGGATGTTGAGGCTGCTCCAGCCGATTATTCCGGAGCCACCCATCCAAGCAATTGAAGAAATTCAAAGGGATGCTGAAAGGGAGGATAATGCTAGACATAGGCAAGCAGAGACAGTAGCGAGGGTAATCAGGGATGGTGGTCACCGGAAAGTTCAAATTGCCATACCAAAGGTCACCAAGACAATGGAAGAAATTTCAATTCAAGACTATGATTTTCAAGAGCATGACTTGGGAACAGCGACAGATGAGATAGAGTGTGAAGAGCTTCAAGAGAGTGTAACTTTGGTCTTTGAGAAGCTAGCAAGGGCAAATGTTGCAAATGCTAAATTAAGAAGAGAAAATGAGTATTGGAAGGGCATTTATGATGGAACCAGTCAGCCAATCCAACAGGTGCCTAGGGCAGCTCTTCCCCAAGATAGTGAGGACAATTTCGAACAAGAGGCTAAGAAGTGGATCAATGACACCATCCAAGAGGGGCGAGATTTCTTGCTTCCTTTCACTGCCATTTTCAGGGCATTTATAACCATCAGGAACAAATTCAGAGAGTTTGAAGTAAGATGGAGGGATTTACTTCCAATTCGTGAGTATATCATCCCTAGGTTGGAAGCAGTTATAAGAATATCAGAAGGAACGTTGGTGAAGGCCAAGGTGATAAATGAAGGAGAGAAAACAATGGTCGAGTCTTGGTTCATGGCCTTAATGTTCAGATTGGGAACGCTGGATGAAATACAGGACAGAATGACACAACACAGTTCAGGCATAGAGGTTTTCATTTCAAACACAATGAATGATGCTAGAGTTGCACTAGATTTCGAAGAAATAACAGAGGAGGATTTCAATGAGACAGAGTTTGGATCGAGGTTGGATGATTTGGGAAGGATTGTCCCTGTAACGAAAAGATTTGACATCCTCGCCTCTCTCAAGGCCTTAGTTCAATTTGCAAAGGATGATGAGAAGGAGAATGAGCAGGTACTACAAGCAGCAAAGGACATGGTCACCACAGTTGAGCTCAAGATGAGGCATTCACCTTGCCCTCCTATGGAAGAAGTTGATAAAATGTTGGCTAAGTTCATTACTTATGCCAAAAAGATGAAAGAAAAGGGTAAAGTTATATTAGAAGACCATTTGATGTAAGCCCATGTGGCATTTTCCCCTTTCTTCTTGGGTAGGGTAGGTGTCAATTTAAGATTGGCTACCATTTTTGGTGCCTTCTCATTGGTTACCACTATTCTTTTACTCATTGGTCCATTGATGAGGTGGCGCCTTTTCATTGGCCTGTGGGGTGGTAACCCTAATTAGGGTTTCTAGGACTCAATCTGGATCGTTGGTTTTGCCTCTTAATCTTGGCCATTCATTGTAATTTCAAGCCTCTATATAAGGCCATGTACTCTCATTTGTAAAGGGTTGAAGAAAATTGTTGCTAATATAATACCAAAATTGCTTCTCTTATCATTGTTGTGTCTTGCATGGTGATTAAGAACACTTGGTGTTATTGCATGGTTTCTACTTCCAATTGTTAGAGATAGATTTCATTTCAATTGAGTTGTTAAAGTAGATTTTATTTTCAAGCAAGTGTTAAAGGAAGAGTAGTGATAGATGGTTAATTGCATGGTGATATTGGTAGATGTTTGATAGGGATCCTATACTAGGCCACTAGCATCTTGGCGGCTTGTCAAGGAGCCTTGTGTGGTAATCTAGTCTTCTTTCCTTAGAATCATTGCACCTGTGGAGGTAACACCGCTGGTATGTCTTCATTAGGTTGATCCCCGTCCATTTGCCAATCTTTCATCCTTAAGAGTAGAGGTAATCAGTAACTTAGTAGTTGAAGTTGAGAATTAGAAGTTGGAAAGTGAAGTTTGAGAGTTTGGAAAGAGCAAAGTTGAAAGTGATATAAATTGACAGATCATTTGAAAAGGTTGCAAAAGTTAGAAGTCTTATCACCATCATAGTAGAAGTTGAGATATTTCCAGATAAACATACGTAAGGCCGCCAAGTGATTACCAGCAAATCACATCATTTTAACTGAGTTAGTATCCACAGGTGTAAGGAACCTTGGAGTATTCTTATATACTTTTCAAGAGAGGGTTGAGTGTTTGATACGCTGTATCAAGTATTTCAATTGCTATATGTTATGTAGTGGTACAAAACTCACATCAACACTATTTTTGGTAGTTATAGTTATTTTTCTCATTCACCAATTTTGCCTCCCCTCTTTCTTATTCATTTATCCACATCTAACATTCTAAGAACAAAACTTTGATCCAAGAAATGAATTTACTGATTTGAACAAAGTGTGATCCTTTTGTAGCAAATGTGTCTTTATGGAATAGGTCATAAGCATGTATTTATCGGAGCAAAGCTATTTAAATATGTGTTTCTTGATGGCTGCAAATCTCCTAATTGATTTGAATTCTCAGTTCAGTATTAGTGGATGCAAGTTTTGAATTAAAGCAAAGGAAAATATTGAATTAGTTGGCACCATTTTAAACAATTCTGAGCAAAATTATTACTATTTGAAAGAGGTTATTTTGCAGAATATGTTGTTAGTTTCAAATCACGGTACCTTTGATTCTAATTAATTTTAAAGTTATTTTTCCTCCCCACCGTGTCTCTTTTGTTCTTCTTTAGGCCTCTTCCAGTAATTTCCTACGTTTACAAATAAATGACTCTGCTGTCCAATAAACAAATCTAAATCTAGGTAAACATTGAGCTTTAAATAAGCCCCATACAGGTGCCAAGCAACCCCAACACTAGATTTCAACTTTTGAGATTCTAGAAGGGACAGATTTTTAACCTTGTAAAAGATTATAAACCCCTTACGTGTTGATGTCTAAAAAGCACAAGAAGTTCGGGTTGGCAATTTCCCCAAGCTTTTTCCTTATGATTTTTAACTTCAAGATTTTTAATATTTGTGTTTGCTCTCTGTCCCCTACCGCATGTCACCCCCCATCTTTAATTATAAAGTGATCTTTTCCCATTCCTCTCCTATGATTTTTATTATATTTTTTTATAATTTATTTTTAACTGGATAAGGTTTACCGTTCTTCCCCTTTCCTTATCTCCAATGTACTCTCCCTCAACCTTTCTTTACATTTATTTTAGTTTTTGGTTTCTGCATCCCCTTGTCATCACATATTATATTGGTCTAATCTTGCAATCCTCACTTCATCAGATCATCTATTGGCTATCCTAGTGATGGAGCATAGAGTGTGATCCAAGGCATTGATAAAAATAAACACACTTTTTATCAAAAGCTAAATAAACACACTTTTTATCAAAAGCTATTAATCATAATGATGGCCTAAAAAAATTCAAATACTCATGAATGTAACTTGGAAATTAACTTGTTTGCAAGATAATCAAAGGACAATTTAGATAACAAAATGGTTTTATGGAACCTAAATTTGTGCCTTGTGTGTAAAGGCCTTTATCTAGTTAGTTTTCAAAAAAAAACACCACATAATATCTTAATTTATACTATATAGAACATGCTACTACCTGCTAAAGATATAATTGCTATGTATGGTGTTAATGTGCAAATCAAAAAAGCATGGCATGTAGTTTTTTTATGTGCCTTGTGTGGTCTAATATGGAGATATACACATAATGCACATATCGTATATCCATGCCTATGTGTGTGTGTGTGTATACATAGAGAGAGAGAGAGAGAGAGAGAAGAGTTTAAAAAACAAAGATAATTTGTTTTCAGAAATTAGGGAAGAATGTCAACAATCAACTCACAAATGTTGAATCGAATGGCATGTTACAAATTGTAGCCAATGTCAACCTCCAAGATCGAGCATACAATCTTAAATATCCTAACTTCCCTCCATTCATTTTGATAACCTGTCAATATCATCCAATTAGAAATTATTTGTATAAAATTGCAGTAAATCATTTCATAATCTACTAAATACTCCCTCTGTGTGAATATTCAATGGCATGCAGACTCCAGAGTGCATTGATTCAACAAACCTAAATATTACTTTGCTTAGATTAGCAACAACTTTACTCATTTTAGCAATGTCATGTCTATTAGCTAAGAGAAAATGCATAGCAATTGGAATCCCTGCCAGCTATAATGAGATTGCCATTCTACTGATACCCCCATTGATTTACTAAAGCAGGTTACAACAATGGTAGATTTAGATGTTGCATGTATCCTTTCTCTATTAGCTCTAAAACATATTTTCCTACCTCTTGCTTCCTTGCATTAGCTGAGTCTATAACAAGATCTACAAAATATTAACCCATTTGGTTCCACTTCAACTTGGTTATCAATTTCTCGTTGAGGTGGCAATCCCCATGGCAAGCTATTGCAGAAAACATTACTCTATTAATCAAATAAAGGTTTCAATTTCACTTTTACTGGGATCTTGGTTCTTTATCTACACTCCTAGATGAATACAACATAGGAAAGATTTTGTTTCCCAACTGGTCCTATGACATGGATGCGTGATATTGGAGGTCTTTGGACTAATTCATTCATCCTTGTGACCATAAAGCTTGATCTCTTTGTCCTTTACAAATTCAAGGACATGGACTCTACCTTACTTTGACATATCATATCATTCTTATAAATCTACTTACAGCCAATGCATGTCTTCATACCTATCTTCTTGAATCAAAATCTAGGTGAGCACTATACTATTTGATTTCTAGATTGGTATTAGCTACATACAAATCTTGTGTTGAGGCTCTTAATTGATTTTCAGTTCAATTACATAAGTTTAGGCTGGTTCAGTATTAGGACTTCACTTTTAGGGAAAAGTCTTTAATATTAAATTGTGAGAACATTTGTTAAAGTAATTATGTCATTTAGATAGATCTTTCATTTTCGTAGTTAGTTCTTATTTAGAATGTTTATTTTTGGACTTTTGTTTCTGTTTTAGAAACTCTGCATTGCATCTCTATTTAAGGAGTATACCTCTCCTTTGTTTATAATTGAATATCAATCGATTATCATCTTATGGTATCAAAGCCCATAGGTTAGTTTTTAGTTTCAATGCCTAGAATTTATTTCCAGAAGTCTTTTAATAATTTAAATATAAAAAAATGTGAGTTATCCTAGAAATTTCTTCAAAAATTTTAGAAGATTTTTTACCATTTTTTATAAAATCAAAGTTTTTTTTTTTGATAAAACTCAGATTGAGGATTTTTTGAGTTCACGATTTATCAAATCAAGGGTTTCTAAAGGAGTTTTTCAAGGTATTTTTTATGAACACTTCTAACGATTTTTTCTAAAAAATTGTGTTAAAGTTTTTTTGTTCATAGGTTTTTAACTGCTTGATGAAGGACTTTGGCCGCAATGCAAGAAATTCTATGTTTTTAGGTGTTTTGCGTGATTCTTTAAAAGTTGTGGGTTCTTTTTCTACTTAATGTTTTTTATTTTTTTTCCACAAAAAAATCATGGAGGCTTTTCTAATTTTTTTCCATAAAAAATCATGGAGGGTTTTCTAATATTTTTTCATAAAAAATCATGGAGGGTTTTCTAATTTTTTTCCATAAAAAATCATGGAGGGCTTTCTGATTTTTTTTTCACAAAAAAATCATGAAGGGGCTTCTAATTTTTTTCCACAAAAAAGTCACTGATGGTTTTCTAATTTTTTTCCAAAAAAATCATGGAGGGTTTTTTTTCCCCAACAAAAAATCAAAGAGGATTTTTTATTTTTTTGCGCAAAAAAATCATTAAGGGTTTTCTGATTTTTTTCTACAAAAAATCATTGTAGGGTTTTGCATGCTTTTCCCAAACAATATGGTATTTTGTAGGTTTTTTATGATTTTGTTCACAAAAAACGTGGAATTTTGCAGAAGGTTTTTGGGTCACACCTCGCAAATGATGTTCTTCTGCAAAAAATTTTGACTGTTTTTTTAACAAAATCGTAGGTGTTTACTTTTGGCAATTTTTGGCAAAATCGTGTTCTAGAACTGTTAAATTTTATGAGCAATTGATTTCAATTTTCGCATCTCAGGATAGTGGGAGGGATACCTTTGTTACCCAAAATCATGTTGGAAGGATTATTGTAAACTTGGTCGTATCCAAAAGTTTTGCACCACCAGGGAGGGTCTCAACAGCCAGCTCATGTTGCAGAGCGTTTTGAAGAGAAGGGGGCAGCCTTCTATGTATTCATGGTCAAATGACTTGCAGATTATGTCAATCTTCTGTAGGGTAGTTAGTAGAATGACCATTAAAGAAGGGTGTTAAAGTAATTATGTAATGTTTCTATAATGGTCATTCAATTAGGATCTTTCCTTCTGTAGTTCATTCTTATTTAGAATGTTTCTTTTCGGTCTTTCATTTCTATTTTAGATTCTCTGCATGTAATCTCTATTTAAGGAGTATTCCTCTCCTTTGTTTATAATTGAATATCGATTGAGTATCATTTCAAACATTAGTATGTGTTACAACCCAAAACAAGCCTTCACTTAACCATGAATGAATCCACTAATATCATCAAACAGGTGAAAGGCAGTATTAAAAAAGAGAAAAGTAAGAAAATTTCAAGTTTATAAAACCAAAACAATAACACTGTCATGACATCATTAATAACATCACCTAATTTGTTGTATTTTATAGCATCATCTAATCATTTATGATGTCATCATTGTCCATATTAAAAGTCAAACAATATTTTTAACAGGATGACATTATCAAGTTAAATCTCTAGTTTTGTCTCTAGCGTCTAACCACCTCTGAGTTTTCTTCTTTACATTTAAAAATGTATGACTAACCTGATCAACAGGACAATATCTTTTGTTAATAGGTCAACTAATGACCCATTTTCACCAGTGCACTGAAATTCCTAGTCTTCCACGCAAGAATCAAAGCAAAAGAGGACTTAAAGACAGTTGCCCAGAATTTTGATAGTAGCTACTACCTTGACCAGAACTGACCAGAGAAGTCACATTGCATCAGTAGTGGCCAGCGATAATTTTCAACAACTGGATTATTTGACTGCTATCTCAACTTGCTTTGATCAATTCTGAATAAGAGAACTGCTGTACCCTGCTTTAGTACTTGTGAAGATATCTCTTGGAGAATTATAAAAATGCCAAGGCAAGGGAAAATGGACTCATTCTATGACTTGTGCATTTTCTTTTGTTTGTGTGGAGAAGAAATTGAAACAAGGGTTTCGGTATTTCAGACTTGGAGAATTGTGAATTCTTCAGAGTTTTCCAAGCATTTGAGGTGTTGAAAGACACACTGATATTTGCCAATTGGGTGACTCATTTCAGGGTTATCAATTGTGCTTAATTGTAAGAGAATTTAATTAGATTGCAGTCATACAAGGGTTTGAAATCCAAGTGTATAAATCAGATTATTTGCAGAGGTTGGAGACTCATCAATTAATACCAATTGCAGCCATTAGAAGTCAGTGTGTGAAGTATTAAAGGCAGCCATAGGATTTAAAGAATGTCACGTGAGTCACTAGAAGGTGACGTTAGTGTTCTAGAGGGCATGTTTGAGGGTTTTGTAATGTCATTGGCTCATTTCTACATTGGAGCTTATGGATATTAATTTTCAGATGAAGTAAAAGAAGCAATCTCTGAACTCATGGAGAGAAACATGAACCTGACCAATCAAATCTCTAATTTGAAAAGAGAACAGGAAGGTCATGCACTGAAAATGATTGAACTCATCGAAGCAAGCAGAAAAGTTGAGGATGAGAAAAATAGTGCTAAAGAAGCACTACAGACTATTGAGAGAGCAAGGAACCTAGCTGAAGATGCTCTAAGAGAGAGTGATGCTCTCATACTGCAACTACATGCAAACATGCAGGGCATAACTCAGGAAAATGCCATCATGAATGAACACTTGCATGATAAAGATGAAGCAGGTAAAGAAATGGTTGTTGAAGTTGAAAAACTTAAAACACAGCTGAAAACTCTTGAGGAGAGAAATGAAAAGCTCAGAAAATACTATGAGAGTTCTGAGAAGCTGGATGAGCAACTAAAAGCTCAGAGAAGGCACAAGGACCCCACAGGACTTGGGTACAACGACCAAGGCACCAAAGAAACCGGTGAGTCCTCAAAACTCAAAGGAATCAAGGAGTGTTGAAGATTATAGCTGCAATAGAGATTTTTATCTTTGATTTTGCTATATGTTGAAATTAGGACAATACCTCTGTATTGCATCAACAGCTAGAGAAGATATTTATGATGAGATTTCCATCATTTTAAGTGAGCACAATGTGGCATTCAATGTGTGCTAGGTGTCACATTCTAAATATTTGATATTTTATTATATCAAGAGACATGGGACATGCGAAGAGTCATGCATTTGGAAATATGAAGAGACATGGGACATGCGAAGGGTCGGGCATTTGGAAATATGAAGAGACTTGTTTTTGGAAATTGAAGAGACCTTCGGTTGTGATATGAAGAGTCTCTCAATTCTATACATACACGTGATTGCTTTGTGTGATTGATTAAGTTGAAAGCATTGTATTTGAACTTCTATTATTAATAAAAGAGATATTTTTCTAGTGTGGCTAGGTTTTTCCCTCTAGTTGGAGGGTTTTCCCAAGATAAAGTCGCTGTCTTTTGTACCTATTTTGTTCTACTTTTGTTTATTGTTGTTTATCTTTATTTTCTGGGCTAAACATTAACATGGTATCAGAGCGGGTTAGATAAAAGCAATTAAGGGAGTTTCTCTTGTTCATTAGTTCATGTATCTGTTTCAGATTGCAATGAGTATTTTGCAAGCAATCTGTATGTGTTGAAATTGTAGCTTTGGTAGAGATCATTGCCAAGAGTTCTCTGAGACTCTTCTACTTTTCTAGACTGTAATATTCAAGTTGGTTATTATTTCTTGTTCCTGTTTGTGAGCTGCTTCTTCAACAGTCAAGATATCCTGTGCACCGTACTGTTCGAGTCTCTGCATTTATCTCTTGCCTTGTTTGGTTGGAGTTTCAATTTGGAGTAGTATGTTATTCAAGCTACAGCTTTCATTGTCTTTCAGAGAACTTCTGTTGTTAACCTTTATTATAGTCTTGCTATATTTTGTTGTGCTCGGACTGTTTGTGTCTGGAGCACTATGTCTGTGCGGTGGCATCTCTGTATCTGCCTTTCTTTCTTTGTCGTCGGCGTGTTGTATCTTTATTTGTTTGGCCTTCTTCGATGAAGTTTTTTTTGCTGCTATCATGAGCGCATACAAAGAGGCATGATCGACTGTTGGCATTCTATGGCTGCTTGTATTATTGTAACGGTGAATTTCTCGTATGTTATCGCTTCTCCCTTCCGCGTTGGGGAGTTCTCTTTGTCTAAGGCTTGACAAAGAATTTATTTTATTTTTTTGACGGAGGTGTGTGATTATTGGTTAGTGACTGTTTGGAGAGCAACCTGTCTGTGTGTCTATAGAGAGCAGCCTGTCTCTATGTGTATGATGGAGAGATTATTGGAGGCGCGTGGTTGGTTTTGTTTTGTTTTGTTTTTTTGAGTGGTATTTGCTGCAACATTATGTGTATGTAGAGTTACACAATGTGTGTAGAGATTTATTGATTTGAAGATTTTGTATTGACAACTTCATCATTACCATGGGTCATTTTTGTGGCATTCACTATGGAGCTAGAGGCTCAAGTGACTCAATTGTAGGCTCTGTTGCTCAAGGGGTTCAAGTATCACTTGGAAGCTGTTATTCTTTGATTGCAATAAAAGGATAAGGATTTTTATACCTTTGAATATTGTTTATGAATTTTATGTAGTTAATTCATGCTATAATATTGAGAATAGCGAATCATATATATCTTTAGCATTGATCTACATATTTCTCTTCAGATTAGTTTGATTCTTTGAACTACTGCTAATCTCTCCTAAAATGCTTCCAAGATGGATCGAGAAGTAATGGGATGATGAGAGATTACATGCAAAGTCATGCAAGTTGTAGAAATGAACACGGGGACACTGCTTGCGGCCATGAGATTGGATTGCTCACCCAACTTCATTAAAGAAGAACCTATTCAGATTATCTTTAGAGGAAGAAATGACATTCAGAGAGAGTCTATTCAGCTCCAGAAATCAGATTCAGAGGGAGCTTGCGTGATAGAGAGAATGTCTAATTTTTTGCAAGCTTGTGTGGTAGTGTGACTGCTAAAGCTCCCTGTTTGATCAAATTTGGAATCATATCTATTATTGTGATAATCAAAGCAGTAGGAATGCTACCCCTGCTGAGAGGGATTCTCTGTTGAGAGAGAATCTCAGCCATTCTTCTACATGTTGTTAATGAGTTCTTCTTTGTGAGGGAGAAGTTCGAGGTGAAATCCCTTGTTCCACCCTCTACGAGTAGGTATGGTGGAAATGCATTCTTCTCTGGGAGAAGTTTGAGGTGAAAGCCCTTGATCCACCCTCTGCGAGTAGGCATGGCGGAAATGCATTCTTCTCTGGGAGAAGTTTGAGGTGAAAGCCCTTGATCCACCCTCTGCGAGTAGGCATGGCGGAAATGGATTCTTCTCTGGGAGAAGTCTGAGGTAAAAGCCCTCGTTCCACCCTCTGCGTGTAGGCATGGTAGAAGTCATGTGTGTGACTCCATGACCTTAATCTTATGCTTTTATGAAGTAGCTATGGTGAATAATGTTATGCTGAGATAACAATGTTTTATTGAGATAATCTGTGATGAGAATTTGTTATTGACATCTTTGGTTGCAGCTATGTGTGCTTGCCATACTAAAGATCTCTCTCTTGCTAAGAGGGAGTGTTGAAGATTGTAGCTGCGATAGAGATTTTTATCTCTGATTTTGCTATATGTTGAAATTAGGACAATACCTCTGTATTGCATCAACAGCTAGAGAAGATATTTATGATAAGATTTCCATCATTTTAAGTGAGCACAATGTGGCATTCAATGTGTGCTAGGTGTCACATTCTAAATATTTGATATTTTATTATATCAAGAGACATGGGACATGCGAAGAGTCATGCGTTTGGAAATATGAAGAGACATGGGACATGCGAAGGGTCAGGCATTTGGAAATATGAAGAGACTTGTTTTTGGAAATTGAAGAGACCTTCAGTTGTGATATGAAGAGTCTCTCAATTATATATATACACGTGATTGCTTTGTGTGATTGATTAAGTTGAAAGCATTGTATTTGAACTTCTATTATTAATAAAAGAGATATTTTTCTGGTGTGGCTAGGTTTTTCCCTCTAGTTGGAGGGTTTTCCCAAGATAAAGTCGCTGTCTTTTGTACCTATTTTGTTCTACTTTTGTTTATTGTTGTTTATCTTTATTTTCTGGGCTAAACATTAACGAGGACAAGAAGAAACCAACCGGTAAAAAAGGTAAGAGAATCTCCAAACCTTCTTGCAAACATTGTGGCAAACCAGGTCATAAGTCTAATGATTGTAGGAATGCACCGGTGAAACCCTTAACCGAAAACAATTACTGCAATAACTATTATAAGTATGGACATAGAACCTTTGAATGCAGGTCATGATCAAACAGTGTGTCCAATGGAAGCAGAGGTGGCTTTAAAGGCTATTGCTATGCCTGCAATAAATTTGGACATAAGGCTGAAAAGTGCAAGTCTACAACCATGGCATTCAAATCTCCACCGAGACCGGTATTCCATAACAGGAATGAAAACCGAGGCACATCTATGTGTGCTATGTGTGGACCATCAGGGCATAGAGCTATTGAATGCCACTCACCCATGGACAAAAGAAAGAGAGTTAATCCAAGGAGAGGAATCGGGATGACTTGTTACAATTGTAACAAGATTGGACATCAAGCCAGGGATTGCAAGAACCGGTCAATATACAAAGGAAAAGGCAAAGTAAAACCAGTCAAGAAGGACGAGACTCCCAATCAAAAGGAAATCATAACCGAAGAGACCACGAAAGAAGTGAAAAAGATATGGTCCAAAAAGGGGACAAAGAGCTCTGAAGGAGAGAAATCAGAGACAAAGTCATCATCTACCGATGATGATATCTCTTCATCAAATTAAGCCAACAGGGCTTAAGGGGGAACAGGTAGAAATGCTACTATCCCCAGAGTAACTAGTGAGATTTACTCTCACTAAGTGGAAGTTGATACTGAGAAGCACTCACCGATCTAAGACCAAAGAACTGATCAAAAGAGTAAGTTGTGTGGTCTAGTTAATTACCTTCTCGGTGATGGGTTGATGTTACACAATTGATGTTTCTATTAAAGTATTGTTCGTTCGTGTTTAATAAACGACGAGACAATCATGATATACATATAAATATAGATATATTTATATATATATATATACTATATAATATAATTGAAAAGTAAGTATATATTTATGCACATGTGTGAACTTATATATATATATATATATATATATATATATATATATATATATATATATTAATTATACAAAGTATGAATAAACTATTGGTTAAGATATGTTAACTAATAGTTATGTAATGAAGTGACATGACCATAAGTATATACGGTCATGTCTATTCATTACATGACTATTCAATATATACATATACCCTATTGTTATTGTAGAATCAATCAATAACGAAGGCAATTGTATTCTACAATCACAACGGTAATCTATTTTCAGTACAGCCTCATATATATTCTCTATAGGATGATCTTGATTTTACAACATGGTATCAGAGCCTAACCTATAAGAGAAATTATATTCGAGCAAAGTATTGCAGAGAGAAGACAACACATCAAAACAAGAGGATACTAGTCGTGGCAAAAGAGGAATCCGTCAGTTTCAATTAAGGGGAAATTGGAAAGCAAATAACAGAGAGGATAGACCAGCGAAGAGAAAGTGGAGTAAATACACGGGAGAATAAGAGAAAAGAAGACTCTTAAATATATTTAGACTCATATGGAAAGATAAGGAATGGAGACCAGGACTTACAATTGGCAAAATTAGGAAGGAAGAAAAAGACACAATAAGCATCTTACGTGGGAGTAAAACAGAATGATCACCTTCATCAAAAGTAATAATTATTTGTTCTTTGTCATCTACGAAGCTATGGCAGCTATCATAAGGGGTTATCAAGATGCTGAAATATTAAATATCATAAGTATTTATAATTGGATCTCATAAAGGAAATCTTTAGTATTGTTAGTACGCAGCTATGAACTAAAAGCGATTACAAGATATTAATCTGAATCTTTACTAAGGAAGAAGGAACTCATTAAAGAAGAGAATACATAAGACAATGGTAAATGGAGGTTATCAAATAAATGTCAGATATTGATCGGTGGGGGAGAAAATGAGATTATAATATTGAATTTGGTATTGATCGAGTTAGAAGATCATTGAACAAAAAGAACCTTTGATACTCTTCAAACAGGAGAAATAAGAAAAGAGAATAGAGCCTATGTACCGCTGACAG
This sequence comes from Chamaecyparis obtusa, assembly GCA_027943335.1. Taxonomy (NCBI): domain Eukaryota; kingdom Viridiplantae; phylum Streptophyta; class Pinopsida; order Cupressales; family Cupressaceae; genus Chamaecyparis; species Chamaecyparis obtusa. Next base: position 459,900 of record BSBK01002552.1, read on the forward strand.
CAAATTATTAAGATTGATCATGATAATAATATATCATATTGCTATTAGAAATATATGATAGTATTAATATCAGTTATATAATGTAAAAACATAAATATATATATTGATATTATTATTATATATATATATATATCAGTTATGCTATATTATATGCAGCTGAATTATATAACTAATAGAATATCTAAAGTATAAAATATAATTCTTATACAGATATCAAATATATATATATTAGATTATATAATTGAATGGTCTAATATATTTGGAATATAAGAATTAACTTATATATATATATATAGAAAGAATGATAATAAGAAGGAAATCAGAATTATATATATGTATGTTATGTATTTATAGTAGTGCATGAGATATTAAAATATATATATATATATATATATATATATATATATATATATATATATATATATAATTTATTTGTGTTAATGTGAATAAAATCAGAATTATATATACATATTTATTTATATATTCGTAATATAAAATATTATTATGTATATATAATTCTAAAGTCATTCACCATGATAGTTGTGTCCTATAAAATATATATGTATATATATGTTTGCGGGGAGGACTAAATCTATCACTCGACATTCTTGGGGATTTGCAATAACCATAAGTTAAGAATACATAATGATATAAAATAAATATGTACATGTATATGATAATCAGCAAATCATATCCAACGTACAGGTTAGAATGGAAGTCGACTCCATCAATTCGGGATAAAGGCATAGCGCCCATAGAGCATATACATGTACTTTTAAGAATTTGAAGATTAACACTAGCGCAGCTTTAATACAATCAAATACTGCTTGCTACACTTTTAACATTAGCAATGAAGTAGTGTTTAAACAATACCAAAGGAAAATGCATCTAGCTACATTTTTTCTGTAGCATCAAAGATGGAAATGCTATGGATATTTTAATCACCCCCAAACATTCAATAATCATCAACCATGTTTATTTTGTTGTTGGCACAGCTCCCATAGAACCTTGATCACAAGAACAGGCATAATTGTGCTGATCGCAGTGGCACCAGCAACTAAGAATTAGAGAGGAATTTGCTTTGGATGGTATTCAATTGGAATCAATTGAAAACTGCAGGTTTTCCATTAATGCAGCCGTGTCTCCAACATCAACATGATTCTCTGATTTCAAAGTCAAGTCAACGAATATAATTGGAATGATGGAGAACACAAGCTCGTGGGAGGTAATCTGAACCTGCACTAGATCCACTCATGGAGAGAGTGAATTATCTTGACCTTACCTTCACTGTGGATTGATAAGAATTGTGGGTTCATATGATAACGAGCCTTAGAGTATGCTGGGAAGAAAGAGAACAGTATTACTTGGATATTCAAGAGAGTGATAATCTTGCAGAAATAGGAGGACCATGGAGTTATTACGGGTCTCTGAAGACTATCTCTTCTCCTCCAAATTGTATATGCTATTAGCACAATAACGTTCTTGGTTATGACTAGTTGGAAAAGGTCAAAACCAATACATGCGATTAATTGCTAAGGTGGAAAGAGTATGCTAAACATACTTATTGTTACAAATTTACACAACCATATGCGATTTAGTCACAAACATTGCTTAGTTTAATAAGTCATGGCCAAGATGGCTCTCGATATGGCGATTAGCAATCTCTTGCATATACTTAAAGAAAAATATACAGAGAAATCAATATTAGAGGGAGACAGTTTGCATAGTAGACAAAGACGTTATTAACTAGCTGTCAACTCAACCAAATAGTGTTTTTCACAAGAAGAACCAATAAACATCGGGAATCTATATCATGGAAAATACTTTGTGGATACACCATAATTAGAACCTTGGATTCAAGAAATATAAAAGCTGCAATACGCTACATACGCGGAGTTATTTCTGCCACTCCACTAAGTACCACAACTATACTTAATTCATTTCGTAGCAAGGTTTAACATCCGAAACAGCTTATCAAAAACTTCATTGAGATCGACATTGGATCATTACATAAGCTGGAGTAACAAGGACTAGGATCAATGGTTGATCTAGTTAACCAATCAATATATATATGATTCTATTTATGCTTCTTTCAATTCGCTAATATAGCAGAATCGTTCGTTGTCAAGTACCTCTTTCATAATACTGAGGTAATCGTCACTTGCACAAAGATAATTGACATTGCATTTGCCACATTTTCAATTTGTCTTGAGTACAAGATTAATAGAAAGAAGACTTTTGCAAATGAGTGCGAAAGAAAATTAATCAGAATGAAACCGATATGTTATGAAGAAGGACGATGGGTACGAGTATTAATGGGCTCACCTTATGGAAACAAATACTTGAAAATATTTGAAATTTAAGATAAGTATTCTATGCTTTATTAATACATATGAATTTTCAATTTGTAATTCATTAAATAATAAATCTTGTATGCTTCTATCATTTGTATTCTTGTACGAGATAGTTTAGCTTTATAAACTATTTGTAATCTATCTCTAACATAATTTCAGGATAAAAGCATATGAAATTCAGATTCAGAGAAAGTCTGACATTTTCAAGAGGTCAAGAAGTTGATTAACTTGAGCTTCAGAGGGAGCATATGATTCAGTTAACGCTGAGGGTTTGTCCCGGATAGGACCGGACATCTTAACGCTGAGATTATTACTGTGTAATAACTTGTCAAGATCGACTCCCGAAAGGGTCTGTCCCAGATGTGCCGGATATCTTGATGTCTATCATGATCGACTCCTGTAAGGGGTCTGTCCCGGATGTGCTGGATATCATGATATGAAAAGATTCTACAAATTCTATTAAACTCTCTCTCAAGAGGGAGTGTTAAAGTATTGTTTGTTCGTGTTTAATAAACGACGAGACAATCACAATATACATATAAATATAGATATATTTATATATATATATATATATATACTATATAATATAATTGAAAAGTAAGTATATATTAATATGCACATGTGTGAACTTATATATATATATATATATATATATATATAAGTTCACACATGTGCATATTAATATATACTTACTTTTCAATTATATTATATAGTATATATATATATATATATAAATATAGATATATTTATATATATTATACAAAGTATGAATAAACTATTGGTTAAGATATGTTAACTAATAGTTATGTAATGAAGTGACATGACCATAAGTATATACGGTCATGTCTATTCATTACATGACTATTCAATATATACATATACCCTATTGTTATTGTAGAATCAATCAATAACGAAGGCAATTGTATTCTACAATCACAACGGTAATCTATTTTCAGTACAACCTCATATATATTCTCTATAGGATGATCTTGATTTTACAACAGTTTCAACCAAGGATGTTGCAGTAAAACAGAAAAAGCATTGATGAACCGGTCAATAAAGGTGAAGTTAGGTAAAAACTGGTAAGGCTCATAAATACAGTAACCGTTAACAAATGTTACCGTTTACTAATTATCGTTGGGGCCCAATGATATAAAAGGGAAAGTGTATTACTCATTTCACTTTACTTTACTTTTTGTGCTAATTTTCTTTAAGCTTGAGTAATCTTTCTATTTGTGTTCGCAATCTTTGCTTTTCAAATTCCGTGAATTTAACAGAGCTTTGTGTGTAGTATTCTCATAACAATGAAATGGCATCATCATCATCTATTGCAACCCTTTTCGACACCAATCAACAAGAGCGACCTGAATACGACATAATACCAATTCAGAACAAGTCTAATGATATGGCTAGAGCCCCATCATCAATTCCAAACGGCGTGTTGTTGATTGAAGATGTAACTGCTTTCATTCACTGGAAACAAGAGGAGTTGGGAGGAACTTTCATATAGAGCGAATTTCTAGGGCTCTGCAAGGACGGAAAGCTTAAGGCGAATTATGCTCGACTAGAAGCAGTTGGATTGACCAATGGGGTCAAATACCCTACCGTGTTTCATCCCAACTGGATTCGATTGGTACTCAGTCAAGTACACGACCCAGGAATGTGGTTGGTAAAAGGTGTTGTTACTCCTATTACAAAGGAAAACCTGAGGAGAGTAATAGGGTTCAATGCCACAAGGGAAGCCCTTACCCTAAGAAATGATTAATACTCTGGGAAATCGCTTTAATAAGGTTATGTCTGATTATTTCCAAGATTTTCAAACTAGAATGCATGAAAGGGAAAGGATCCCATCTTCTATTGTAAACGAATACAAGGATGAAGTTTGCTTCCTTGTAAGCATTGATCACTGTATTATTCAGGCTGTTGAGCCAAGAACTGAATTTGTACCAAAACTAGGTTATGAGATTTCATCAAAGACTGCCAAAGCATATGCTGAGGCACTTCAGGAAAGCAACCTAGATCTTTCAGCCAACCGGTTTGGCACTTGTGAAGAGATAAGTGCAAATTTGAAAAAGAGTGAACCTTCAAAGACAGCAAAGAAGGAAACTGCTAAATGGTCTCCTACACCGAAGGAAAAAAAGGTAGTTGTGCCAGAACCCAAAGTTCTAAAGAAGAAGGCGCAATCGGTCACAACCGAGCAATCACAAGAAGTAGACTCAGAAGAAATTGAGACAGAGCAAACCGCCACTTAAATAAGAAGAAAGAAGACTAGGAAACCGGTAAAGGAGGAACCAAAAGAAAGAAACCAACCATTGATAAAATGGTTGAAGGCATAAAGACTAAAGGTGGGATGGCATCGGTTGAAAGAAGATATAACTTCTCTAATGATGAAGACAGAAGGAAAATCGAAGATCTTGTAGTGTATAGCCTATACAAATTCAAGAGAACGCCTACCGAGATTCATGGCTCTATTCTTGAAGAATTATAAGAGCTTATTGAAGGAAGTTGGAAATCCTCAATAACAAAAGAGAAAGAGCTCAGAATCAAGGCACTACTAGAAGTGCAAAGCCACTTGAGCCTACAAGAGGCAACCAATCAGGCAAAGGAGTATAAACAAATTTTTAGATCACAAAAAGGATTGGTCAAGTGTTAATTGGAGAAGTTGAAGCGGTTAATGACGAAGGAGTTACAATCTGGACAACCATTCTAGAACAGCAACACAAGGCTGAAGTTGAATGTCAGAAGCCCTCGCTAAAACCAGAAAAGGACACCGAGAGAGGCAAAGGCATTCTGGGCATTGATACACTAGCCCACAAAAAGCCAGCAACAAAACCGGTTATTGTAGACATCACTGAAGACACTGGTGGTGATTTCAATCCACCAACTATTCTAGCATCTCTAGTAAAAGGTAAGGCTAAAACCCTTACTGTTGATGATATAGTTGATGAAATCATAGATTTTGGTAAAGTAGGCAATGTTGCAAAATGGTACAGTGCCTTAGGCACTGATGATAAGGATAAAATAGAACTAGCCCTGTTAGAAAGTTTTCTTGAGTTCAACTGGGGACCCAAGGATTACAGGTCCATCTTCCCAGCTGAACTTAATAAAAAGCTACTAACAAAATGAAGAGTAACAAAGGATGCTAAAATTATAAGGGAAGTTCTAGAACAAGTAGAACCAGGTCTAAACAAAGAAGAAATCAAGATGCTTATTGAAGCAGAAGTACTGAACCTGGATTCTACAGATAGAGTGGCCAAAATCATAAATGGCCAAGAACAAGAAGTGTATAGAGAAATAGTGAAATTGTGGAAAAATCATGATTTCAACACTCCAGCAAAGAGACAAGAGAAATTGGCATTGGAACAAGTATCTACAAAGACACCTCATTCAACAGGTCCTCAGGATACATCTCAAGTTCAACAGGCAGAGAACACGATCCTACCAGAACAATCAATGGACACTAAGGTATCTAGGGATAAAGGTGATGAGACAAAAGTCACAACCGATGATCAGGACACAACCGGTGAGCAGTTCACAACCGGTGAAAAGACCTCAACCAGTGTACAGGCTACACCAATCAGACCAGAAGGACAAGAAACAGGGGAATCATCAACAAAGATGGTTGAAGGAAAAGATACTGATAACGCACAGACGGCCAAAGTTACCCAACAGGTCGCTGAAGAGGAAGAAGTAGAGATACAAGTCGACGAGGTCAACAGAGAAGAAGAAGAGCAACAAGCAGACAAGGTAGAGGAAGAAGAAGAGCAACAACAAGAAGAAAATGTGGAAGAAGAGAAGCAACCAGAAGAAGAGATAGAAAAGGGCACTAAACAGAAACAACTAGCAGATATACCAAGCTCATCTTCATTGAAAAGGAAGCTATCATTTGCAGCAGACCCTGATTCCGAGAAAGGGAAAGTAGAAACTCCACAAACGGGGGAATCATTGATTGACATCAGCAAAATGTCAACAAGGCAACTCAAGTTGCTCACAAAGAGGAAACAAGATATGGTTCTCAATAGTGTAAAGAATATTCTGTATAATTTTGCTCCTGATGCAGATATTGATGAAGAACCTATCATTGATCAGCTAGAAATTCTAGCACAAACAATCGAAGAAGACATAACTGATCCAAAAGCTATAGCTATAGATCATTATGAAACAAAGAGAATCAATATCCTACATGATCAGATTGTTGCAATCAAAGCAACTGTGGCTATCAGCATCGGGGAACTGAAGAAACAGGTTCAAAATGCAGGAAAATTAATAACAAAAACATCAAATTTTGAAGATTTTGTGAAGGATATCACAGAGAGAACCAATCGGACAACCCAAGGGCTGAAAGAGACTACATCACATTTCAATCCTCTAACCTCTTCAGCAACAGAGTATAGTCGTGAGATAACTAATTTAGCACTCACACTGAGGAAAGCTTTTGAGGAGCATACTAAGAGAATCCAAGATCTCATTGGATTTCAACTGTACATTGCTCCCACTTTTGATATGATGCAGAAAGCAGCAACAGACGCTGACACACTTCTAAGAGAGCCAGATTTCAAAACAATTGAGGACATGGAGAACCTCATAATCTCTCTACAAGCAATGAAGTATAACCTTGACCAAGTCATAGCTACATGGAAACCATTCCTCATTTCCGCCAGGAAAATCTACAAGGACATCTTCAACCGGTATCAGTTATGATTTTTTCATACCCTTTGTCCCTTGGAGGCAAAAAGGGGAAGATCAATGACCGTTGATATGGTAGACTGGTCAGTAGAGTCAAACACAGGGGTTGCTAGTGCACAAGGGAAGTAATGGCAGTGTGTACTAGTTGACAGGGGAAGTATCAGTTGACAGGATGATACCTAACAGGGGAAGTATCCTGATGAGAGCTTCACTTGTATATACTCATTTGCAAGTTATGATATGTTTTGTGACCAATGCCAAAGGGGAAGATTGTTGGCATTACGCGTAGTTGTCATCATTGGCAAACATAAAACACATTAGTCTTTAAGTTAGAGCAACAGTGGTGAACCGGTAGTTTTTCCAATCGATAACCATCAAACTTGCTAGATAACCAGTGTACCTACACCGATCACAATAATATCGGTCTTGTCAAACCAGTCTAGTAGGAAGCCACAGGAGGCAAATGACTCAACTGGTAGGACACCGGTTCCCGCTCAAAGTAGCAGATCTACCGGTCCGTGCTTTTATAATCCGATCCGGTTTTTGCAGAGCATTTTTGGGATGAACGTGAGTTTTTCTGCGAGTGTTTTGAGATGAACTGAAGTTCTCTATGCGAGCATTTTGGCTTGATCAAGAGTTCTGCATGCAAGACTTTCCAATCGCTTTCTAGAACAACGGCGTTTTGGAAGAGTTACAACTTGGCGCCACAATTCGATGTGGTAATGTGAAGATCATTATATATACGGGTCATCATGCATTAGAATAGTGGTTGTTGAAAATCAAGTGTGCAAAAAGAGAGCAAAGCAAAAGAGCCGAGTCTTCTGAGAAGGGTTACAATCACCACGAGTGAAAGACAGAGATTGAACAGCCAAGAAGAGCGAGAAAAGAACAGGTATGATCTCATCGACAGATTGAGTGTCTAAAGAAGATCATTTCTTTTATTGTGTGAAGCTCATAAAAATCCCTTTATCAGGGTGAACCCTAACAAGTTCCATTGTATAAATCCCTTCACCGGGTGACATCTTGATTGATGTTCTTAAGTCCTCTGGCGAGGCAACTCCTTACAGGGTCAAAATCTTAACCGATCTATATCAAATCCCTTGACAGGGTAGCATTCTAACAAGTGCTTTTGTAAGCCTTTAACAGGGCAGTTTTATTACTGCAATAGTGAAGTTCGTGGATTCTGTCCCACCATGGTTTTGCACTAAGTAGCCTATAAAGTACTGTTATATGATTTCCTTTAGTGTTTTAATTTAATAAAGTGATGTTATGTCTCCCCAAGTTGGACACCTAGAGGAAAGGGGGACTTGGACTTGAGTTATTTTTATATTGTAAAGGCCTTTAAAGAGAAATGAATTATTTTTAAATTAAAATTGCTCTTTTTTCCCTCCAACTCTACATAAGGGGGATTTTGGCTCTTATTTGGATTATTCAGAGTTGCACACATAATAAGATAATGTTAAAATGAACAAAGAAGCTCTTCTAGGGATTGATTGAGGACAAATAACCCTTGTCAAATAACCAGTTTCAATGGTGAAAGATCCTCCCTAACTAGTAGAGTGATTTCGTATAGGAATCACATTGGTTTTCAGAGGTTGTGGATTTTGGGATTTCAGAAAAAAGGAAGATTTTAATGGTGTTTTGAGATTTCAGTTTCGGGGTTTACTTGGAGTGATTGTTTGCAGGGATTTTTGGGTTTGAAGCAGAGTTCAAATCAGGAGTTTTGGTAGCTTGTCATAACTTTCCTAAATGCAGATCATAACCCTTTAAATGAAGATAAGGGTTGGGATTTTTTACTAGTAGTTCTGGATACTGAACCAAATGTTTTCTTACATCTAGGTGATCAGATTGGGTGTGTTATTTGGCAATTTTGGGCAAGGATTGATTTACCAAGGGGCCATACATTTCTGGGGTTTCCTAATGAGCTATCAAGAGTAAAATGTCTAAGATTTGAGGCATCTTTCTAGCCTTTTGGAGGTCCTAAGTATAGGTAATACTGCTGCAAACAATCCTGAGCAGAACAAACATGATGGGGAATGAAATTATGAATTGTTGCCCTTGTTCTAGTGCGTGTGACTCCGTTGGGAATATTGCTGGAAGATTTCAGACCTGGGTTTGTCTTCTTTTTGCCAACCAAAAGCTGCTGTGTATTTCTGGAAGCATTATTTATTGAATTTGATCAATGATGGTGAACTTTGAAGAAGATTTGGGAGTCTTTTTCGCAATACCCTTGCTGCCCAGGCCTTAACAAACACAATTTTTCCAGACCTGCTGTATCTCAGAAAATTCTGTCAACTGTATCAGCCTTTGAAAATGGGATATCTGACTTATTTGTTCATAAATGGCATTGGAAATGAGGTATTTTCATGTGGTTCTAATATGTATGACCATTCTGAAATTTAATCCTTGTTGTGTATGGTTTATTATTGAATATTGTTTCAGTTTTCCATGAGTTTTGAAATGCATGTCGGACTTAATAGAGGCAGTTACAAAACACCATTGCATGTTCTCCATTCTTGCCAAGTTTCCAAAAAAAAATTAGGGGGTGCCTTTACACTTTTGATGAAAACTTCAAGCGCCAGTAAATATTTGCAATACTACAACATAGTAGGAGAATATTTCATTCCGTAAATAAAAAATTATAAGCTAAAGTCAAGAAAACACAGGAATTGATGAAATTGGGCCTCCATTAAGGGGCTGCTGTTGATTGTATTTTACCCTAGAGGATCCCAGAAAAATATTTTCAAGGACATGTAGCGGTGGAAGGCTGAGGCTTTGCTGCAACCGCTATGATGTTTATTGCTAGCTTGTATACAAATGAATTTTCTAACAAAAGATTGTCAACTGTACTCCACAGTGGCAGTTAGTTCACCAAAATGTAACAATAGTGAGTCCATTTACCCCGAAAGTATCGGAAGTTGTCTTAGCAGCACAGGTTAAAAATTTGAGTAACACCCTGCCTGGCACCGATAAGTGAATGGATATGTAATTGGGGTAAATTTAATAAAAAGAAAGCTATTATGCACTTTTTTTAAAGAGACAGGATAAAATTTGGCCAACTGTAAAAATAACCATAAACTTTTCTCTCATTTTATTAGTAAAACGAACCCCAGCGTTGAAATCGCTAAAACGGTCATCAATAGGCTATTCGGCCTTTATATATACGGAATAATACTTGCCAAAAGATCAATTCGGGGTAGTCATTTGAAAATAAATCAGAACAACCAAAGAAAAGATGTAAAACACAAACTAATCGCCAGAAAGGTGTCACACGTGCACACCCATATCCCTTTGCCGTTAATCCTTCACCGACTCAAGTTTTACACGGTCATAGTTTCTTGTTCTGTGTAGAGCTTTGGAAAATAGAACTAAAATTAACATTGCTGAAACCTCGTCATTTACCGTAATAAACACGCAAAATTTACAAGAACTAAAGTTTAACACCTTTTGACGATTAAAAGAAACATCGCAGTCTGTAAACCTTGTAAGCTAAGGAATATGGATGAAAGAAACAGTGAATTAATCTAATGAATTTAAATAGTGAAAATTGGAAACATATTACAATTTAAATCAAAGAAACTAACCTGCAGCAAGCCGGAATCCAAAATAACTTATAATTCACAATGGTGTCGTATTCCCAAGCAAGAAGGATTTCTGTCTGCGACGAAGCTCTGCTGGTATCCTACAAGAACTCGTCTGTTAAACGGTAAAAGAACGTGTAGCCAATTTAATATTGAAGGCGGAAGGCGGCCGGTTAATTTAGAATATAATGGAACCTCTAAATTTAATGGACCAGTTTTCATATTTACGGAAGCTTGGAGCTAATAGAACGTGCGCTCTAAGGTCAAGTAATTGCAGTTTACACATTATACTTCCGGAGTGGATGGAAAGCATTATATATTCTTTAACCAGGGTTTGCATAACCAGGCTATGGATAACCATGATTTGCATCATTTTCCAATTCCCCAATCAAACAGGCCTTAAAATAGATATAGAGCGATTGAATTTTGGATTAGAAAATTATTCAGGTTTAGTTACTCTTTCAATGTTTCCAATTGTACGTTATGGATGTGAATTGTGGAGTAACATTCAAAGTGGAAAGATAGTTAAATAAAATTTTAACATCTGTGAGGTTAAAAAGAGTCTATGGAACAGCAAAACAACTTAAATCAATTTCACTAGTTCGATTATTTTCTTGTGCAAGTTGATGATGAGCACACTTGACTTCTCAATGTACACTTCATTGAATAGGTTATGCCAAGAGCTATCAAATATAATATTCGCAAATTTGTCTTTGTTGTCCTTGTATGCTTCACATTATAAAATAAAGTGATGTTCAGTTTCCATTTTCTCAAAATTGCAAAACATGCAAACTCTCTTTTCCCAAGCCTCCTTTGGCCTCTTCCAACATTTGGTCTCACAGCAGAGTTGATGAGAGTTGGTTCTCAGTTGAGCAATAAGGATTTTAGCTTTTTAAGAAATGTTGACCCCTATGTATGTTTTTTGGAGTTGATCACATATGAGGTTGAACTCATTAATATAATATATTTTCTTCCTTCTAAGCCCATTTCCCCAATTTCTCTTGTAAAATTTCTCCATAACAAAGACCTTTATTTCTTTGTTATTTGTGAGGCGCATATTGAATTGGATATTTCATTTACTCATCCACTTGATGTTTTGTGGCATCCACATTTTTTTCATTTACACAATGTATTGTTAAAGACAACGCTAGGTCATCTATCTCCTTCCATTTTTTTTTATTCTTTTTAGATAGCTTATGAGGTGAACCATAGCAAGTGCCTCGATAGGGGCAGCCCCCATTTCACTTAGCATGATATCATACAGGACGATGCTCTTGATTTTAAATTTGCTTGTGATCAAACGCTTTTGGATTCCCTCAATCTGCTTCCATGTGCGATAGAAGTGTTGTTGGCCCATAATTCACACCCATAGAGAACAACTGATAGAACAAGAAGACCAAACAAGGTTTGAGTAGTTTTCCAATCCCAAGTCTATGCTTCGCGACACCTATTTTGAAGAGCATAAAATGTCTTCCATCCACCTAATGTCTTTTTATTTATGCAACCTACCTAGCTTAGATTTTTGTTGAACTCAATGCCGAGATATTTATACTATGCCACTTCCTCAAGAACGCTGCCACCAAAATAAAACTCTTGTTGATATTATTTTTAATTATTAGAAAAAACCATGACTTTAGTCTTGCTGATATTAACCTACATCCCCACCATTATGCAAAAGTTCTCAAGAGAGAATAAATGTTCTTGCAAACCACAGGCAGATTTGGCAATCAAAATGAGATTGCCTGCATAGAGGAGAAGCCTTATTACAAATTCACCCAATTGGACACCCTCACCATTTTGCATGTTTAACCACTCTTCAAGTTTATCAATATATAAGTCAAACAAAGTAGGAGATAGAGGACAACCTTGTTTGACCCCAATATCACTCCTAAAACATTTTGAAATGTCAGCTAAAGTTCTACTTTTGACTTTCACCTCTGCATACATCCTATGAACAGCAGCTCTGAGATTGTGTAAGAATCCCTAATTCTTCCATCCTGAGCAAAAGCTTGTAAATAAATTGGGAAAATTTAAAAATCTTTGATCATAAGCGAGTTTAAAATTTAAAAGTTTAGTTAATCATGCTACCTTATTGAGTGAAGTGGAGAGAGTCCCTCTTGAAGCAATTGCTATGATGATCTTATAGGTTATTTAAAAAGAATTGAACATATGGAAATAAGTAGATGGCCAAGGATTGTTTTCATTAGTGATAGTTTGAGCAAGAAGACTTGGATGAACAAAACAACATGGACTAATGAAGGGAATATATATTTAAATGTGTGCCCTATAGATAACAAAGAGATAATAGCTTTTGTTTTAGATAAACTTAGCAAGTATTACTGGGGTAAAGTGCTTGGGAGAAAAAAGAAATACTATATTGAGAAGTTCAATCCCACTTGTGATCTTTCTCAGAAAAAAAACTTAAAGATTGTTAATATGATTTAGAACAACAGAGAGGGGGGGTGAATCAGTTGTTCTCAGATCCTGATGTATAAAACAAACTTAAAAACTTTTCTTTAAATCAGATCCAATAACCAAAACAAACTTGGTCATCACTAATTCAATAATATAAACATATAACAATGCAGTCCACTACCTAGCTGTAACTTAACTTGTAAAACACAGAAATGTTCAAACTAAAACATTCACACAAGTATTAACACCAGGATTTATAGTGGAAACCCAATTTGGGAAAAACCACTTTGTAACATGCTACTATTATTTTCACTCTTCTGAAGTGAGCTCGGTTAAAAGCCAACCCTGTCAAAGGTTACAATACACATTGTCAGGTGTGACCCGGTTAAAGGATTTCAACCACCCTGTTAAAAGTGAGCCTAGTCATAGGACTTACATACACTCCATTAGAATGCAACCTTGTTCAAAGGATTTAACATATGACTATTAGGTCAACCTCTGTTAAAAGGATTTTGACTGTTACAATGGTTAGAAAGTAGCAGCAATATTTATTTGAAAAATATACAACTCACTTTGCAAATATCAGATCTGATTCCATACACTAATGCTGGTTTACTGACTTTGAAACTTTGTCATCTCCATCTCTGATCTGCTCGGAACTTTTCTTCAAGCAACCACCACAATTCTTCTTCAGCCTTTTTTGCTTATACAGTCAATTAAACTTTATTGATCTTCCAGCATTCTTTATTCACCCATGCACTTGCATATCCAAATGCTCAGATTCCCTTAATACTTTCCTCAATTAGGTTAACTCATCTTATGCCGTTCAATCTCATTCGTAAATCTTAGGGTTAGGTCAAATTCATTGAATCTACCTACTTCATTTTCTTCAGCTCCTTTTCTAGAATCATCTCAAATCTCTTAAAGATTTACAATAAAATGTTTTATAGTGCATTTAATGCTTTCAAACAATCAATAAATAAAGTCAACACATTTTACATAATCCAAAAATTCAACAATGTCGACTCTAAAACTAAATTCTCTTCAAATATAAAAATGTTGATGCTCGGTCAATACTGTGATCAACTACTCGGTCTTCATGTAGAAAGCTCGGTCATTACTAAAAATGTTTCCTCGACTTACACCGTCTTCCTCGGTAATTAACTGTTGTTCGGTCGAGACTAAAATTTTGCTCGGCATACACTGACTCGGTCGACACTAACATTACTCGACTTAAACATGATTTCTCCATTCTTTGCTTGGTCAAGCCTACCAATTTAGTCTTCAGTCTTACTAAGATAAACAATACATTGTCTCATCATTGTACAACATAGTCAAGTACATTTTGTAATATCAAGATAACTCAACCTTTCCCTAGGTGCTATTGTTACCAACCTTGTCTATCCCCTTAGCAACACTCAAATAGATATAGTACTTTCCTAAGTAGCAACAATCTTACCATTTAAAGTTTGACATCAATGATAATACAACAATTGTTTCAATCGCAGTTTCCAACAATCTCCCTCTTTGGCATTGATGGCAACACCATATGATATCACCTAAATAACACATAGATTACCAACCAATTCAAAATCTTATTTGTTCATCAAATAATTATTTATAATATATTTAGCTTCATTCTGATTCAAAATCCTATAAGCCTCACTTCTATGACCGTCAGAAGTATTCAGATCTCCCTCTATCCAAATCTTTCATTCTAGTTCATCATCCTTAGCTTCAGTGTCATGTGTTATCATATCAATTCATCTCCCTCTTTGACAAAAATGCCAAAGCAGCAACTAAAACATACATTCATCAGATGTAGATAATATCTATGCAGCTCAGTGTTTCTCCCTCTATCATCTTGCTTATGACTGATTCTTTGTCTTTGCTCCTTTTCACAACTCTAGGCCAGCCCTAAAGTGTGACAATCTTCTGCATCAATTTGTCAAATATTCTATTGTAGCATAGTTGATGCAATGCTCCTAGCTTGTCTAGGCAGCCTCAATTAGGGGAAGGACCCCTAATTGACTTCTCAAATACTCATGAGCTTCTCTGGGTAAAGCTTTAGTGAATATGTCTGCCAATTGTTCTTTTGTATTCACATATTTCATTCGAACTTCTTTATCTTGTACTAATTCTCTCAAGTAGTGATACTTGATTGCTATGTTCTTGGTCTTAGTGTGCATCACTGGATTCTTATAAATATTGATAGCACTTGTGTTGTCACAGAAAATAACAACAGGTTCAGTGATTTCTTCTTTCATGCCTATCAACAATTGTTTTATCTATACCAAATTTGAATAGTTTACTGCAACAACAATATACTCGGCCTCGGCAGTAGATTAGAAAATGCAATTTTGTTTCTTGCTCGTCCAGGAGACTAATCTCTATCCAAAAAAGAAAGCTCCACCACTAGTACTCTTTCTGTCATCTACATTTCTTGCCCAATCAGCATCTATATAAACTCTGAGTTCAAATTTGTCATCCTTCGTATAATATAGACCATAGTCAGCAGTTCCTTTCAAGCATCTCATAATTCTTTTCACAGCCATCATGTGTGTTTCCTTAGGATTGGCAGAGAATCTTGTCATAATCCCAACAGCTAATGCAATATCTAGTCTACTATGTACAGCATACTGCAATTTTCCAATCATGGATCTGTACAAAGTTTGATTCACTTCTGCAGCATCATCATTCTTAGATAACTTTTGTCAAGTAACCATAGGAGTATTCACTGGTTTAGCATCTTCCATCCCAAAAGTTTTCAATATTTCATTAACATACTTAGACTATGTAATGAAAATTTCATTCTTCTTCTGATATACTTGCAAACCAACAAAGAATTTGATCTCACCAAACATACTCATTTCAAATTCAGTTTAATTTCATTTGAAAATCTTTTACACAATGCATCTTTTCCACCAAAAATAATGCCATCCACAAAATCTTTTGCCAACGGGATACCTTTACCTTCTTCATCCTTCATGTACAGATTGTTTGTGTCATTTGTTCTTGAAAATCCAATCTATATCAAGTAGTTGTGCAACCTCTCATACCATGCTCTGGGAGCTTGTTTCAATCCATATAGTGCTTTGTTCAGTTTGCACAACATGTGTCTTCTGTTTGGATCAATAAAACCTTCTAGCTATTCTATGTAAACTTCTTCTTCTACTCTACTATTCAAAAATGCAGACTTGACATCCATTTGATATACCTTGAAATCTTTATAAGCAGCATATGCAAGCAGAGTTTTTACTCCTTCCAATCTAACTACAGGGGCAAATGTCTCCCCATAATCTATTCCTTCTTCTTGTGTGTAGCCTTTGCATACCAACCTAGCTTTGTTCCTGGTTATTTCACCATTTTCATTCATCTTATTCCAAAACACCCACTTTGTTCCTATAACATTTTTGTTTTCAGGTCTCGGCAACAGAGTCCAAGTATCATTCTTCTCAATCTGGTCAATCTCTTCATTCATTGCTTGTATCCAGTCTTCATTCTCCAATGCCTCTCTAGTTGACTTGGGTTCAAATTCACACAGTACGCATGTTGGATCCTTAGTCTTACTTCTGGTCTGAATTCCAGTATTTTTGTCTCCAATTATCTATTCAGGCTTGTGATGTCTTCTTACATATTTTGCCAAAATAGGTTCAGCTCCTTTCTCCTCTATTTCATCAGGTTCCCTAACAAGATTGTCAGATTCAACTTCTAAATGCTCGACAACCTCTTCCTGATACTCATCAGCATTTTCTTGTAGCTCGACATGTTCTTGTTCTCTTCCGACACTATTTTCTTGATGCTTGGCAGCATCTGTCTGTTGCTCGACATTGCTTACCTGAGACTCAGCATCAAGTGCAAGTCTGTTACTTGCCTCTTCTTCTTCCTCAATGTACACAAAAGATCTATAATCTTTTGGATCTCTTTTGTTGTCAGCTTCATTTCTTTATGCATACTCATCAATTTTGACATTCACACTTTCCACAATTTTGTTAGTGTTAGAGTTCAAACACTTATAAGCTTTACTTTTTTTGGAATATCCTAAGAATATGCCTTCATCACTCTTAGCATCAAACTTTCCATTCCTAGTGTCTTTTAATATATAGCACTTACTTTCAAAAATTCTAAAGTATTTAACACTCAATGCATGCCCATGCCACAATTCATAGGGTGTCAGATTTGTACCTTTCTTGATCTGTACCCAGTTAAGAGTGTAGACAACAGTGCTTATAGCTTCTTTCCAGTATATCTATGTCGCATTATTTTCAATCAAGAATGTCCTTGCACAATCCAAGATAGATCTGTTTCTCCTTTCTGCTATACCATTCTGTGGAGGTGTTCTAGGTGTAGACATATGTCTTTTAATTCCTCTATCATTGCAAAACAGATTGAATTCATTTGATGTAAATTCTCCACCTTGGTCAGATCTAAGACATTTCAGATTCCTACCTGTCTCCTTCTCAACCTTAGCCAAATACCACTTAAAGGATTGAAAAGCTTCAGATTTTTCTTTTAGAAACATTACATGCATCATCCTAGTATGATTACCAAAAAATAAGATAAAGTATCTAGTACCACAGTAACTTTGTACACCCATAGGTCCACAAAGGTCAGTATGAACCAAATCTAAAATATTTTCAGAAGTAAAGGATTTGCTCTTAAAACTTGACTTTGTCATTTTTCCTAACTGGCATTCCTTACACATCACATTCTCAAGTTTCTTCAATCTAGGTAGACCTCTTACCTTTTTCTTCTTACTTATCTCTACCAGATTGTCAAAGTTAACATGACATAGCCTTTTATGCCATAACCAAATATCATCAAGTTGTGCAATTAAACATGTTTCTTCAGATAGGTCAAGATAAAACAAATTACCTCTAGTCTAATCTCCATTTCCAATTAATTCTCTAGTAGCATCAAATATTTTAGCTTGCTTGTGAAGAAATTCCACTCGGTAACCAATTTTGTTAAGCTGAGCAACACTTAACAAATTATAATTAAGACCTTCAACCCAATATGCATTTTCACAAGATATCTTATCAGTCAATTTAATCAAACATTTTCCTCTAACAGGACATGGTGCATCATTACCAAATTTTACACTTTTACCTCTGTAATGATGTAAGGTCTCAAACTTATTTTTGTCATCAGTCATGTGATGTGTACAACCACTATCAATAATCCATTTATCATTCTTGTTCACATAGGATATCAATGCTCATCAGATTCATCTTTCGTTGCAACATAGACTACCTCAATTTCAAAATCATCACTATCAGTGTCAGTCTCTTTTTCAGCAATGTAACAAGATTTCTTACCTTTTCCTTTGTAGTCCTTGTTCCTTCGGTAGCTTCTATCATCTCTTCTGTCTTTGTGTTTTCTTTCATCATCTTTATCGTTCCTGTCAGAACATCTAGCAGCTATATGACCAAGTTTATTACATGCAAAACATATAATAGGGAGTTTACCTTTATACTTTCCTTTTCCCCTTCTCAGTCTTCTAGCCATAAGAGCTTCTAGATCTTCCAGTACTTCATCAGAAGTGTCACTGTCACTTTCACTTTCATTGATACATCTTTCTTTTTCTTTCTTTGGCTTGTTCAGAACTAGCTATGACTTGAAAGCAGATTCAACATTACCAATGCTTCCAATAGTGAAATTATCATAGTTAGAGAGTTCAAAAGCAGTCAGCTTACCAACCAAACTTTCCAAAGTAAGCACATTAGCAGAGTTGCATCTAGATTCCTAAATAGTTGAGATCTTAATAGCATATATATGACGCATGGTTCTTAATACTTTCCCAATTATAGTTTCATCATCAATAACCCCATTTTCTCCTCTAATAGCATTCACAACTTCTTTTATTCTACCACAATATTGTGCAATGTTTTCACCTTCTTGCATTCTCATTTCATCAAACTTACCTCTAAGACTCTCGGCCTTTGCTTTCAGTACATTCAAGTCACCACCATAGATTCTTGCAAGAGTTTCCCACATATCCTTAGCAGTTGTGCAATCCTTAATGTCCTCAAATTTTGGATAGCTTAGGGCAGATGCAATTTTCAGCATTGTTTGATTATGTTCTTGCTTAGCTCTCATTTCTTCGGCAGTCAAAGGTGCGACAGGTGAAACATAGCTATTCTCAATGTAGTACTTTGTAGAGTCACCAATATTGGCCAGATGCACCTTCATCAACCTTTGCCATGCAGGGAAGTTTTCCTTATTCAGCTTCGGTACCTCCTTCTTATACATCTTGATCATTTGCTTCAAGCCCCTTTAAACTTGATTTCTGTCAACGCTAATAATAAGCAACAAAGCTCTGATACCAATTGTTAATATGATTTATAACAACATAGGGGGGGGGGGGTGAATCAGTTGTTCTCGGGTCCTAATGTATAAAGCAAACTTTAAAAAAATTTCTGTAAATCAGATCCAATAACCAAAACAAACTCGATCATCATTGATTCAATAATAGAAACATATAACAATGCAGTCCACTACCCAGTTGTAACTTAACTTGTAAAACACAGAAATGTTCAAACCAAAATACTTACACAAGTATTAACACCAGGATTTATAGTGGAAACCCAATTTGGGAAAAACCACTTTGTAACATGCTACTATTATTTTCACTCTTCTAAAGTGAGCTCGATTGAAAGCCAACCCTATCAAAGGTTACAATACACACTGTCAGGTGTGACTCGATTAAAGAATTTCAATCACCCTGTTAAAAGTGAGCCTAGTCATAGGACTTACATACACTTCATTAGAATGCAACCTTGTTCAAAGGATTTAACATATGACTGTTAGGTCAACCTCTATTAAAAGTATTTTGACTGTTACAATGGTTAGAAAGTAGCAACAATATTTATCTGAAAAATATACAACTCACTTTGCAAATATCAGATATGATTCCGTACACTAATGTTGGTTTACTGACTTTGAAACTTTGTCATCTCCATCTCTGATCTTCTCGGAACTTTTCTTCAAACAACCACCACATTTTTCCTTCAGCCTTTTCTACTTATATAGTCAATAAAACTTTACTGATCTTCCGGCATTCTCTGTTCACCCATGCACTTGCATATCAAAATGCGCAGGTTCCCTTAATACTTTCCTCAATTAGGTTAACTCATCTTATGCCGCTCAATCTCATTCGTAGATCTTAGGGTTAGGTCAGATTCATTGAATCTACCTGCTTCATGTTCTTCGGTTCCTTTTCTAGAATCATCTTAAATCTCTTAAAGATTTACAATAAAACATTTTATAGTGCATTTAATGCTTTCAAACAATCAATAAATAAAGTCAACACATTTTACATAATCCAAGAATTCAACAATGTCGGCTCCAAAACTAAATTCTCTTCAAAAATAAAAATGTTGATGCTCGGTCAATACTGTGATCAACTAATCGGTCTTCATGTAGAAAGCTTGGTCATTACTAAAAATGTTTCCTCGGCTTACATTGTCTTCCTCGGCAATTAACTGTTGTTCAGTCGACACTAAAATTTTGCTCGGCATACACTGACTCGGTCGACACTAACATTACTCGGCTTAAACATGATTTCTCCATTCTTTGCTTGGTCAAGCCTACCAGTTTAGTCTTCAGTCTTACTAAGATAAACAATACATTGTCTCATCATTGTACAATAGAGTCAAGTACACTTTGTAATATCAAGATAACTCAACCTTTCCCTAGGTGCTATTGTTACCAACCTTGCCTATCCCCTTAGCAACACTCAAATAGATATAGTACTTTCCTAAGTAGCAACAGTCTTACCATTTAAGGTTTGACATCAATGACAATACAACAATTATTTCAATTGCAGTTTCCAACAAAGATGTGTATCCAGTAGAGACCCAAAAAAGAAATTGCTCAATTAAGAACTAACTCTTATCAAGACTGACACAAAAATTGCATCTCAATGGGGATCGAACTTCTATGTTTTCATGGTGGGTGATAGTGATGGGAGGCAAATCCCTATTGGGGAATCCCTGCCCTTAGTTTTAAGATGTGTGCAAGAGGGGCCCATTGGTCCACTAGTCAAGATTCGGTTCCTATTGGAGGCACAACACTGAACAAAAAAAATGGTAAGTTGTCCAAGGATGGTTGTGTTGACTCAAACATAGTTCCTAATAAGGGGGATCAGGAAAAGACCTAGAGCAAAGATCTATCTGACTGATGGAAACAAGTCTCGGTGGATGACTGCCAGAGGGAGGTGGATGTTGATACCAAAGTGTGCACAAATAGAGGAGGGAATGACTATCAAGGTTCCTGATGTTGCGGTTGACTACATCATCTCATCCACGAACAACACTTTGGTTAGTTGCTTCTGCTCTTTTCAACCAACCATTGACATGGTCAAAAAGTGGGTCTCTCAGAGATGGAAGTTTAAAGGAAGTGTTGCAACTAGTGCAATGTTTGTGGCCTTATTTCTGTTTAAATTTATGACAACTAAGGATATGACTTATGTTTTGTCTGGTTCATGGACTTATGGGAAACATCTTCTTTCTCTTTGTCAATGGAAGTCGGGCTTAAATCCTGTAATTGATCTAAGTCTAACAACTATTGTGTGGGTTTGAATGTTGGGTTTCCCACTCAAATTTTGGGATGAATAGATCTTTCATTGGATTGGTAGCACTTTTGGTAACTATGTTTCAATGGATGAGGTCACCAAGGTGAAGTCAAGGTTAGTATTTGCCCATTTTTGTGTTAATGTGCATGTTAGTAAAACTCTACCCAATTTTATTACTTTATAATCTAAAGTGGGGAAGTGAACACAAGCATTGGTATATGAGAATGCCACTGTCTTCTATCAAAAGTGTAACAAATTAGGCCATGTGTTTTTTTACTGCAAGAACCTTGAAAAGGAGTAACAAAAACTAAAGGGTATCTCTACCTCCCTTGTAAGGATTAGTGTATTGCCACAGGGTGTGGGGTCAAATTATAATAGTGAAAAATATCCCTTCATAGATGGGCTTATTAAACCACTGGAAAACCCCAAGGAACCTGACCAAGGATTCAATCTGGTAGGTTCTTCAGATCAGGCTACTACTCTAGAAGTTAATTAGGGGAAGATTCTAACAAGTGCTTTAGACTAGACCACTACTTTAGAGGAGGGAGAAATATTGCCTACTATACCCCAAACGGGGATTACATCTACCTCCCCTAAGGAGAATAATGTTTCACCTGAACCACTGCTCACCCCCCACTCATGAGTGAGAGATTCTCATTACTAGGAGTGTCTACTAGTACTACTATGGGCGATGATGGATAGATGATCCAGAAAAACAAAAATAAAAACAAGAAGGCAGATGTTAGCACTAACACGAAGGTTGGTCGACTGTTACAATGTGTCAAAAGGTAAAGGGAAAAGGATGGTTGCAAAATAAATCACCAATGGTAGGCAGAGGATCCTAGATTCTACAACCAAAATGAAGAAATGTGGCTCCTTTCATGGAACATGAGGGGGCTGAATGGTCCCCAAAAATAATTTTCTCTTAAGAATTGTATTCTGGAAAATGGTATTGATATTCTTCCCTCCATGAGGTAAAGACATTCTGGAAAATTGTATTGTTATTCTTTCAACACCCTTGCAATGATTTTGTGGTTGAGGTCACAATTTTGTATAATTGAAGCCAATGGTGCCTCTGGTAGTATTGTTACCATGTGGAATCCATAAAAGGTTGAAGGGGCTTTGATATTTTCTAATCAGAATGTTTTGGTTACCAGGTTCATCTCTAAAGGCTTGGCGTGGTTCATAGTTAATGTTTATGCACCCAACTCATGCACTAGAAGAAAAAAGGTTTGGAATGAGATTACATCCCTTATGTTGCAATCTATCACCTCATACTGGCTCCTTGTAGGTGAATTCAACTCCCCACTTTTCTCCTCAGAAAAGATGGGCAGCCTTGAAGTCTATATAGATAGTATGGTTGACTTATCAAAATTCATTAATGAGATGAGCCTAGTTGATATTGATCTTATGGGAAATTTGTTCACCCGGTCCAACCATAGGAAAGGTTTGGACCTCATTCAGGTGGGACTTGATAGATTCCTCTTCTCTTCCTCTAGGATATAAGATTTTATTCCTTTCTGACTTCTCTTCCGTGAACAATGTCTAACCATAATCCACTCTTACCAGAATAGAAAATTAGGCTACAAAATAGATGTGGTCACTTTTCCTACGAAATCATGTGGGGCACTCACTCTAAGTTCTATTATTTTATCAAAGTGTGGTGGGAATCACCAGTGGTAGGAACCCATATGTTTTAGGCGATTCAAAATGTAAATATTATAAGAAGAAAGGTGAAGGGATGAAATGGGCTCACATTTGAGAACATCTTTGAGTAGAAAAAAAATAGCAACAGGAGAAAATGGAGAGAGGTGACCTCTCGATATCTACACATGCAAGATAGGAAACCTTGAGGGCTAATTAGAAAAGCATCCTACATAGGAAGTTATATTATAGAAATAGAGGTCTAGAGTTCAATGGTTAAAGGAACGAGATAGAAACTCAACCTTCTTTCACTAATCAACTTGTACCCATAAGAAAAGAAACACCATCCCTAGCCTTAGAGATGAACATGATGGAGTCATGGTGGATGACATGAAGCTAGGTCTCACATCCTTGGTTTCTTATGTAAGGCCTTTAAGGACAATAACAATATTGTTGGCAGTGTTTTAGAACCAAATTTGATGCACTGACTCCTAAGGGTTGTCTAGCACTGACAATGTGCAACTCATGGCCCAATCATGGCAGAGGAAGTGAGGATTTTTACCTTATCTATGGATTCTTTCAAGGCCCTAGGCCTAGATGGTTTTCACCCTACTTTATTTCAATATTTCTAGGATATAAAGGGCCCTCATGTGATTGTGGCTACAAGAGACTTCTTCAAAACATGCAGGCTTCTAAAAGAATTGAATTTCTCTTTCATTGCCCTGATTCCTAAAATATAGGAGCCACTTTCTCTCCATGATTTTAGTCCAATAAGCCTTTGTAATACGGTCTATAAAATATTTTCTAAAGTCTTGGTCAATAGAATTAAACCATTTCTCAACAACCTCATTAATCAAAACCAAAATGGTTTTGTCCCCAAGAGACAAATCATTGATGCAACTATTACTACTCATGAATTCTTCCACTTCGCAGTGAAATGTAGGCTTTGAAGGATGGCTATCAAGTTGGACATATCCAAACCTTATGATAGATTCCAATGGGATTTCCTCTTCAAAGTGCTTGAAAGGTTTGGTTTTGATAAGAAGATGATTGCTCTAATCAAGGAATGTGTGGCCACTGTCAGTTATTATGTCTTGGTCAATGGTGTCCCTAAGGTTTTTTTTGGCATTGCCAGAGGTATCAAGTACAGGGACCCTCTATCCCCTTACCTATTTATCATGTTGTTAGAGGTTTTAGGAATAAACTTTATGTGTATGATAAGCGAGAAGAAACTTCTTGGGGTGTGTCTTGCTTCTACCCTATCCCCTATGGTCTTGCAACAGTTTGTAGATGACACAATCCTTTCTAGTACCATGTCAATGCTTGAAGCTAGAATATGGAAACACCTCTTTATCTAATATGCATTTATATCAAGGAAAAGTATCAATTATGTGAAAAGAAAAGTCAATTTTTTTAACACACTTCACTCCCTACAAAAAAAGACAAGAATATTCTTGGATGCCATTGTGTTGAACTGCCTAATACTTACCTTGGGTTACCACTCATAGTCAAAGATATGTCAAATTGATTTTGGAACACAATTCTAGAAAGAATGCAATGTTATTTTTCTAGATGGAAAGGTAAACTCCCAAGTAGTGTAGGTAAGTTGCAGCTTCTCAAACAATCCCTACAGAAGATCCTTGTATACCTCCTTTCACTCTTTAGAATTTCTAATAATTGAGTTAATAAACTAGAGATAATTCAAAGAAAATTAATTTGGTTCAGGATGTAAGATAAAATACAGATGGCTTTGGTTAAAGGGGACTCAATTTTATAGCCAAAATCTATGGGAAGTTTGGGTGTTAGGAGAATCCCTCACCTCAACAAGGTAATTCTTGCTAAGGTTGGTTGGAACCTTGCTAGACATAAAGAAAATAGGTGTGATATCATGTCTGCTAAATAATTCAATAAGGAAATATTTCATCATTTCTTTAACATCCAAGGGCTCCCCACAAGGTCTAAAATATGGAGCAATATCCTCAATTGCAAGTTTGTGCTCCTTTAAGGCTTGAAATGGTGGATTGGAGATGGTCTGAAAATCTATTTTTTGGAACAAGACTCACTTATTTCCTTGTTTCCAACCTTTTATGACCTCTCTTGGCTTGCTAAATGTCTATCTGGTATCTAGGTAGAGAAACTACATGGACTAGTCTAGATCTTGGAAATATATCAAGTTTTTCTACCAAGGCCTTCAACAATTGATGCCCTTGGCATTAGACTTACAAATGACACTTGGGGAGAAGGTAATTCTTATGTTCTTGAGAGAGGATAGCTTTTTTTGGAGAAATAATTTCAATGGTGAATTCATGGTAAGATCTTACTACCTTATACTTGGTTTTAGGACATAATAACCCGACCAAAATAACCCTGGGCAAAATAACTTAATCACAATAACCCATGGACAAAATAACCCATGGTCATAATAACCCATGGACAAAATATCCTCGTAAGAATATAGAGAAAGGAAAATAAAATTTATAAATTACATATGTGTTTCTAAAAAACTTTATTATTCAAGTTTTCAATTAAAGCGCCAAATTATGAGTGACACCTCTTATATAATCTAAAATGTTATGGTTTCCATAACTATCAAACAATATTTTTAGTCTTTCTTTGAGTTCACGATATTTTTTCCTACTTGGTTTCCTAGTGTATTCCACCATATATTTCTCTATTTTATTCTCTTGGATCCTATTCTTTTTTCACTACTTCAATGAATTTCCAAAATGAGTTGTGTGATGCTTAAAGAAATTCAATAAATCCTTTGTGCCATCCCTGAATAGTATTATTGGTTTTGGGTAGATCATCTTGAATATCTGAATAGAAATTCCACATCGTGATTCAAAACTCGGGTGATTGTCTATTGCCTCTTCTAGTTAGTCTATCAATATATGTGTCTTCAAAATAATAAATTATGGGTTGCATAGTTTCCTTGTGTTCTATACAATAAGGATCTTGTAGAAGTGTATCAAATGCATCATTTATGTCTATATGAGGAATGAAAGATAATGCAACAAGTTTCTTGATCTCAAATGCAAATACTTCATTGACACAACAACATGTTTGTAGACCTTCTTGAAATTTCCTCCACAAGCATTGAGAAAAATGGAAAAAAAACATCCCCGAATAGTGACATTTGAAAAAATTTTGCAATCCCTTTTTTAATCTTAAAGATTAATGTTAATCTTTTTTCATGCTTGTTTATGTTCCTTGTAATCATATTTATAATTTAGTTTTTATAAATAGTTTTTGTGACTATTTATGGTCATTTGGGCACATGAAGAGATAACAATGCAAATTGGAGTAAAATTTTGGCATAAGAATTGGAAAAATATCCTCACTTCAAACATTGTTGATGCAATCATTCATAGTTATCCCTTCTAGATAGAACCATGTGCATGAAATGCATGATGAATTTTTATAATGTTTCACTTTTGTAGTTTCCATGGCCTCCATTTAAAATGTTCTCTCAACTTGGAATAATTCCTTCTACATGATCTAAATTATACTGTTCTAATTGATTTTATGTCATTTCTAGTTTACTAGCTTGATCTAAAATTACCACGGGTTATTCTAGTCATGGGTAATTTTGACCACGGGTTATTCTTTCCATGGGTTATTATGACCTTAGATTATGTTACTATTAGGTTATTATGTCCAGGGTTATTTTGATTGGGTTATGATGTTTGAATACCCTTATTCTTATTTGTGATGGTGGCTAGGATAAATTGTGAAAAAAGGTTTGGAACTCGCAACCAATCCCCAAGATCAACTTTTTTTTTTTTTTTTTTTTTTTTTTGGGGGGGGGGGGGGGGTGGGTGGTATGCATGACAATATTCTTAAACATGACAATATCATCAAACATAGGTTCTAGTTGCCAAATCATTGTGTTCTCTATAAACAAAGTGAAGAGTCAGTTAACTATTTGGCCATACATTTCCCCTTTCTAAGTGAGTTTTGGCAAAAATAATTACATTTATTGTAGATTAATTGAGTGATGAATAAGGATGTTCAATAAATTTCCTTTAAAAAGGAAGGGACCTCCTTCAATCCCAATATTAGATAATTGTGGTGGCAAATTCCTCCACACCTAGGCTAGGCAATTTGGAAGGAAAGGAACAACATGATATTCTATGAAAATGAATGTTTGTCAGATGTGGCTTTTGGTATTTTCCACAAGATGCTGCTAGAAATTTTAAGTGTCACTAGGTGGCCTTGTCCACCCATGTTTCCCTTCCTTTGTGATCACCAAATTGCAATGAATTAGGTTTTTAGGACTCCTTTGGAAATTTTAACCTATCCAAAAATATCAAAAGGAGAAACAAAAAATGGACCCACCCTTGCCGAGGTCGGTCCAAACTAAACTTTGATGGTACAACAAAGCAATCTTGGATGTTGTAGGACCAGTGATCACAAATGACTATGGGAATTTTTTTGTGGCCTATAGTGGCACTTGCCTAGATGTATGAACAACCAAGTGGAGGGAATGAGCCTTCTATGGGGACTCAAGATTGCACTCTCCATTAGAATTAAAGAACTTTCAATTGAAGGGTATTCCAAGCTTATCATTGATTTTGTTAAAGGGTTGTCCAAGAAAAAATAGTTTGTAGAAGGCATCCTAGGTGACGTTCACAGGATCTAGAAGGTATTTGATTCATTTTCTATCAACCATGTTTACAAGGAGGAAAACATGGTTGTAGACTCTCTTGTTACAAATAGCTACAACCTAGAGGGGTTGAAGTGTTGGTGAAAACCTATTTATCTCCTACTCAACATCCAAACTCTCTTATATGAGAGTGTTCAAAATCCAAGGGAGATGGCATGTAACACCCTATTTTAGAAGTGGTGTCTCCTTCTTTATAATTTAGGGTGTTGGGTAAACCAAAACCCTTACCAATTAAGTGCTAAGAGGGGGTGGGGGAATGGATCAAAATATTTTGAATTTGAATATGGGAATGATGATGTGGAAGGATGGTGTTGATTCATTGAAATGCATGATCCAAGAGGGCATTAATTATTGTTTATGGGGTAGTAGTTTGCCTAGATGGCCCCTAGGTAATTATGTTGATTACATTAATATCAAAGAGTGCCTTAATATATGATAAGATGACATTATGTGATAAATAGGGCCGACAACATTTCTATTTATCTTTACCCCTTGCATAATGAAGGGTACCCTTTATGTGCCATATTGAAAAGACTCTCGCTTGTGGGAAACTATAGATCACATGAGTCTATTTCCTTGGGACGATGGTTAAATAATTTCACCCAAATAGACAAATGATAACAAATTCCTCTTATTGTATCAAGAGTTTCATTTTTCATCTCAGAGCTAAAGGCGGTAAGACCACTAGGTTATCTACAAAGCGTGGAAATGGAAGAAGACCAACCAAATATTTAACAATGATAGTTTAAATAGGTTCTTTAAGGGAAACAAGGCTCTAATTATGAAGCAGGGTGGATATGATATGGTTGAGCTTCCACCTCCTAGGGACTAGGTTTTCTAATTTATGACCACGAGGTACTTTACACTAGAAGGGTGTTTTAAGGTTTTCTATTATTATCATATGTCACTTGTAATCACTTCAAGAATCATGAAATTATTTATTTTCTATTTTTCTTTTTGAAATATCTTGAAAGCTCTATGTTTTATGCTAAGGAAAGTGCCCACTAGGGTTAAAAACAAACTTATCTGCATCAGGGCCTCATTTTTAGGATTTAAAAATTTCATTTGGCCCTCTGCCCTCCTAAACCTATCATTGTCTATGAGGCCCCTGTGTCATAATCCTCCCTGCTAGCTAATACTACTAACATGCATAGCCAAAATAAGAATATAAAGGAATTAAAAATTCAAAGGGTATTAAAATTTCCTCCCATCCAAGCACCCCAAGAAATCTAAACTTTAATGTTGTTGGCCCTGAGACTATTCTAAAAGGAAAAGGCTCTTCTTTGTCTACCTCCAATAGAAAAGGAAAAAACCCTTCTCCTCTAGCAAAAAAAGTTGAATTCTTTGTTGAAGAGGTAAATAGTGATAATAAAGAGGAGGTAGAGGAGGAGCATAACACCCCTCAAAGATCCAACAAAATGGCTATTAGATATGCAAGAAAAGGAAAAAAGCTACTTGTAGACTATGATTCTAAGGAACACATGAAACAAGGGAACCAAACAACTGAGAAGGGGAGTGAGAAAAAAATAGAACATGGAACATGATAATTTGGAGACTAAGGATAGTAGTATCTTGAAAAAATATACTTCCAACATCTCGACCCATATTTCTAATAAGGTGAAGGAGGGAACTATTGATCCTAATATTGACATGCTGCCAATTAAGGATAACCTAATTTGGTCTATCTTTTACGCAACTTTGGCATCAAATTTGGATGACTTGTAGAGAAAGGTGGATAGTTTAAAAAATAGAGTGAGTGAAGTGGAAAGAAAAATAGGAAGCATTTCTAGATTCAGTCTTTAGGTGATACAAAATTTGACAATCCCTCTCTTCTTGTTGCAACACAAGATTCTCGATTAAGATGAATAGGATGAAGGAAATTGCAAGGACTTGTTTAAATTCCTCATTGATGATTGGTCTCACGTGTTATATCAATCGAGTTGTGATATCAAATCTTCTCATAAGGTTTAGTGGGGATCTAACCCCTTACCCCTCTAGGGATTTTTCATATATTTTTACTTTTATCATGCATGGCTTTTTGAACTCTAGGTGGTTGTGTTATGGCTTCGGATAAAACAATAAGGATTTTGTTTAGGTTTTTATCTTCTTCCCTTATCATTGGTCTACTTGTACTGTAGTGGTAAATTTCATGCTTATAGGCTACTGAACTATGGCCTATGTCTATCTACTTTATTAGCTTCATTCTAGGATGCTTTTGATGTTTATCTATTGTTAGTTTGTTGTGTTTGTATTCCCTCAGACAATGATCTTGTAAGGTTAAACACCCTAGTTTTTGCTACTGATTAATATAAAAAAACTCTTATCAACTTCAATGCAAAACTGGGCTGCGGAAATGACCAAAAGAAAATTGGAAAGAAAGGATGTGTGTTCTTTGTGTTAGATAACTAAGAGGGGGGGTTAATCAATTGATTCTAGTTATCCTATAGTCCCAAATCTCCCAAATGTATATATCAAGACTTCTCAATCAAATAATCAACTCAGTAAGTTATCAATTGTGTCTTTCTCTTTATCTACCGATTGCCAATAAATTAAGTACTATGTTCACTGATCTTTCCAGTTATGAAATGTTTAAAGAAAAATAATAGATGTTCAACACATCATACACACACAACACATAGATTTTTAATGTGTAAACCCTATTAAGGGAAAAACCACCTGGGACCGGTAACCCAAAATAATTCACTCTTCTAAAGTGAGCTTAGTTAGGAGCCAACCCTATTAAAGGTTACAAAGAATGTTGTAAGGTGTGACCTGGTTAGAGGATTTATCACTAACAGTTATCCTTTGACCAACATTCACTATGGAGTCAACAAGAAAATAATCAACATTCATTGAATGTCTTATTGAAATACAAAAATATGGTTAAGTCCTACTTGGTTAAGAGATTTTATTTGTAACCAGCGTAATTTTTAGTGGTGAATATTCGCCTTTTGGCAAATTTTGGGCATATACGTTTCATGAAATTGGTGAATCACGCAGGTATAGGCTGGAAAATATTCACCCAATCTTGACACGATGACTGCTAAATATTAATTGGAATCGCCAATCAGATTTGGCATTTGACGCTGTTGACCATCATATTCACCTATAATTAATGTGACGTGGTTCTTTTAATGGTCTCTTATTCACCAGCGATATTAATTATGAATTGCATATAAAATTTGAAATAGCCATATGGTTTATATTGTTTTATTGGTCCACGACATATTTCGCCAACCTGCTAATTAATTGTTTTATTGGTCCATGACGTATTTCGCCACCCCGCTAATTAATTGTTTTATTGGTCCACGACATATTTTGCCAACCTATTAATTAAGGATTTTATTGACCACCACGTTATATTTATTTTTTCACCAAAAATAGCATTGATCAGGTCAGCACTTGACACATTTTCGCCAAAAACCCAAGAATTTGAAAATAAATAAAAATTGGAAAATTGGAATTTGGATTCATGGATTGATATAAATTCAAATCAAGTTTAGAAAAATTAAAAGTAGTCTTATCGTGCGTCGTTACAAATTTTTGGAGCTGGATCCTGGAGGGCCAGATTTACAAATAACAATCTTGCAACAGAAAATAGAGGATTCAACATTTCAGAGAGTTGAAAATCAGAGGAAGCAGGACAAAGGTAAACAATTATTTGTTCACATTTCACAGTATTGCTATTAATTTTAATTCCTAGAGGCTAGAATCCTAGTGACTAGTGAGAGGTCATTGGGTAAAGATGTCGAACAAGGGTGACTATCCTGAGATTGAGTATCCTCAGGCTACTACTGCTGAAGGGATTCAGATATCAGGGGAGGTTGACAATCAGACTTCTCACCGTGCTTAGGGCAGTGAAGAGATTGGAAAGCTAGACAAGCGTAAGATGCCTCAGGGCAGTGAAGGGCTTGGGAGGCCATCAAAAGTTCACCCAAAACTTAAAGATACTACCATAAAGGCTTTCTTTGGAGTTGGCAATGTTTCTGCTCCATCAACATCTGTAATTGCGAGTGCAAAATCCATTCACAGTAGCTCACCAGTACCAGTACCACAAGCTGGGGTTGTCATTGAGTTAAATGAAAATCAAAATGCATCAAATGAGGATAACAATGGTGGCATGAGAGAAGATGTTATAAGGGATACGCAAAACCAGTTGGAAGAAAATGCTAGCAATGAAGATAATAATAATGTTGGTAGGAAGAAAAGAAAAAGGGAAGTAAAAATGGGGCGGGAGTGGGAAATGGCAAGAAATTTTAAGGTTGATTGGGTAGCAAAGTACTGGTTCATTGAACCAATCCTAAGAAATGATGAATAACCAACAAATGCAGGTGTAAGATTTGTACCTGGAAACTTAAAAGAGAGAAGAAGTTGCAGCTAAAGCTTGACACTATAGAAAAGCATATTGGTAAGGTTTATGAAAAATAGACCATAGACGGACAAGAAATATCAGCAGTGAGATGGAAATCAAAGGAAGAATGTCTTCATGTTAAGTATGCCATAGAATATGAAGAGCATAACAAGAGAATGGCAGTAATTGCTAGTAGTGAAAATCCAATCAAGGCTGGGTTTAAACATGTAGCCAATGAAGCAAACTTGGCAAAGACCATTTAGATGAGTGTTGTTTTTCATATTATGTCTAGAGGGGGTCCTATGAGAGACTTCTCAGCATATGGTAATTTATTATCTTTTTTGAAAGTTCCTCACTATCCCATGTCACATTGGTCAACAAACGTTGGATGGGAAATGGCAAACTGTCTTTCTAAGGTGGAAAAGAAAAATTTATAGGAGAAAGTAAAACAGTCCATATTCATTTCATTATCCATAGATGAAGTTACTACAGTAGATAACACTGCTTGGGTTTGTATGCATGTGTATATAGTAAAAGAACATGTCTGTCAAGCTCATCTACTCTACGTTCGTAAAATGAGGGGCAATTCAACAGCAGAAAACTTATATTTTGAAGTGAAGAATGCTTTGAATGAAGTTGCTGGTATGGATGATTTGACAATTGGAAAGAAGTTAGTGTGTGTTGGAGCTAATGGAGCTACAGTAATGCAAGGCCAAAGGAATGGTCTCTGTGCAAGATTACAAACTAGTATTGCACCTTACATGCTTGGCATACATTGCATGGCCCATCGAATGAATTTAGCATATAAAATTGTAAGCGATTTTCGTACAGTGTCAAAAGTTGAAGATCTAGTTCGCGACATATACTCTTACTTCTGTAGAAGTCCTAAATGTTTTGTAGAATTTAAGATTTTCTCAGAGGGAGTTACACCAGGAAACAAGCTTCTCAAGGATGTTGAGACCAAATGGATCTCTTTGCATGGACCAGTAGAAAGAGTTCTAATAGAATATCAATCCTTGATCGGAGTAATATATGAGCAACACCTCATAGTAGACAAAGCTCCTGATTTGTTACATAAGTTAAGTGATATAGAGACTCTATTAACTTTAGCCAGTCTTCTCCCCATGTTGGATTTAATGAACAAGCTTGTTAAGAAAGCCCAAGACAGGACTATGTATATCCATGAGTACTCAGATTTACATAGAATGACATGCCTTGCCCTGGATAATTTATACTCAGATATGATAACACTTCAAAGCCCAAATTTTTTCAGGTGGCAAATAATTATAGATTTGAACCATGCTAAGAATTTTTTACAATTCAATGCAAAAAATGATTTATGTGTGTTTGTGAAAGGATATGAAATACCAATGCACCAATCTAAGATGGGCAAGCGAGGCAAACTACTTCCAGTTAAAAGGGCTGATTTTGACATGTTTGTTAAATCTGTTAGTGAGAATTTGAAGTCAATTTCCTACCAACTTTCAAGGGAGATTCGTGAAAGATTCCCTAGAGAAGAAATTCTTGAGGCCATGGGTTGTGTGTTTCCTCATTTTTGGAAAAACATCGGAGATAGACAACTTGATGCTCATATGTTTCATAAAAAAATTGATGAATTGATCAGAGAGTTTTCAAAACATATAGATTGCAATGGACAACCAATTGATGGAAGTATAGATTTAGCTAATCTTAAAAAAGAATGTAGACAATTTGCATCATGTATGAAATTACAGTTAAAAAACTTGGAGAATCCATTTCAACCTGGTGCAATAACCAAGCTTTAGAAAAGCATAGAGCAGAGTGAAGTACTACGTGATTCAATATCAGAATATTTCAAACTTGCTGATTTATGTCAAACAATGATATTGGGGTTGGTGGAAGATGAAAGAGTTTTCAGTGCATTGGGGTTTTTGAAATCAAAGATCAGAAACAAACTAGATAGAAATTTGGAAACTTGCTTGAGGTTGTTTGTAAGTTAGTACAATGTTACAGACTTTCCTTATGATAGGGCATTGGCAATTTGGAATTCCCCGCGTGAAAGACGAGGGCTTTTGAACACTAGTTCAAAACATGGTGGTTTAGAGACAAACGATGGATCTTGGTCCCAGACTTAGAATGAAGATGAAGAGCTTTTTGATTTTGAATACCCAACTCAGAATGAAGAAGAACCTCTTGCTAGTAGTAGTAGTCAATTTCAAGAGCTGGATTCCATGTGGGATATAGAAGAGGGTGAGGCAGACTGCTCACTGACACTGAGTGAAGAGTGAACTATGAAGTAATTTAGAATTAGCATTTGGTTAATAGGTATTTATAATTTTATACACTGTATACTTATTACTGTACTTGTTGGATAAATTGATAATGGAATTGGACTTGATTCTGAATATTTATTAATTTATTGACAATTTATTAATTGACTCATATTCAGCTACAAGCCTACGGGTACAAGTAATAAGTATTGTTCATGATTTTTGTAATTTCAATTTCAATTTTTGTAATTTGAAATTTTGAATTCATGATTTTTGTAATGTAGATTGTAGAAACTAGAATGTCCCTCTTTGTCCACAATAGCAGGTGCTAGGGATATATATGATTTTTGTAATTGTAGAATGTTCAAGAAATTTGTAATTTGATCTTACAATAGTATCAACTCTGTCTATTTACTAAATATTGGATCTTACAACAGATGACAGTGAGAAAGTACTAAGCAACAACCTATTGTTCATTGACTCTCCATCATTGGGTAGAATAACATATAAAGTAAATAAAAGTAAAAGAATGGTAATAATTAAATGTTTTTCAAGATTACAAGATTCCAATCATTCCATACAAAGATAAGATAGGAAGATCAAGGCCAGTGCCTTATTCATTAGACAATAGAGTCAGAAAATAGAATGAATACAATAGTGTGTGATGAAAGGTGGGTCTTGAATCATAAACACAAACTACTTCAAATCTTTCCTACTTTTAGAGATCCTTGAATAGATTCAGTAAACATGCATCCAACTCAAAGCAATTTTAATCCAATCCTAGATCAGAACTCAAAGTTCAAATACATACATATAAACCTCAGAGAGACTTAAAAATTTACTAAACAAACTCACAAGAGAGACAAAGATCCAAGATTCATATTAAGTTCTCCCTTTAAACATTGCATACATCAAATCCTGAACAAAGCTTGCAAAATAACAACCTGTACTTCTTCTCTATTTCTCTGATAAAATGATACAAAATTTACAATCCTTGATTGAGTGTTAGGTTTCAGAATTTCTATCTTTTTCTCCTAAGCTCTCAATACCTAGAATGATCATGAAAAATCCTTTTTATAAGGAAATGCAATAAGCTACCGATCATTCTAGGGTTACAAAATTTGACCTAAAAGACCTTTACAACAACTTCAAAAGTTTACAATAAATACATTTGGTGAAGCAAACGAGATATTTGAACAGGTAGTTGGGATATTTGTAGATGAGCTGCCTTTCTTTTTGTCTTCAATGTTGTCCTTGGCTTTCTTCAGCAAATTTGATCTGCAACATCACATTGTCCATCCTGAAATAAATGTCTCCATATATCTCACCAACTTTTAAAAGACTCAAAAATATCTATCTTTATTTGCTCTAAGAGGCGGGTGGAGTATTGACCTTTTCCACATGAGGTATGTACTAATACCTCCACTTATCAAACACCTCTTCGCTTGGGAACTCAAAATTGGCAAACTCAGCCCTTTTCTTTGATAATTGTTCCCACTCATTTTCAATCTGAGTAACTCTATGCTAAAAAAATTCAAACGTTGATTTAGCATTTATTAACAACTTGACAGTAGTGCTAAATGAATAAGTGTTACTTAGGACACCAATCACCCTCTTTGATAAAAGTGCATCCATCTCTTCCCTCCACTGATATGCCTCTTTGAATTTCCCTTTATCTGTGAAAATAGTAGGCACCAGTTCATAGTTTGAAAGCATCAATTCAGCTTTCAACATGCTTAATTTTTTGATAAAATTATCTAGAATGATACCATACTGTACCATTCTCTTCACAACCTGATGCACTAGCTTAATCAGTGGATCAGGGTCCTCTTGTCCTTTTGACAGCATACAAAATAACTTTACATTAGGAGACCTTTCAATCCACTTCTTCAAAATTGGGGACATCTCTATCTTCTCCTTATTCAAGGTTTCAAGTAAAGAAAATAATTTACAGGCATGACTGTGGAAAATAAAGGGCTTTAAATCAATAGCAAACTGCATAACTGCATCTGTTATCTTTTCCTCATACTTTTGGTTTGTTAAAGCTGTGGCATTTTTTCTTTCCTCTTTTTCTTTCTCCAATTGTACCCTTATTTCCCTCAGCATATTTGTTTCTTTTGTCAGTCTTTGCTTCTCCTAGATAACCCTTGCATCCAAATTTGTCTCTGGGTAGGGGGATGGTGGTAACTCAATTATTGGGCTTGAAGATGAAGCCACTGTAGGCTTATTAGAAATCACCAACTGAGGAGACCTATGGTCTAAGGGTCTTGACAATTTTGCAATTAATTTGTCCTTCTGAATTAGCTCAACCTTGAGCTCATTGTAGGATTTGAGAACCATTTCAAATTTGAGCCTAAGCTCTTCCTTCTCTCTAGCATCTTTCTCTGCCACTTGGGCATTAAATTTGGCAATTTCTAAAATCAAATTTGAAGCTTCAATTCCAGATGTCTCTCCTACTCTCTGAACTAACAAACTGTCTGTATATCCTGCAGAGAGATCCTTTCTCTTTCCTTTATTTTCATCTTTATTTAAAGACCACATCACAAGAGTAGCATGATCTTCAGAGAAAGAAAATCCTCTTGCAGCCTGTTCAGCCTATTCTACTGTAGCAAGAGTCCTCACTTTGCTCTTTCTAACTTGATAAAAAACAATTGCATTTGCAATGTCCCACTCTGGCAGAATTAGTACCCCTACTGTATGAACCATGGCCCTCCCTTCCTCTGGAGTAATTTTCTCAAATTGTTTGATCATTTCTACCTTGGTCTCATTTTCTATTTCTATGATATCCCTAGTAGGGTACTCTTCTTTCTTCTTTTCACATATCTCCTTAAATTGATTTATTTTCATTCTCCATAGAAATTGGGAGAATGCCCTGGTTTTAACAAACTTATCATCAGCAAGGAAAGAATTTGTGGCCTGTTTTAGAATAGGGTCCATCTGTTTACCCTCAAAATATTCTATTGAAAGATCCATG
The DNA here is from genome assembly GCA_027943335.1 of Chamaecyparis obtusa. Lineage (NCBI taxonomy): Eukaryota > Viridiplantae > Streptophyta > Pinopsida > Cupressales > Cupressaceae > Chamaecyparis > Chamaecyparis obtusa. The sequence continues at coordinate 497,395 of BSBK01002552.1, forward strand.
GCCACCTCCTTAGGTGCCTCAGGCATTCCTTCCTGCAAATCTTCATTAGAAACAAAAAGGTTTCCCTCATTCCTCAACTATACAAGTTGTTCTGACACCCCATGTTCATCCAATTGGATAGGTGATTGAGAAGGAGAATAGGCCTCCTCTCTTGGTCTTACTTCTTCTTGTTTCTACCTCTTTGGAGAGGGTCCTTGCACCGCTGGATCATCAATGGGTCTTTTCCCTCTTGAAGTAGAAGGGATATCTTCATTTCTTTTTTGTGGTGGTAGGAGAACAGTGTAACTGCTCCTTCTTTGCATTGTGTAAATTCCCCTTGGGGTCAATTTCATGTATTTAGGTTGGCTCAAAATTTGCCTAGCCTTATCAGGGTCTGTCTTGCTCATAGTTGCCCTCTTTTCATTAACTGCATGCATGATGCCTTCGAAATGTTCCATAAGGGCATCCACTTTTCTTGCCCGCGGTTCAAACCCCTTCAATGGGTCATGAGCTCTGTTAAAATTCTGAATAAAATCTAGAGTCTTCTTATAGATGACCCACTTTTCTTTCTTGATCTCCTGAGTTTGAAGATCAAACTCATTCCTAATTACATCCTCAGGAAAATTAAATTGATGCTCAATAAGAGCACACCTCACCTTATCTCTAAAAACTCCTGAGAGAAAACCCTCAGTATCTGCACATCTCACCTTTGCTTTGGACATTCTATAGGGCTGCAAGACCTTATTCAAATGCACCCATCCTCCTTTTGTAATCACATATTGATGTGCAATAGTTATATCTGGGAAAAAGGTTCCCCTTCCTTTACCAGTGAGAGTGGACTCTTGCAAGTCTCCAATATGTGTTAGAATTTCTGCATATCCCAACTTCAATGGGACCTGATAAGGTAAAATATAAGGTGCTACCTTGTAGCCATACACTCTGAAAACTATGGAAACTAGATATAAGATAATATCCCTAAAATTGTGGACAATAGTAATATCCTTGCAAAACTCCTTTGGCCTAATTAGCCTCAACAACTCTCTTGGAATCCTTGGATTATCAAAATGTAAAAGAGTTCCAAGTCTAGAGGCAAAATCTCTGTCGAAAATAACATAGCTTGCATCAATTATGTCCCATGACAGAGCTGTAGTCCACAACTGTACTAGAAGAATTTCTCCATTCCTTTCCTTCACAATATCTATTGTTGTACCAAAATATTTATCACCCTTGTATAGGAACATATGCATGAGCATTGAGTACCACCCAAAAGGTCTAGACACCTTCATATTTTTGATTCCCATCAGCCCTTCATGGATTAGATCAACAAAATGAGATGCAAAGTAAAAAATAAGGGCTAATTTGGGGTGTAGTGACTGTACCATCATGAACATATAAGGTACTGGCATATGAGTTGCCTCATCATGCCCTAGAATCAAAGTCAAATATTTATAAACTTCCTGTGCCCTTCTACTGAATAAGTCTAATCTAAAAGGCTCTAGTGTGCTTGCACTGACAGCACACATTGATCCAATTTGATCAAAAAATTGCCTCAAAGGCCCTGTCCTTAGATAATCCTTCTGTGCTTCATAGATTTCAGTAAACTCTTGAAATATATCTTCTCTAACCCCACAGATGGGTCGTTCAATGAAAATACTTCCCTAATCTCATCCTCTATTATGCTGATTAGGTCTCTACCATTTATATCCTTGACACACTTTGTCACAGGATCATAGCATTTAGCTATCTGAATTAATAACTCAACATCCATAAAAACACCAGGGACAACCAACTTGCCAATATCAAATTTCCATATATTACTTAAGGGGGCACAAGCATTCCTTTGTGAATAAGCTAACTTGAACAAAATAAGCCCATTATGCTTGTCACCCACCTTGGCATCTCTCATCCAATTTCCCTTATCATGGAGACCTTCTGCAACTGAATCTCTAGGGTTTCTTGGAACTAGTTCCCTCATCCTAGCTGCCCCATTGTCTGAATGTGGAAGTAACTGTATTAAATCATCAAAAATACCTCTCTTGATATACTCTGTTTGACTAGACAAATTCCTCTTGGGCGGCATCTTGAAACTAGGGCTTTTACGACAATATATGAGCACTTCAAGAAAAACCCTAAAATACTGACCAGTAACACAAAACCTTTACAAATCTTCACAGTCCTTAAGAAATTCTCAAGAAATAGAAAATTAGACCTACCGAGCACCTGCAGATACTTTGCTTGAAATCGCCTCGAGAGAAAAATGAGCTCGCCAGAAATGCTTATGAGAACGGTGAATAGAAACAATGATTAAAATTTGATGTATAGCGCTGACAACTGCCTACAATTTGTCTGCACATAACACATTAAATCCACCATTACTAAAAGTTGGCAGCCTCAGTTATTCACAGGACACGAAAAATGTCACTGAGCAAAAATTTGAAATTAGGCCGTTGATCTATTTATTTTCTGGCACATCGGACGGTTGGCAAGTCGACCATCAAAAACCTTGTTTAATTTCCCTAAGTCGAACAGACAGGTGTCATCTCGTCGCTAAAGCGCAAACTGAAACTTGTCAGAAGAACCAACTCAAGATATAACGACCATCGTAGATGCACTTTGATTGGACGATCACTAGAATTTAATAAAACCTCAGCCCCACTGAACATTTTAAAAAACCTTCGACGAATTAGGAGATGGCACCTCAGAAAAGCCAACAAGCCGAAAAAATCCTGCGTCATCTATGGTGTCAGAAACACCTGCCAATCAAAACTCATCATTAGCACCACGGGCCAATAAAAAAGAAACACATCATTAAAAGTTCTGACAACCAAGGACCCACTAAACAGTTCATATCCTTGGGCAAGATCGACGGTCATCGCTATACCGTGATGCATAAAAGACTTGCACCTCACTTCAATGGTATAATGATAGCTGTAAGATCTTTCCACACTTTAATCTTCATACTACTCAGGTCCCACAGTGACACATCATCCAACTGAAAATTGAACCAGAAAATAACACGTTGCAGAAAAATGACAAGTGGAAGACTTGTCATCTTTAATATCAAATTCGAAAGAACCTGACAACTGCCACCTCAATACTGCTGACAACCAATAAAAATTTTACACGAGAATACGACCTGACAGTGTCAGGACCCACCACAAACTTTATTCATCAAAAGGTAATCTGACGGTCATCGCTATACTGTGATGCATAAAAGACATGCATCTTGGTCCAATGGTATAACGACAACTATGGATTAGATTCATTCGTTAAAGGCCAGTGCATTACAAAATCAAACGGGCCCACCAGGACAGGTGTCGCGTGGTCACCATTTCGCATGTCAGGGATTCAAAGAGCATTCTTGCGGTGCAATGACAATCGCACAATTTTAAAAGGTTTTCCTTTATGAAAAATTAATCTAAAACTTAGGCTTTAGCGGATTTAATTAAATAAAAGGGGAAGATAGTTCGAAAGCCTAACCACTTCGACACATAGTGACATAAAACAATGAAAAAAGTGAGTCGAGATATTAGCACATGTTTTATGAAAAGATTAATGACTCAAAAAGGTAATGCGGAAACATAACATGACCTAGGATGAGTTAGGGCTTCGGATAAAACTTAGGGTTTATACCTTGAAGAATATTACCATTAGGTCAATAATCTCATACTACTTTGAAACCTTATCATAGAGCTAAAAAAATTTATATGGTGATAACACACTCTGCATATGACCAAAATCAATCTGATGCAGAGTTTAACTAGGAAAGATTAAGACTATAAGAAACAAATACTAAACTAGTGCCTTATCTAATGGGCAAAAGAAATTCAAATGTAAATCAACCAGACAATTTTAAAAGAAATACAACAGTATGCCTTACATACTATCTGCAAATTGAAGTAGATTGCCTTACAAACTACTCTGTTAACCAAACATTGTTATTATCAACAATCCTTACAGATATGTCTACTCTTTGAAATGAATTATGAGAAGTTTAATTATTTCCTTGAAAGAAACTCATAATCAATTTAAACAAGTTGTGTTACAACTGGTATATTTTAAATGCCTGACATGTAAAACATACAAGAGTACAACATAAAAGTAAAGAGACAACAACAATATATGGCAAAAGTTGCAGTGTATTTGTATTAAAATCAACTCGCTAATTACAGTAACAATGGTTAAACTGATACAGTAATGATCTGATTCAAATATAACTATGATTTGCAAATTTTCAAATCTATGCTAAGCTCAAAATACCTCCTCAAATCAATAATCAATTCAATCCTTCATATCCTCTAACTTTATTCCACTCGGTGTATGCTTCTTTAATGCTCGGTAATGTTTGCAGTTCAACTCGGTTCTGTCTTCAACCAATTTGATCAGTGGTGCATAAAAAAAATCACTTTCACATGAATTCTCTTGCAGTATAAAAAATGCTAGACTCAATAATGATTAACATGTCTCCTTAAATATACATCATAAACTATTTTCTTTTCATTTGTTGATTTTTCTGCTTTAACCTTCTGTCATGCCCAAAATAACCCACGCAAAAATGTACAATTTTTTAAAAAAACTACCTAAAGAGTACAATTAAGAGAGCAATGTGGTTGAGACAAGAGTTACCATGCGAGGGGTATCATGGCCAATGAGGTCATGTGGTGATCCCACACACATGTCCTGAGTTGACCAACCTCCCTCCACAACATGGTTAGGGTTGACTAACCCTAAGTGACAGGATTGAACAAGATGGTTGATGGCATCAATGAAGAATAAGTTTAGGGAAAGGGGTTAAGGGATGGTTCTAAAACACACTAAGCCAATCAGAACGAAAGTTTGAAGTCTATGGAATTACTAGGTAACATCTCCCTAGGGTTTCTTGAACAACATGCAAAGGATAATTAATGTGCTACTGAGGGTCTACATAAGGATACTGAGTTCACCATTATCCCAGTATATGTGCTAGAAGGTTAATAAATTTAATTGAGTAACAAGCGGAATAATTTTACCAAATTCATGCATATTACCATATAATTTTGGTTTCATGTTTTCTAATTCCATTAGGATAAATTTCATTATACCCATATATTACTTCCATTACAATGTGAATCTACATGGATGCTTATTTCATAATTCATATTTTAATATGATAAATTTGATTAAAGAACAGGTTGTTTAACAACCCCTAGATAGATCTTAAGTGTATCAACTTATTTAAACAAAGATAGTATTCAATAAAATTTATTAAAGTAACGAATTTCATTCGTTATATCCATTAATATATAATTCTTGTTGTATACTTAAGCTATAGTTAAGACTTATAATAATAAACCTTCTATAAGCAATTTATTCATAAACCACCTAGCAATTTAATGATGCTAGTCTAAATATATAAGTATAAACATTATGAGAACATTATTGTTAATATTAAAATAATTAAAAATAAAATTTAAATTAACTATATCCTCCTTGTAAAAAAAAGAATGTATACTAAAGAGTGTCTTACGCATACATATTTAACGACATTAAAATTAAATTAAATTAAATATAATCTGTTATAGTACAAAGTTGAATAATCCTATTTAAATAAAATTAAGTAGGCTTACTATACTTCTACCAATTTCTAAAAAAAAACATATTAAAAGTAATTTAATTAAATAAAATAATAGATAATAATAAAAATAATAAATATTTAAATTAACTTAATAACCAAGTTAGTAATAAATTTTACAAATAAATAAATAAAAATTAAAGTCCCATAGGGACTGCGCGGGTCTCACCCTACCACTACAGTGTGGCCCTGCCATGGCAGGCCGCACTACCATGATAGTGCGGACCTGCCATGGCAGGTACTGCACTGCCTTGGCAGTGCAGTACCTGTCATGACAGGGCCGCGCTACCAATGGCAGCGCGATACCTGCCATGCGCAGGTCCCGCAGAGGGGGGGACCACTCTTCCTTTCTCCTTTTTTTGTTTTAAATTTGATTTTTTTAATAAAAAAAAGCAAACGTGAACTCCCTTATTCTTTATGTATTTTTTTTTAATAATAATAAAAGGGTTAAAATATATATAATTTTTTTTAAAATTATGTAATTTTCGAAAAGGCCCTTTTTAGAGTTCCTTAGGTGGTGACCCAGATGGGTCCCACCAAGTGGACTTTGAGGACTTGTATTTTTTTTGTATTTGTTATTATAATATTCTTTGTGGCATATTGGAAAAGTATGGAGAATTAATTTTCTTCCCCATACATTTTCCAGAGACTTGTAGGTCTCTATTTGCCCATTTTTTGTGTTTTTACACTTAGTTTCTTTCTCCTCTTTGTTTTGATTTTTCTTTCACAATACATTTTATTCCATGGGGTTTTCCCCCTTGAATTTATTTTCATAAATAAATTAACTCAATTATTTCTAATGACTAGTATTACATAGCAATTTTATAATCTATTTATTTATTTAACAAGCCAATTCATTTCATATTTCTATTTCATCATATCCATCAAACTTGAAATATATTTTACATACATTCTCAATCAACTAGTTCCTTTTTGTAACTACTATTACAACCATTTCAAATGAAACTCAATATATTGAAGCTATAATGAGATGCAACAGTTTTTCTCCCATAGATTTCAACATGAATACATTTACATTTATCTTTGAGTAAATATACAATATCTTCACAAAAATGAATCTATTCCAAAAAGAATCAAAGACATTTCTTCCATGACTCAAAATATATCAAATACATTTGTTTCATTTCATCATTGAATCCATTCTACAATGAACAAGGAACATTTTCACATACAACTTGATATACATCACAATTGCTCAATACAAAAATAATATGAGATGTTTCTCATTTCACGAGTTCAACAATACAACACTATAAGTTTTGCCCCTACAAAGACACCAAAATAGAAACTCTCCCAAGCTTTTTCTTTTACAAGGACATGGCCTTCAAACTTGCAAATAAAGAGAGTAAACCATGGAGAGCTCACCTCCCATCCAAGGTCTCAAGGAGACCACCCCCGAGCTTGGAGAACCAAGGCTAAATGGGTACACTCATACACAAACTTACAAATGCAAAAAAATGCAACAAAACAACAATGAACTCCCACAAGACTTAGCTCCACAAATAGGTCACCTAAAAACCCATTGAAATAGGGTTAAGGTGGAATTTTCCAAGAAGGATAATGCCATTACAATATACATTTTCCATCAAGAGATTTCCATGCCTTCCAAAGGCTACATTATCACAATTTTCATACACAAGATTTTATCTTTATCACCCCCAAATGCAAGGATTACAACATGGCTTCATGGAGCCCATACTCCATGAATATTTCCCTCTTCTCCAAGAGAAGAGACTCTCAACTACAATGGAAAGCTAAACTAACCCCCTTCACCCAAGGCCACTACTTCCCTCCCAAGAGTGAGTGATGCCTTAAACACCCATGAACAACATACCCAAAACAAAATAAAAAGAGACGATTCAAGAATCCAAATACAACCAAACCCAACATACAATAAAATTTTTACACAACATACATTGCATGCAAGATTTACATATTCATTCTACACAACAATATATCAAAACTACAAATGCAAGAAGCATTCCTTCATGGCAAGATCACCAACCTTGGTCCAATACAAATGGTAAGAATGAAGTTGAGAAGAGCCCTTATCCCTTTCCTTTGTCTTTCTTCTTCCCTCTCCAATCCCTAAGTGTCTCTAAAGTTAGAGAGTGGGTGAACAACCACTAACTCTCTCCAAGCCATCTAAAAAGGCCTCCAAAATCCTACTCATGATCTAGCAATAAATGAGACATGACCTCTTGTCCTTGACCTTACCTCTCTTCCCCCCCTCTTAATGGTGAGTTTAGAAAGGAGTGTGGGACAAGTTAAATGCATGTGGTCATCTCCATTTTTTCCACTCTTTAAGAGTAGCCTTTTTGGAGGGCCATAATTGTGATCTAGACCTTCCCATAGGCAAAATCTAGCCCCTAACTCAAGGCACCCCCATATGGTTAGCTAATTTTGACCAAAAATGCACTCTAGGGTCACTTTTAACCCCTCTAAAGTTCAACCTAAGTTTGAATCCAAATTTCAATTTGATGTGAACCCTACACAACATCTACATGCAAGTGGGGTTAATAAAATATTCTATTAGGTTGGATGATTCTTGCCAAACCCTAACTGACATGTCACTATCCACATAGACATTACAAGTGTCAAGTGACACCATAAAATATACTTCACATTTATAAATGACATGTCCAAATAACAAAATAAATTTAGTCTAGTAACATATTGTATCATCATAAAATAGAATCACTTCCATTTAGGTCTGGTTTAGCCCTCCGAGTAAGTGGTTTGGGGTCATGTCAAATGCCTTGAATGGGTCTTTGACTTGGATCTGGCATTTTCCCTTGTCGTGCCCTATTTTCTACTTCTTTTCTACCTATTTCTTGCATCCTACTCTGAGAATTTGAGGTTCTTGACCTCAGGGTCAAGGTCGACCTTCTAGGTCAAGGTTGACCTCAACTCTAACCTAGGTCAGGGTCGACCTTGACCTAGGGTCCAAATTTCAAATTCTGAAGGTTTCTGGATGTCGGGTTTCAGATAGAATTATTTCCTACTTCCGAGTCTGCTATTTCAAGCTTTGAAATGGTAAAATCTCAAATGATATTTAATTTAGGTCCACTTTTAAGGGTATGAGATTAATGGGAATTTATTTATCATATGTCGGCCTCTCTAGAAGTTTGTGCCCTAGACTAGTATATAAGGAAGTCTTCTCCTCTCATTTCACATCATCAATCACAAGCAAAATAAAAAATCTATCAAGCAAGCGAGAAGGAGAAAGAAAGAAATCATCTATTCTCAAGCATTCAAGTGTTCAAGCATTTAAGATTCAATTCATCAAGGAGATCCATTAGTAGCCATTGAAGGATTCAAGCTCTATGGAGCCCTCTTGTTGAATATTTCTCTATCCATATCCATTCAAGCTTCTTCCTATTTAAAGATCCATTCAAGATTGGAGTTGAAGATCTAAATGAAATTGATTTGAGACATCTTATATCCTATTCTACATTCATTTGGAGCATCCATACTTATGGATTCAAGGATTCGAATCCTCCACAAGGGTTTCAACATAAGCAAGGTGAATTGTTCCATTTACTTTGTTTATTACTGCAATTTCAATTATATTTCAAGGTTAATTCCAAAACTAGGGTTTGACCAAGGCAAACCCCTCATCCAAATAACAAAAACATTTTTCTTGTAGGAATAGGTGCGGAACAACGAATTATAGAGCATATTCAGATACCCTTTTTGGAAAACTTTCAGGATCTGTGAACATAATTTCCGTCAGAGCAACGTAGGTCAAGGTTGACATAAATGGGTCAAGGCTAACCTGACTCAGAAAAGAAAAATATTTATGATTTTTCTCTGTCTCTGTGTTTCCTGGCCAGATCCAGTTGCAGAATTTCTAGAAACTCAGTATAGGCACTAGAAAACAACAATTTCCAGATTTGCTATACTTTGAGGTTAGTATTTGTCTTCAATTAAATTAAGATTTTAATACTCTCTTCCATAATGGAATGTAAGGTTTTCCTCTTTCTTCATATTCTTCATCAATTGATTCATTTATACATTAACCATTTTCTTGTGCTTAATCAATTTGGATCTTTCTTTTGGGAATTTGGAGTTAAGAAGAGAATCTTACCTTCCCCAACTCCTTCTACACATAAGATATCATTTATTTTCTTTACATTTTGGCAAACAACACACAACACTACATTTTTATATCTTACACATATATACAAATCACATTATAACGAGGTTTTCAATCTCTTTATTAGATTAAACCTTGGCTTACTCAATTGCACATATGTTTAGCCTTGATTCTCCAAATAATTCCATGGTTTTCTTTCTTGCACACTAAACTCGAGCATCAATTGTCCAAGGAAATAAAATCACATATAAATATATACAATTCAATGTTACATAATTGTAGACCTTATTTAATATGCAGAATTCAATTTCCAATTTCAATTTTCATTAAAGTAATGCTCAAACATAGTGCTTACATAATTCTAACATCATGATAGATCATCCATGCTATTTATTAAACTTTGAAGCATAATCCATGAAATAATCAAATCTAGCCATGATTAATTTTCTCATCAAAACACATATCTAAGCATGTATAACAAAATCAACAATATAATCTAGGTTCAAATCTGCATCATAAATAGAATCCACATAATATGATCATCATCATAAGACATAATAACATGAGTCATTGTCAAATCGATCAAAAAAATGTATCAAAATATCAAATCATAAGGTATCAAAATGTGAATGTATTAGTAGTGCTATGATGGGTCACGGTGATGCCTCACATCTTCCTCGGTAGTTGTGTTAATAACATGTTTCATTTTCCTTCATTCGATCAATCTTGAATTTTGTCAGATGTTAGATCATCATAACAAACTTTATCTTTTACCTCGAAATCATAAGCAATTGTCCAGCTCATCAATTCAGTCGGCTGCTATAAACTTTAATTGTTTCTTTCACTCAGTCAATACCAGAATGTGTCAGTAATTACTTGCTTGGTTAATACTCTACTTGATATACAATACACTAGTTCAGTGTATACAAAAAATCTTCATTTACTGACCACATAAACGTGTTCAGTTCTGATCTTCAATACATAACAAAATCATGTAATACAATCAAGTCAAAAACATGATTCCATAGAATCATCAATAAGTTACCTAATGTATACCATAGCCATATCTTTCATATCCATCTCATCTTCATGTAGATATCTCATTCCTTTACCATTTCCCTTCTTCAGATGTTTGTAACCATCATGATAAGTACAGTCAAAACTAGTTGACATCAATGACAATACATTGAATTATTTAATTATCTTACATATCACTTTAGTAGCTTAGTGACCATCAATCACTGTCTTTCACTTGTCCATTCTTTCCATCAATATATTCAATCAGTTGTAGGTTATCAATCTCTCCCTTTGGCATTGATGGCAACACAATATGAAATATGCCATAGAATACCAAATATTTGTTCTACAACTCTATAAGTAAATGTTGTAACTCGTTAAGCTCTCCCTAGCTTGTTGTTTAATATATTTAATCACTACACAACATTCCATGGAGACTCTCCCTACAAATTTGATCTTCTTCTTGTGTATCTTATAGTTTTCTCACCTCGTGTTTCTTCTTCTCTCCCTTATAATATTTCATTGATTCTTCTCTCCCTTTGACAACAATGCCAAAAGGAATAAACAACTTCAATAGCCAAAATAGTATCTCTAGTGTTTGGTTCAGATCAAGTACCTTTCATGTACTGATATGCAGTGTCATTTTGTTTGTCAATTTTTGGCTTTCACAACCTTAGGAGACCTAAAGTGTGAACTATATGCATCAAAATATTTTGATATTATGATAAATTATAGGTTGATGCAACCTCCTGATCACCTTAGTGACCAAAAGATAGGGGATGGATCCCTAGTCTAGTCCTCAAATACTCAAATGTATCCTTAGATAAGGGTTTGGTAAATATATCTGCAAGTTGTTCTTTTGATTTCACAAACTCCAGTTTCATTTTCTTTTCTTGTACTCATTCCCTCAAGTAGTGATACTTTATAGATATGTTCTTTGTCTTTACATGCATCACTGGATTCTTAGAAATGTTTATAGCACTTGTGTTATCCCAATATATTATCATTGGGTCAGTGATCTCTTCATTCATACCTTTCAAGAGTTGTTTTATCCATGTAATATTTGAACAATTAGCAACAACAACATATTCTACTTCGAGAGTGGACTAAGAAATGCATCCTTATTTCTTTCTTATCCAAGTAACTAATCTTTCTCCCAAAAATAATGCTCCACCAGTAGTACTCTTTCGATCATCAATGTTTTCAGCCCAATCTACATCTGTATAAACATTTAGTTCAAAATTGACCTCTTTCTTGTACCATAAACCATAGTTTTCTATATTTTTCAAGCATCTCAAAATTATTTTAACAACAGTCATATGTGATTCTTTAGGATTAGCAGAAAATCTTGCTACAATTCCAACTACATGTACAATATATGGTCTACTATGTACAACATACATCAACTTACTAATCATTGATCTGTATAATGTTTGATTTACCTTGGTTGATTGATCATCCTTTGTTAGTTTGCATCATGTGATCATGGGTGTAGTTTTGAATCTTTCAATCCAAAGGTCTTCAACACTTCTTTGATGTACTTTGATTGTGTAATGAATATACCTTCACTTTGTTGTAGAATTTGCAAACCAAGAAAGAATTTAATCTCTCCAAACATTGACATTTCAAATCCTTTTCTCATTTCATTAGCAAATGATTTGCATAGATTATCATGTCCTCCACATATGATGTCATCAACAAAATTTTTAGCAATAAGAATCTTATCATCAGTTTCACCTTTCAAGTATAAATTGTTGTTGTCACTTGTTCTAACAAATACTGATAAGATATGAATGAAATCTTTTATACCATGCTCTTGGTGCTTGTTTCAGTCCATATAGTGCTTTGTGAAACTTACATACCATTTTTTTTCTATTTTAGATCAACAAAACCTCCAGGTTGTCCAATGTATACCTCTTCCTCAAGTATTCCATTCAAAAATGCAGATTTGACATCCATTTGATATACTTTAAATCCTTTGTAGGCAGCATATGCAAGCAATATTCTAACTCCTTCAAGTCTAGCAACTGGTGCAAAAGTATCACCATAATTAATACCTTCTTCTTATGCATACCCTTTGCATAAAGGTCTTGCCTTATTCCTAGTGACCTCATCATTTTCATTCAACTTATTTCTGAATATCCATTTGGTTCTAATTACATTCTTATCATTCGGTCTCGGTACCAATGTCCATGTTTTATTTTTTAGTATTTTCTCTATTTCCTCATTCATGTCTTTAATCCATTCATCATTTTCAAGTGCATCCCTAACATTTTTAGGTTCAAATTCACAAACTAAACATGTTTTGTTTCTCAACTTACTTTTTGTCGTCATGCCAACTTTCTTATCACCAATAATCTGATTATGTGGATGGTGTCTCCTCACAAATTTTGTGAGTACTTGCTCTCTTCTTTTCTCATCATTTAGTTTAGGATCAATATCTTCCTCCCTAACTATTTCATGATTCTCATTCTCTATAGGTTGATGCTTAGTAGCATTATCCTATTTCTCGACAATTTTAGGTTGTTGCTTGGGTAGAGTGTCAGGTTGCTCAATGTATGTAAATCTACCATAATCTTCTAGTTCCTTTTTGCTTTCTTCATCATTTTTCTTAGCAAACTCATCAACTTCCACATTTTCACTTTCAATCATTTTGTTAGCAGCTCTATTCAAACATTTGTAAGCTTTGCTTTTAGTAGAATATCCTAAGAATATTCCTTCATCACCTTTTCAATCAAATTTCCCATTTATATCATCTTTCAAAATGTAACATCTACTTCCAAATATTATGAAATAACTTACATTCGGTGTGTAACCATACCATAACTCATAGGGTGTCTTGTTGGAATCTTTCTTCAGTTATACTCGATTCAATGTGTATACAATAGTACTAACAGCTTCTCTCCAGTATATTTGTGCAATATCTTTTTCAATCATCAGTTTTCTAGCACAATCAACAATAGATCTATTCCTCCTTTCAACAATTCCATTTTGTTGTGGTCTTCTTGGTGCAAAAACCTATCTTTTAATTCCATGCTCATTACAAAAGTTAGTGAAATCATCATAAATAAACTCACCACCTCTATTCGATCTCAAGCATTTTAACTCTATTCCACTTTCTCTTTCCACTTTAGCTTTATACCATTTAAACATCTCAAAGGATTCAGATATTTCTTTCAAAAACATAACAATCATCATCCTAGAGTAGTCATCAACAAATAAGATGAAATATCTGTCACCATAATAACTCTGAGTTCTCATAGGACCACACAAGTCGATATGAACCAACTCCAAAATAGCATTAGATGAATAGTTTTTGCTCTTGAAACTAGATTTTGACATTTTTCCCATTTGACATTGTTTACACATGACATGGCCAGGTTTAGATAAGCTTGGTAAGCCTCTAAATTTTCTTTTCTTACTGATTTTAACCATGTTGTCAAAATTCACATGACATAGCCTTTTGTGCCATAACCACACATCTTCAGTTCTAGCTAATAAACAAGAAGTTTCAACATTGTCAAGATAAAATAGATTACCTTTAGATTGTTCACTAGTACCGACCAACTTTCCAGTCTCATCATAGATTTTCACTTTTCTACTTTCAAATGCAACTCAATGACCTGAGTTATTTAGTTGTGCTACACTCAAAAGATTATAGTTAAGTCCCTTCACCTAATATGCATTCTCACATATGATCTTATTGTTCAACAAGATAGATCATTTTCCTTTTACTAGACAAGGTGTATCATTTTCCATTTTAATAGATTCACCATTATAATATTCAAGGTATTCAAATTTATCTTCATCACCAGTCATGTGATCTGTACAACCACTATCAATAATCCAAGTATCATTCTTGATAACTTTAGAAATGGGTGATGTTTCAACATACCTTTCTTCTTCTAAATCTTCTTTCAAGGCTATGAATACCACCTCAACATCTTCATCAATGTTGATGTCAGTGTCATCATCATCATTTTCCACAACATGCTTTCTTGCCTTTTTCTTTGTAGTCTTAGTTGCTTCTTCTATCATATTGTTGGTTGCCTCTGTGTTCTCGATTATCTCTTCTATCAAACTTTATTTCATGGGATTATTCATTGTCTTTGTCATCTTATTTCCAGTTAGGACATCTAGCTACAATGTGACTAATTTATTTATAGTTAAAACATACCAAAGGTAATTTCCCTTTGTATCTTCCTTTACCTTTTTGCAGCCTTCTAGCCATTAATGCTTCAAGTTCATCAAGTTCATCCTCATCACTATCACTATCACTCTCATTTATTATCATGTATTTACTACTTGATTTACCAATTTTCAAGGATGACATAAATGCAGACTTAATATTTGGAAAAATATTGTTATCAAAGTTATTCAACTCAAAAGTAGTTAGTTTACCGCTTAGGCTATCAAGTGTGAGATGATTACCCAGAGCTGATCTCATTTCATGGATTGTAGAGATTCTAATAGCATAAATAGGCAGCAAGGTTCTAAGAATTTTACTCACAACAGTGCCTTCTTCAATAATACCTCCTACTCATAAGATAGCATTGATGATCTCCTTAATTCAGATGATGTATTATGAAATGTTTTCTCCTTTCATTTTCATGTCATTAAACTTTCCTCTAAGATTCTCAGCTTTTCCCCTTAGCACATTTACATCTCCTTCGTGAACTAGTGCAAGTTTGTCCCACATTCATTTGGTTGAAGTGCATGTCTTGATATCTTCAAATTCAACATTTGATAAGGCAACATCAATCTCTATTATGGAGACATTATGTTCATGTCTATCTTTCATCTGATCAACAGTCAAGGGTCTGTTCGGTTGGATGAACTCATTATCTAAGTAGTATATAACATATTCTCCAATTCTTGATATATGCAATCTCATTCTGCTTTTCCATGTCGAGAATTTATCTTTATTCAGCTTTGGCACCTCTCTCTTATACATCTTGTGATCTTTAGCTTAAGTCCTTCTAACTTTTCTTTCCAAGCACTATGACGCTCTTATACCAATTGTTAGATAACTGAGAGAGGCAGGGGGGGGGGGGGGGGGGTGAATCAATTAATTCTAGTTATCCTACAGTCCCAAATCTCACAGATGTATATATTAAAAATTTTCAATCAAATAATCAACTCGGTAAGTTATCAATTGTGTCTTTCTCTTTATCTACCGATTTCCAGTAAATTAAGTATTGTATTCACTGATCTATCTAGTTATGAAATGTGTAAAGAAAAATAACAATTCAACACATCATACACACATAACACATAGATTTTTAATGTGGAAACCCTTTTAAGGGAAAAACCACTTGGGACCGGTAACCCAAAATAATTCACTCTTATGAAGTGAGCTCAGTTGGGAGCCAACCCTGTTAAAGGTTACAAAGAACACTATAAGGTGTGAGCTGGTTAGAGGATTTATCACTAATAGTACTCTTTTGGCCAACATTCACTATGGGGTCAACAAGAAAATAATCAACATTCATTGAATATCATATTGAAATACAAAAAGACTGTTAAGTTCCACTCGGTTAAGAGATTTATCTATAACAATGGTTAAACTCATACAATAATGATCTAATTCAAATACAACTATGATTTGCATATTTTCATATCTATGCTAAGCTCAAAATACCTTCTCTGATCAATAATCAATTCAATCCTTCATATCCTCCAACTTTATTCCACTCGGTGTATGCTTCTCTGATGCTCGACAATGTCTGTAGTTCAACTCTTTTCTATATTCAACTAGTTTGATCGGTGGTGCATGAAAGTAATCCTTTTCACATGAATTCTCCTGCAGTATCAAAAATCCTAGACTCAATAATTAATCTTGTGTGTCCTTAAATAGACATCATAAACTATTTTCTTTTCATCCATTGATTTTGCCTCTAATCTTCATCGTTCATTTTTCTGCTTTAACCTTCCTTGACAGTTGTGTCAATAACACATTTTATTCTCCTTCATTTGATCAATCTTGAATTTTGTCAATTGTTAGATCATCATAAAAAACTTTATCTTCTACCTCGAAATCACAAGCAATTGTCCAACTCATCAATTCAGTTGGATGTTATAAAATTTAATTATTTCTTTCACTCAGTCAATACCATAATGTGTCAGTGATTACCTACTCAGTTAATACTCTACTTGGTATACACTACACTAGCTCGGTGTATACAAAAATCTTCATTTACCGACCACATAAACTTGTTTAGTTCTAATCTTCAATACATAACAAAATCATGTAATACAATCAAGTCAACAACATGATGCCATAGACTCATCAATAAGTTACCTAATGTATACCATAGCCATATCTTTCATATCCATCTCATCTTCATGTAGATATCTCATTCCTTTACCATTTCACTTCTTCAGATGTTTGTAACCATCATGATAAGTACAATCAAAACTAGTTGACATCAATGACAATACATCGACTGATTTAATTGTCTTACATATCACTTTAGTAGATTGGTGACCATCAATCATTGTCTTTTACTTGTCCATTCTTTCCATCAAGATATTCAATCAGTTGTAGGTTATCACTTTGTACTTCTAGGACAGTTGAATCTAAAAGACACTTCATTTTGGATTGTGTTGCATATAGTGACATCAAGAATAATTATGTTAATGCCTTGACAACTAGGTCATGGAATAATCTTTTTAGTGAGGGGTTTGTTGAGAAATTGTGGGAGTTGATCACTCTCTTGCATAGAAAAAGAATGAAATTGCTTAAGATAAAGATTGAAAGGTCGACATTCCCCTAAACAATTTAATGTTTAGCCTCGTAGATGTTAAAAGTTCTCCTTCTAAGAGTAGGTTAAATATTTTTAATTTAATCTCCTCTCATTAAAAGTAGGTTAAATATTTTTAATTTAACCTCCTTCTAGGACTAGGTTAAATAATTTTAAATATTCTTCTCCTTGTTATTACACAGACAATATTTTTTAAGAAGTTAAGAAGGTTAATTTTTTAATGATGTTAAAATGTATATTATAATATTTAAATATTTTTTCTTACTTATAATTTTAAAATATGCATTAATACCATATAAAAATAAATAACTAAATAAATTTGTCTTAAATAAAATTTAGAATATAAATTATTTATTAAAAAAAACAATTTGATCATTAAAAAAACTAATATCAATAAAAAAGAATTTGATAATGTTTAATTAATAAAGCTTAAATATCTAAATTTTGAAGTCTATTATTCAAATTCATTAACAACAAAATAAGAACGTTTATTCACAATATTTTATAATAATGTTTTTTATGAAAGATAGTTATTGAATTAATTTATAATATTTATAAGATAGTTAGCGTGTATGTGTGTGTGTGTATCAGCCCATAGGCTATCTATTGTAGGCATAGGTCAAAAGAATAAATTTCTCAAACTTCAAAAAAGCTTGGCAAATGAATGTTTCTAAAAAAATTTCAATAAATGATGATGTATGTTACTAATTTCAAAATATCATTTAAAATGTCAACGTAAAGTTTTTCATTTTTTTATTGGCACAATGTACTTAAAACATCATGCTTTTTCTATCTACCCCTTGTGCCTTTTACAAGCAAGCTTCTATATAGTTCATAAATGCATTACATTCAATATTTTTCCAATTCTAAGGATCTTTCACATTGTCTTATTTATATTTCCAAGATCTCATTTTGAGAGAATTCATGTGCCTGTTGTAAGTAGTTGTGATAGACTTGGAGGCCCTAAAGAAGAAGGTTCTGGACATGGAGAAGAAAATGGTGAACATCTCTTACTTCACCTTGAGAGTCATGCATAGTTTTGCCACTATGCTCTACTTAATGCAAAAGAAAGTCCTCGACAAAGATGTTGAAAAAGAGGGTTATTAAAAGGATCTTTTAAAATTCCTCATTAATGACTCAAGCGGGGTGCTCTTTTAACCACCACTTAGCTGGGTACTAATTTTTTGGTTTAATAATAAATGTTCCTAAGACTTTTAATTGTATAGTTTTGTATTTGTATAATGTTTTGATATTATGGATTGTTACTATTAAAGTGTTGTTAATGCTCTGTTAATAGTGTAGACACCTAAACATGTCTTCATGAAATCAAAAAAATTATTTATTAATTTAAAAAATATATTTATTTATTTAATTAATTCATTAGCCTTCTCCTCTATTATTTAAATAGATATTTTTATTTATTTATCTAATTAAATAGGTTTTTTCCTATCTCATGATTAAATAAATTCTTATTTATTTAATTAGTCATTTTCCATCTCCCTTTTCTCCTATTTATAGAATAAATAGAATAAATATCTTTATTTATTTTATAAATTCACTAATCCTCTACTTTATAATCCCACCAATCATCTCCACTCACATGGATCAACTCCACAAGTTTTCGGCTTGTGACAAATAATACGTGTCTCTTCATTTAACTTTTCCATCTTCATATGTCTAAATTCAATGCATTTTGTGATGTGTTACAAAATGTCAATATCCTATACCTACCACTATGTCTCAACAATTTATTTCCTAATGCCTCTTAATCTCCTTTAATCATAATATTCCTCTCCTACTCTCCATTTTCCTTCACATTATCCGTATAACACCTCTTAATCTTGGTCCTTGATTTTCATGAGACTTCTATAAAATAAGACTTTCTCCTCACATTTGATCCCTAACTATGCAATCGTATTGACTTGAGCTTTAGAAGATCCTATTACCTCACATAGTTGTGAACTTTAAAATCAAATATCCATCAACATTATCATCCTACCACTATCATAGCCTTCATACACCTATTTTGAATAGCTTTGCATCAATCAACAAATCTCCATTGTCCCATAGCATCTTGCACATGTGCTAATAAAACTAAGAGAACTGACATTTCAATGAAAGATCTTGGAAGATATGAGGAAAATGGAGTCAAGTGTCTCTTGATTGTATGGTATACTTATTTTGGCTTATTTCATGTTTTATGCATTCTTGAGGAAGTGCTCTATTGGATGATGTTGTTTTTACTTTGTGAATGTAGGGCTTATGGTTGGACTTAGTGGGTTATAAAAATATGTTATCAATTTCCACTGTTATCATTTTGGCATGTCCTATGGGAGTTTAGTCCCTTTACTAATCTCATTTTTCTTGTTAGAAGTGTTTTTGTGAAGTTACAGACTCATAATAGTCACCCATAAAAATTGTTCATTTGTTGCTTAGACATGCACATATGCTCTTTATTTTTCTACATTTTAATCCTATTTTTGTAGTTTTATATGTTTCTACATATTTGAGTATTATTCCTATGCATATGTGCAGATATTTTACACTTTTTTGATCTATTCATGTGCATATGCAACATATTCCAATAATTCGACAGTTCTTCACACTGTTCACTATCTTGTAGGTTCACCGATCCTACACCTATGCTTCACCAATTATATACTTTTTTGAGGTATAACTACGCATTTGAGTTATGTTTCTATGGTTTTGTAAGAGAGAGTTGTCAGTTTCACACTTGGTTTTTATATTGAGCTAACCCTAATGGACTAATAGGTGGTGCAACTTGTTTTTATGGGTCTAAAACTTGGATTCAGACTACTAACAATTTGTGGATGTAGATTTTACATTTTTTTGATAGAGTAGCTCACATTTTATTTCTAATAGGGAATAAAATATCTTTCTTATCTTAGATTATCTTACATTTGGTTTGGTGCATTAAAAATAATCAAGTGTTTGCCATGTTTGGTGCTCTTGCACACTTTGTGTTATTGTAGATTCCAAGATAGCACAAGAGTATCCTTCCCCACATCCTCCTCATTGGCTCATCATCCTCCTCATCACCCGACTTGAGATATATCTCCCCTAGTCCTATCAACCTCAAAAATATGTGTTATGAATACTTGACATACTCTGAAGTCATACTCACATCCACTTTATCCTTATGTAGATCCCGTGGAGTTGACACCAGTGCTTTGAACTCTTCTCTAGCCACCTCAAAGGATAGAGTGGGTCTACACTCTTTCCTATTCCTCTTGCTTCAAATGAAATCCCTAAAGCCTCTAGATATACCATGTATCCATTTGAGTTGTCTTAGTACCCTATTTGAAAAATGTCTCTCTATCACATTGGGTATCCACCCTATCAAGAACCTAGTCTAAAATAAGTAAGGACCTTATCATTTTCCACCCAATTCTTGTAGTCCAAGTATGGCCTCTAAATCACCAATTACACCTCGGCTAACACATTCCTCCAATACTCCATCTTGCCCAGCTTGGGCATAAATGATATATGACCACAAATGGACATATGGTTGTCATGTCTCTCTAAACTTGGTATGTATTGGTTGTGATATTATGATATTCTCTCAATCCCACACTAGAAAAAGTGTGACCCCTACCGACAAGTTTCACCTCCTATGTACACCACCTAATGTAGATCATGATAAAGGTGGGCTAAAAAACATATATACCATGCAAACCAAGTCCCATCCATAACCATCCTCCCTAGTGTCCTCCCCCATCCTAAAGATAAACCATGTGACCTCTTGTTAGGGAATATGAAGTCTCCAATCACTCCTATTAGTATACATGGTAGTGGTGATTCATATGTGATTATCTCTACCCATCTTATTGCTTCTCCCTAGATCACCATATTCCCTCTATCATTGTCAAATTCCCAACCTAGAGAAACCTTATCTCCCATTTAATTATAATGCACCAACTCCCCTATGATCAACAATTGTAGGATCTTTTATACATTATTTAGTTCTACAAACATTTCTCCAATTAGTAAGTGGAACATGTAGTGCTCACTATGCCTTTTCTTTTTCAGCACAAACAAAAATCCTAGATTCACCCTAATCTTGGGCATGAATATCATGTACCATAATCTTGTAGACCTCAACATTTCCATCTCAACCAAGGAGAACTTTTTCCTCCTAAAATGTGTTGGTGGGAATCGCTCCCTTAACATCAACACAAACTCATTGACCTGCAACCAATCATACATTCATATCAAATCAATAAAACATATCCCATTTAGATGAAACTCTAGCCTTTTAAATCCACCCCTAAATGCATTCAATCATCCTTAAACCATTTTTACCTGAGTTTATTCAAACCTAAAGTAGTCCAATCATCCCTACACCCTTTCAAACCAACCCTAAACTATTCAACCTAACCCTAAACTATTTCAAACCTAAATCATTCCAAATGATCCTAAACTATTTCAAGTCTACCCTAAATGATTCTAATCAACCCTATAGCACTAAAAATCAATCTTAATTTATAAAATCAACTATAAACTATCTTAATAAATCCTATTTGTTATCAAATAGACCAATTATATTTATTATCTAAAATTCAAGGTCTTGTGCCTTATTCGATCATGTAATGCCCCCACTAGGGAACCTGAGAGGACAACCCTAGAAACTAAGAATAATGCAAATAATTTTATTTAAAAAAAAAAGATTACAATTATTTTCACTCAACAACAATATAATACATTAAATGCAACCATGAGTGCTAACATCAATCATAAAACTAGGTCCTCTTAGGTTACCTGATGTCGTTGCTAGAAACTGTTAGGAATGTTGTTGACATTCATGTGTTGTCATTGATGTCAACATATGATTGTGAATGATCATTGAACTAGCAAAGAAGATGTTGAGAAGAATGTTTCATTAATTGTAGGAAAGAGTGAAGAAGGCATGTTTTGATCTGCATTGCATCTCTAAGTTTGCAAGATTGTATTTTGGTATTGGACAGTGTTTAGAATGGTTGTCTATGATCACACAATTTGATTAGTTGGTTACAATAAGTTACAGCGTGGACTAGTTATAAGGCAGTGCAGAGGAAAATAGTAAAATGGATAATGTAATTTTGAGTATAGCATGTATGCAAGATGAAGTTATGTCTGACAAAAGCTTAGGACATGTCAGAAGTCACATGGCACTTCATCTTATGTGGACATGAGGTTGCATGGATCATGGTGATGTAAACTATAGCGTATGACCTCTCAAAGTCTTATTTGGTGCTGACCTATGAAATGTGGCGTGTTATACCTTATGAAAAGATAAGTTATGGATTATGGAGTATGTTGGTTGACTAGTGTTTGTTATTTTCTTGTCCAAGATCGTGTGTGTATCTTCACAATAGTTTATGTAAATCATTTTTATTAGGAAATTCATAATTGGTGCTGACCTAATAAATAATTTGTATCTTGTGTAAAGGAGTGAATCAAGTGATGCAAACTTTGTGGGTGTGAATGTGATTATGTAGATGCGATGCTGATGCAGAGTAGGCAGTGTGATAATTGTACTTCATTGGAACTATTTTAGCAAAAGAGTTGTTGTTAGTCAGTTCATTATCTATAATTAGTATATTTATATACTATCATTTGGACAATGGTTCCAAAAGGTGGGTTTAACCTTCAAAAGGTGGATTTAACCTTCACATTGGGAAAGTTGATCCAAGCAAAGAAAGGATCATCCTATCAACTCCTAATAGGGTTGTTGACTTGAAGAAAGGAGTTTGTCCTTTAACAGAGACTTTGTACTGGTTGTATTTATCTACTCCTAATAAGGAAAGATTTTGTAACTAAGATACTTTATTTCTAGTGCATTATTTTTGAGTTTCATCCCCACATGGGTTTTTCCCTTAACATGGTCTCCTAAAAAAAATTTATTGGTGTTCTAATCTATTTTACATTTGAGGTTTTAGTTTTTCATTTACTATTTTGATATGAAAAGATAAAGTTTTATATTAATGAAATGTAATTGATTCACCCCCCCTATCATTTATATTCAATAATTGGTATCAAATCTATTGGTCCTCAGAGAGAAATCTTGACTACTTGAGGTGATCTAAAGATGGCTTATTACAGGAAGGATAGTCCTAAATTTGATGCTGAAAACTTTAACAACTAGAAGAATAAGATGAGGACACATTTGTTCTGCCTAGGAATTGACTATTGGATGATTACAAAGAATAAATAAAATGTTGTTGCAAAAAGTGATTTTCCTAATACTACCGATGATGAAAAGAATATTTTTTCTTGCAATATGGTTTCAAGGGAAGCTTTGATAAGTGCACTATTTGAAGCAGAACTTATTAAAGTTAAGGAGCTTGATTCAGCTCATGAAATTTGGGGAAGGTTGGAAGAACTTTATGAAGGAGACAAGTACACCAAGAAGGAAAAGTTACAAAATTGGAAGGCAAAGATAGAAAATTTAAAAATGCGAGAAGATGAAAATGTCAGAGCTTATGTCCAAAGGGTTTCAGAATTTTTTACAAGGATCAAAATTTAGGAGGCACTTATATTGAAGACGAGGTCATCACAAATATTATGAGATCTTTGACACCTATTTACAAGACCAAAGTGAAGGTGATTGAGGAGATCATTCCATTGACTTAGGGATTCAATAGAAAGATGTTGATAGCTAAGTTAACTACCTTTGAGGCTACAAAATTATAGGATTCGGTACCAAAGATAGAAACTACATTCAAGGAAACTGTTCATAATGACAAAAAGACTTCATCAAGCCTTGTGAGAACTAGTAGGGTTAACAAATATTCTGAGCTTGGAGACTATGGATATGATCTAATGGAAATTGATGAGGAAAATAGGAAGATGGATGAAATTATTGCTCTGATCACAAGAAAGGAGAAAAGAGGTAAGGGTAAATTTGAAGGAAAATTACCTTCAAAATGTTTTTCTTGCAATACAATTGGTCACTTTGCATCTATATGTCCTACAAGGGTCTCTAAGTACAAACCTAAGTTCACTAGGCCATATTTCTATGACAAGGAATGCTATTATGCTAGTGAAGGTGTTTCTAATGATGATTCAATAGTAGATGAGATTGGGTTTGTAGCTATAAAGGATAATGAACCCATTCATGAAGAAAAAGCCTTAGTATCACATGTTGAAAAGAAACCTAAATGGATCATTGATAGTGGATGCTCACATCACATGACTTGTGAAAAAGATAAGTTTGTTCAACTTAAGATGCATGATGGTGGAGTTGTTAGATTTGGTGATAATACTCCTAAATTGATTATTGGAGTAGGATCTATTTCTCTGGATGGAAAAACTAACACTGACAATTAATCGCTTGTTGATGAATTAAGCATAAACTGTTGAGTGTTGGATAACATATGGATAAGGGTTATCAGTTATAGTTCAATAATGGATCATGCACTATCAGAGGACAAACAAGAAATCTTATTGCATCAGGAACACATACAATAGGTAATGTATTTCAGTTGAATACCGCTAAGGCAAAATATTTTGTTGCTCAAATTGATGAAAGTTGGTTATGGAATAGAAGGTTTTGTCATGTGAATTTTGATAATATTGTGAAGGAAAGTAATATCAACACTGTTAGGTACTTACCCAAAATTGTGAAGCCCTATAACACCATGTGGAGAGAATGTGTAATAGGAAAGCAAACAAAGGGGAGTTTCCATAGCAAGTCATACACTACCAAAGGGAAGCTAGATTTGGTGCATAAAGATCTCTATGGTGCTACAAGGATTGGATCCTCTTATGGTGAAAGGTATTTCATACTATTTGTTGATGATCATTCTAGAATGATGTGGGTTGCTTTTCTTAAAGAAAAATAAGAAGCATTTGACAAGTTCAAGATCTTCAAGGCAAAATTAGAGATTGAATCAGTTTTGAAGATAAGATGTTTGAGGTAAGAAAAATGAAGATAGTTTACTTCTATTGCATTTAATTCATACTACAAAGAACATGGGATATGTACGAAGACTTTTGCTCCCAGGACTCCACAAAAGAATGGGATTATAGAAAGAAGGAACATAACTATACTGGATGTTGCTAGAACAACGATGATTGAAGGAAATGTATCACATGTGCATTGGAGGGAAGTAGTTAGTACTACAATTTATACTTTGAATAGAGTTCAGATCAGGGAAGGTAATACTAAAACACCTATGAACTTTGGTTTGGCTATGCTCCTACTATAAGATATTTCAAAATCTTTGGTAGCAAAAATTTTATCAAAAGAGATGATGAGGTAGTTAAGTTTTATTCAAGAAGTGATGAAGGCATATTTCTTGGTTATTCTACCAAAATTAAAGCTTACAAATTTTTTAATTTGAGATTGAGAAAGATGGTTGAGAGTATTAATATAAGATTTGATGAGAAGTTTCAAGTTAAAGAGAGAATATGTGATCAAAGCTCAAAAAATACCATTAAAGTAGAAGATTTGGTTGAATTTGACAATAATAGGCGAATATGTGTAAGTGAACTATCTGAAGCTCCTAAAAATCCAAGGTATATACCAAGAAATCATCCTGAAGATCAAATTATTGGTGATAGGAATAGAGGCATGTTAACTAGGTCTAAGGCTAGAGAGAAATTATGTCTGATTTCACAAGTGGAACCTAGAACTACTAATGAGGCCTAAAAAGATGAATAATGGGTTAATGCAATGAAAGAAGAACTAAATCAGATAATTAAGAAAAAAACTTGGGAACTCATTTCTAGACCTGAAGGAAAGAATGTTGTTAGAACTAAATGGGTATTTAGAAATAAAATGAATGAAGAAGGAAAAATAATAAGGAACAAAGAAAAATTGGTCTATAAGGGATACTCACAACAAGAAGGAATATACTTTGAAGAAACCTTTGCACCTATGGATAGGTTGGAGGTAGTAAGATTATGTCTTGCCTTTTCTTCCTACAAGGACTTCAAAGTGTATCAGATAGATATGAAATCTGCATTCTTGAATGGTGATCTAGAAGAAGAGGTCTACATTGAGCAACCTGATGGTTTTTCCTTGACATATGATAGAGACATGGTTTTCAAATTAAAGAAGGCTCTGTATGGACTGAAGAAAGCTCCTAGAGCTTGGTATGCATGAATTGACATATTTATTACATCTTGGTTTTAGAAAAGGTAGTGCAGATAGTAATTTATATTTGAGAACTAGCAAGGATGGAATCCTAATCATAGAAGTATTTGTGGATGACATAATCTTTGGGGGAAATGATAAAATGAACAATCAATTTTATGAATAAATGAAAGATGAATTTGAAATGTCTATGATAAGTTAAATGAAGTTCTTTCTTGGTTTGTAAATTAAACAAAGTACACATGGAATTTTCATTTCTCAAACTGAGTATCTCAAGGAATTACTGAAAAGGTTTGGCATGGAAGATTGAAAACCTATAGGAAAACCTATGATTACTGGATGCAAACTTACTGCAAATAATGAAACTTAAAGTGTCTATCAAATAAATTATAGATCTATGATTAGAGGACTATAGTATTTAACACATACTAGACCATATATTACAAAAGTAGTTGGAATTGTTGTGAGGTTTCAAGCAGATCCAAAAGAGACTCACTATATTGTAGTGAAAACAATATTTAGGTATTTGAAAGGTACATTAGAATTTGGGTTGCGGTATGATAAGTCATATGACTTTACCCTCAATGCATACATTGATGCAGATTGGGAAAGATGTATGGATGACAACAAGAGCACCAATGGTGGTGCATTCTTCCTTGAGAAGAGGTTAGTCTCTTTTTTATGTAAGAATTAGGATTATGTTGCTCAATCTACTGCTAAATTAGAATATGTGGCAACTTCTTAAACTGTTCATAAGTTATTTGGATAAAACATATGCTGAAAGACATTGGAATAAGATTTGAAGAACCAGTTGTGATTAATTGTGACAATACAAGCACAATAAATATGTCAAATAATCTTGTTATACACTAAAAAAAAAACATATCTCAATCAAATATCATTATTTGAGAGAGAAATTTGTAGAAAAGGAAGTTAGAGTTGAGTATGTCACTACAAAGGAGAAATTAGCATATATATTCACTAAACCTTTGTCAAAATATATCTTTGAGTATCTAAAATATATTCTTGGGGTGAAAACCCTTCCTTGAGAGAACTAGATGATGCAAGAATGCATCCGTCCAATAGTTATCAGAGCTATATTCTCCTCTGGACTTGATGCTTGGATGTACTCCTCAGGGGGAGTGATCATAGGACTTAACAAGCACTTATTTGGGTGATTGAGTACATGAGAGTGAAGATTTGTAAGAGAGGAGAAGGAGAAGCTTAGAGAGATATGTAAAGGATATCTGGAACCCTTTTCCATTAATGTCAAAGGGGTAGTGATATGTGAAAAACCCTATTGTATTAGGGGGGAAGAGTGAAGACATTGAGAAGGTTGTATAAGCTTTTTGGATTGATGGTTTTTCATCATATGTTGCCATCAATGCCAAAGGGGGAGATTGTTAGAAATTTTATTAACAATCATGTGTTGTCATTGATGTCAACATATGATTGTGAAGGATCATTGAATTGGCAAAGAAGATGTTGAGTAGAATGTTTCACTAAGTGCAGGAAAGCGTGTAGAAGACATGTGATGATCTGTGTTGCATCTCTAAGTCTGCGAGCTTGTATTTTGGTACTAGACAATGTTTAGAATGGTTTTTTTTTGTGATCATAGAATCTAATTAGTTGGTTACAGTAAATTACAATGGAAACAATATGGACTGGTCACATGACAATATAGAGGAAAATAGTAAAATGGTTACTTTAATTTTGAGTATAGCATGTATGCAAGATGGAGTATGTTTGGCAAGCTTAGGACATGACAGAAGACACGTGGCACTTCATCTTATGTGGACATAAGGTCACATGGATCATGGTGATGTCAGCTGTAGCATGTGACCTTGTGAAGTCTTATTTGTTGCCAACCTATGAGATGTGGTGTGTTCTACCTTGTACGAAGATAAGTTATGGATTATGGAGATGTTGGGAAACTAATGTTTTTTATTTTCTTATCCAAGATCTTGTGTGTATCTTAATAAGAGTTTATGTAAATCATTTTTATTAGGAAAGTCCTAATTGGTGCCGACCTAATAAATCTTTTATATCTTGTATAAATGAGTGAATCACATAATGTGAAGTGTGTGGGTGTGAATGTGATTATGTGGATGTGAGGATTGCTGATCTAGAGTAGACAATGTGATAATTGTACTTCATTAGAACTATTTTAGAAAAGGAGTTGTTGTTAGTCAATTCATTATCTGTAGTCAACATATTTATATATTGTCATTTGGACAGTGGTTCTAGAAGGTGGGTTTAACCTTCAGAAGGTGGATTTAACCTTCACATTGGGCAAGTTTCTATGAGCGAAGAAAGGCTCATCCTATCAACTCCTAACAGGGTTGTTGACTCAAATAAAGGAGTTTGTCCTTTAAAAAGGACTTTGTATTGGTTGTATTTATCTTCTCCTAATAGGGAAAGATCTTGTAACTGTGATACTTTATTGCTAGTGCATTATTTATGGGTTTCATCCCCACCTGGGTTTTTCCCTTAACATGGTTTCCTCAAAAACAATTCTTGGTGTTTTGATTTGTGTTACATTTGAGTTTTCAATTTTGCATTTAAGGTTTTCATATAAAAAGATAAAGTTTTATATTAATGACATATAAATGATTCAACCCTCCCTCTCAATTATACTCAATAATAACTTATAACATACATGACTAAGTCAATAAGATAAGCATGAGTCTATGATCAAGATTAAAATATGCACCAATTTAAATCATATAGTCACATGATATTAATCAATTCAAAATCCACTTCTATCATTTCATTACAAATAATCATTAAAACATGTTTACATATACATATTACAATGTTCATCTCAAGGAGATTATGTCATTACATTAATACATCAACATGAAGATACATATCATGATACAATAAAAAATAATAACTATTTGGCCGCATGATACATGAAACTAAAAAGAAGAAGCATGACGATCCAAGAAGCTCTAAGAAAACTCTAAAAAAAACTCAATGGAAAAAAAATTTGTCACCCAACCACGTGGAACCCCGAGACCCACTCCCTCCAAGCTAGGAGATAGACACAAGGCCCTAGACCAACAAGTAAACCAAAATAGGAAACCATGAAGAAATAAAACATAACACAAGGACCTCAAAAGGGATTCAATAAGGGATACATACAAAATACCAATAGGGATATCACAAGACACCAACAAAAGATACCAGAGGCAAACCAAAGAAAATTAAAGGGGATCTTAAGAAACATGTACGAGAGTATCATCACATAGTTCCATACTAGCCTGTGTTATCCTGACAGTCTCTCACTAGACCTCCATCCCCAAGTGAGAACTCATGTGGAACCATCATCCTTTCGTGAGGACAAGGAAGTTGATTTACCAAATCAATGCCCCATAGATAGCCAAGCCTTCTCCAACCCATCCATGGTCCATAGAGGATTTCTCATGGCTATGAGTGAGGAAACACAATTATCTTAATTAGTGTGTAAAAATCATCCTAGTTCATTGTATTATGTTATAACTTGATTACAACTCCACAATGGGTTATCTTAGTATAACCACTTATGATCATGACCTTGATTGTAAGCTGTTAGATTAGGTGAAAAACTAATCTCTCAAGAACACCTACATGCATAACCCTGTCACATAGAAGAAGCAAAGAACAAAAAGCAAGAAAAATCTATGGAGGCCAAAAAGCCAGAGACATCATATGCACATTCAAAAGAGCAATCTCTATATGAACAATATTACAATATGATAATTTGATAATCTGATCTAACTGATATGAAATACAAAGAGGTGAATCCTTATAAAAGGATATCGAAACCCTAAAGGTGAAAACCCTAAAGAATAATAAGATGCCTAAGTTTAACTTAAGTGTAGAGTATATAATAGACTAATAATTAAATAAATTAATTATTAGCTATAATATGACAACTCTAACACCCCCCCTTAAGTGTAACTTAGGGAGAAGCTAAAAAATTAAGGACTAAAAGATGCATGAAAATAAAATGCATGAAAGAACTATGGGTCCCGGTAACTAGGCCTGATCAAGTACCCAAATACAAGAAATAAACTAGATGAAGGAAACAAAGCCTCCAATCTAGGGAAAGTCCCAAAGAAAGGAACAAGAAAGAGCATGCAAAGCATCTCCAAAGCATGAAGCTGTAAACACTATCAGAAGTAACTGCTGGAACCTCCATTGAAGAAGTGCATGATCAGGTAGAGAAGACAAAGTCTGAAGAGCTGATCAATCGAAGAGGTGGCCTCCAAAAGTAGGAATGAATGAGTGTCTATATAGTAGATGATCCATCTCACCAAAATGCATAGGTGCTTAGCCACTGCATTCGCCTAGCACATAGGAACAAAAACTGAATATGTAGATCACTCAACTGAACCAAGGAAGCAATAGAAACAATAGGTGAACCCCCCCCATAATGCTGAACAGGGAGAGGGGTGACAGGAACACTAAAATGCAATGCCAGAAACATCTGCAAGAAGAAGAATCAGGAACACCAATAGTGCAATAGAAGTACAAGCACATGATAAAGGGCGGTGTCACAGACACATAGCATGGGCTAATGTCATGGAAGGTACACTCACTTGACAAAGGTGGATGAGCACAAAAGGTAAAACATCATAACCCCCCATGGCACTTTATAACTGAGTGCAAGTACAAACAAACACAAGGTGCTTGAAATCCCAGATATGTAGAAGCATGCACTTTATCTCAGTGCATTTATAGAAAAGAGAATGCTACATAAGAGAAGTATACAATGCTCAGAAGAAAGAAAGAAGGGTGAGCCAAAAGAATAGAAGTAGAGATCCCAGGACCTGTAGAACCCAAGTAATCCGCCAGAGTGCGAAAGTGCAAAACTTAGAGGAGAAAGAACCTAGAGCAGAATCTAGAAAATAAGACCCCTACCATTGAAAAACTCACTGAACCAACTTTTTGATGATATCTAGTTTGCCCAAAAAGGAGTCCAGATGACCAAGATATGGCTCCCGGAAGGCAAAAATAAAACATCAACTTTGACAACAAAAAATGGCATCAAAATGGAAAAGTCAGAGAATCAAACCTCTACCATTGAATTGGGCTTGGAAAGAGCTTTCTGACAATATAAAGAAGTCAAAAATCTGATACCGTATGCTCAAGATACGGCCAAAAAACCCAGGTACCCTTAAAAAATCTCAAAAAAGAGAAAATAAGGGGATGATGTCAGCAAAGTGCTGGCTTAAAATTGATGGCCGTCACCACTCAAAAGGCCCCTGGGTCTGAAAAATAAGGGCCTTGGTCACGTGGGTGACCAGGGGCTATGAGCTAGGCATTGGGGACTGGTCCCCCATTTGACCTAGTCTCAGCGGAAGGGGGATGAGCTCAGGTGGAGTGGAGCCGGTGGTGGCAGGCGCAGAGAGCGTCGGTGGCGGCATTGGGCAGCTCTACAGAGGCTACGGGGCTGGGTGGCCACTTAGACAATAAATTTTTTTAATTTTTTTTGAAAAATCATCTCGAGTTGCGTGCCAGGCCATATGGCCTGGTATGCAAAATTTTTTTGCCTCAAATTGCAAAGGTGTCCAAAATGGACAAATTTTATATGGATTATAGGGTTTTTGGGCACTCTAAGTGCAACGGTGATGTTCGTTTGAGCCCAAAATGACCAGAAACAAATGTCCCCCCTAAATCCACATAAAAAGCTTTTAAAAAACACAAAAAAACTCCTACTTTTGAACACTTCAACAAAACACGAACAATGAGCAACAAGATGGCTCTGATACCATGTTAGATTAGGTGAAAAACTAATCTCCCAAGAACACTTACATGCATAACCCTATCACATGGAAGAAGCAAAGAACAGAAAGCAAGAAAAATCTACAGAGGCCAAAAAGCCAGAGACATCATATGCACATTCAAAAGAGAAATCTCTATATGAACAATATTACAATATGACAATCTAATAATCTGATCTAATTGATATAAAATACAAAGAGGTGGATCCTTATAAAAGGATACTGAAACCCTAAAGGTGAAAACCCTAAAGAATAATAAGATGCCTAAGTTTAACTTAAGTGTAGAGTATATAATAGACTAATAATTAAATAAATAAATTATTAGCTATAATATGACAACTCTAACAAAGCCACTCTCCTAGAAATGCTCCTAGAAAACCCTCCCCTATGCTCCAAACAAAGGTCAAGGCATAATTAATAAAAATTAATCAAATAAGTGTCAAATGTTCATCACATCCAAAAGAACCACAAAAAATAGAGTTTGGAGCATAGAAACTCAAAATAGGTCCAAGGATCTATATATGTCCAACATAACAAAAAGGACATATCATCATTCATATAAGAATCATGATGGAGATATTTTAGGGACCCCCTCTCAATCTAACACTTAAATCAATATCCCATATCACATGTCAACATAAATTCAATCTCATAGCCATGTATGGATCCACTAGATCAAGTAAAAAACCCAGAGGTCACCATAGACCATAAATATACTAAAATATAATAAAAAATCACAAATTAATGTCAATATCTAGTAATACCATGAAGACACCATAAAACAAAGAACATAAACCATGACTCCCATAAATCAACATTGTACCCCTCCTTCACCTTCGGTAAAACTAGGAAGAGATCAACACAACAAGATTTCCAAAAGTTAATATAAATAATCAACATTCATATCACAACTATTGCATTTAAATTACAATGCCAATTAGACAACTTAGCAACTATTACAACTGCATTTAAGAAGGTAACTCATTTATAATTCCATCTCTCTCTCTCTCTCTCTCTATATATATATATATATAGAGTATCATCCTAAATTATAAGCACTTGTGTGCACTATAATTTAATAATTTTTTAGCACCTTCCTTACTGTATTTAAATTATAGATTACATTCTAGGACTTCATAATGACACTTAATGCATACCTAATTCAAATATGGGTTCTCTGATCCCTTCAAACTTGTGCAAAATTAAGGTAGGACCTTATTTCTAGGTTTCCTCATCTATTTTCCCTCCAATCAAAAAATTCATCTCACCCCCTAGGCCCTATTTCACCTTTTATGGCCTCAGAATTCAATCTCGACATCGTAATCAATTGTCTGTTTGGATCTAGCACCTGCAAATTGATTATGACTCACAACAAAATTTTAGCCAAATATTGATGGGACAAGTCAAGAGTCAACTTTTCCCTAGGATTTTGAGCCCAGATTTGGGACCTTGATCCATCATGAAGCATTTTTAGGATTTCCATATCTACAGTCAGCCTACTTAATTTTGTCTCCCAATTTCACTATAAAAGAAACCATCACACCTCATTCTAAAAACATGAAATCAATTGCAAGGTGGAAGCCCCAATTTGGTAACAAATTATGAAGTGTGTTTTTTCTATTGAAGGCTACATCTATCTACATCAAGCATCTACATTTCTCTCTCAGGCATTCAAGACATCCAATACATTATCTACTTCATTATGGAGTTTCAAATGGATCATGATGATGGCTAGGAGTACTCTTTCCACCTAGGGTTGGGTATGATTTCCTTGTTATTTTCATATCTATGCATTAATGCTTCATATTTACTATTGGAAATCTAATATGGGAAAGTGAGATACTGAGGAGGGGGGGGGGGGGGGGGGGCGGTGAATCAGATATCTCTAATATTTTATACTTTAAAACTAATTCCACATGCATACCATAAACATGAATTTCAATTACTGAAATATATCTAAAATTCTAACTTCATCCATCAAATGAAACACATAACACAAATATTTTGGTTACCCAGAAACCCTTGAAAGGTAAAAATGGGGTGGGGATGATACCCACAAATATTCACTACTATAGTATAAAGTGTGCATGTTAGGGCTACAATGTTTGATCACTTCTGATGATCTACCCTATGAGGGGTCTACCCTGTTAAGAGCTTATAGACTTATATGATCTACCTTGATTAAAGGATTTGAAACTTACAACTAAGTAAGCACTCAGTTAAGAGATTAATGAAATCCTGTTAAGGACTACTTTGTACAAAGATTTACCCTGATTCACCTGCTAAAATGTATCAGTACCTGATCCTTCAATTTTCACTATAGATGTTGATTACAGATCTCCTCTTTCTAATACTTATCTGATCTCAAAATAAAATATAGCTCTATTTTGTCCTTCACTACTCTGCTCATTCACCCTATCTGATCTTTGCATTTGATAATAAAAACACTTCTCTATTCCACGTACATGAGATCTACTTTGTTTTCCTTCCTTTCATACATCATTTTAGGGTTTAGATATCACCTTATATAAATATCTTATCAAGCTATTAGATCAAGATCAATGATCTAGATTCATTACTTATTCTTCTTAAGCATTCCCTTTTTCTAATAGGTTACATGGATTACATAGGGATTAATGATTAAAAATACAAGGCATAATAAACTCCTTGATTCCCTCAACAATCATTAAATCTTGTATAGAAGTCGACCAAAATGGTTTACCTTTCTTTTTGTGCCATTACAAACACATATGTCAAAACTATCTTGCTCAGCATATGAATTCTTTGATGCTTGGTCGAAAATATTCTTCATATACTGGTGCTCGACACTCACTCTTCTATACAACTTGGCATACACATTACTCGGTAACAACTGAAGTACTTGATGACCTCTAACTTTCTTGCTAGTAACTATTGCTCGGTAACTATACAGAATACAAGTCTAAACATAACTTGACCTTTACAAGATGGCTCGGTCACATTGATGACTGACCAACATTTCCTTGAAAATGACTAAGTGTTAGACACTAATAGAAAATATAACATAGGGATCAACAATCTTCCCCTTTGACATTAGTGGCAAAAACACTTTGTCATGACAATTACATTGCAAGATAGTACTTAGTAGTTTGAGTACTCCCCCTATGACTTTGACTCAGTCTTTACAAAGACTATACTATATAGACATGACTCTTGACATACAATAAATATATTTACATTATACTATAATATGTCATACCTTTCTATATCTCTTCTTTGATAATCACTGTATATACATTCCTCATTATATCATGACCGATCTTACTATTTCCCCCTTGTGTTACTCATGTCATGTCATTCTGCCCTTTTTTTTCACTTGAAGCTGCTAGGGTGTAGGGGTAAGAAAATACTTATCAATAAATGGCTTGTGGAGCTACATAATCATTGCTAAGGCATTGTCCCATTTGGACCTTACAGACTCCAAAACTTGTATCTTGATTTCTAGCTGGGCAGCTAGATCAAGCAAACTCTTAGTGATAGAGAGATGAAGATAACCTCCAAATGAGGTGTTAACATTGTTTGTATGGAGATTATTTTGGCTCTTATTCTCCCATCATTAGCCATCAAATCAGCTAATCTCCCTTGTGCATGAAGTAACCGTGTGAAATGAATGAACCTGGAACTTGCATCCATGCTCAATAAATGACCAGTAGACTTTAAGTCTAGTTGTAGTTTATCAATCAAATCTTGATTATCCTTAGTGAAGGTTTCTACATTATAAATTTTCTTGTATAAAGAATAGACATTCTGTACAACCTCTTCTAAATTATTCACTAAGGCAGAAATTTTGACTTATTTGACGGCTATCTCAGTTGAGACCTTTTCAAGTACCTTTGTCTCAAACTTTCTTTCTGATCACTGCATAAGCTTTTCATTGGCTTCACTATCATCACTGTTCACCTTCTTAGAAATATGAACCAATTGTTCCAAAATAGGTGAAGTCTCATTCACATAATCCATTTCAAAGGCTTCTACAAATATACCTTTTATTTCATGTAGTACTTGCTTATGTCGATGTTCTCTCCTTAATTCTTCTTTCTTGCTTTTCTTCTTCAAGAGATCTTGCAAAATTTGCATTTGGTCATATGTCAAATTATCAATGTACCACTTTGAAATCACTATAACTTCATCAAGTGTTACCTATGTGGTAGGAGACTTTTCCTTTTTCTTATGTGATTTCTTCTTTGGTGTGGTGCCACTCGGAAATTGTACTAAGGCTTGGATAGGCTCTTGCTCCTTAGTGATTTTCTCCTTAGTCTTCCATTATTACTCAATATGAGGTCCTAAAATTTATGTTGTATAATTATCTTCTTGCTCTTTTAAGTTCTCCTCTCCTTTACCTTTATAATCTTCCTCGGCAGGCACATTTTCTGTCGTTATTTACAACTTATTCTATTCCTAGGTGCTGGAACTCTGTGTGATCTCTTGTTCAACTATGACCATATGGGATCTTGTAGGTTCAATGTCTATAGTTGATGTACCCTCAATCCTTGTATAGTCATGTACCTATATGATAAATGGATTGGTACTTAGTAGAAATTGATCTGAGGCTACCTCAACAAGGATTTGGCTCTTTATTTCTTCCTTAGTCAATGTATTTTTATTAACTTGTGTGTCTTCAGGTATGTCCTCAATAGTGATCACATCCTATGATCCAATCAATTCTACCATCATTCTTTCCTCTTCCTCAAGGTTCTGAGGCTCATCAATATCTTCTTTGTTATCCATTTCCACTTGGCTGGATGTTCCTTCACCTTGTTGTGCGCTCTTATCAATTAATAACCCAAAAATAATTTTCCTCAACCTTGTACTCTGGGTGACAACTTCATCAACATTATGTTTCAAAATGGAGTAAGCCCTGAGCTTAGGTACAAACCTATTTCTATATTTCTCCATATATGCCTTTATTTGCTTCGGTGTTAATTTAGGCATGATCTGAGCTAAGGTGCCTTCCCTTATCTATCTTTCTGTCATGATGGCATACTGCCATTTCTGATCAATTTTGGTAAAAATTTCTACAAGGATGAGATTCCCAATCTCTAGAGGTATCATCTTAAATGTGCATAGCATTTCTAACATAGCCTCTTCAACTTTTTCTTTGTCATCTTTACTTAATTTTTCAAATTTGATAAACTTAAAACCTACTAATCTTGCAATGCTTTTGATATTTTGGCATATTTCATCCACACTAGTTAGATGTCTTTGTGATGCCACTTTGAACTTTGTATTATCATACATGTTTTTATTTTCTTCATCATCATCCTCCTTCTATAATACTAACTTCCTTCTCAGCTTCTTCTTAGGATGACTTGACATAGCTCTAGTTTGCACTAGTTTTCTTTTTCTTGAATTTTCCCCTTCAGTGCTTTCTACTGGTGTTTTCCTTTGGGGCTTGGTAGCTATGGAATTTGAGGCTTCCCTAGCTCTTGGTCTTAATGTAATAGGAGGGGTAGGCATTGGTTTTTTAATTTCCCTTTTACTAGGATCAAAAACCATTGTCTCCTTGCCTATCTTTTGCATTCTTGCATCCTCCTCTTTACTGTCTTCAAATTCACTAGACTTATCCTCCCCCTGACCTTGTGTAATCTTAAGAGGTGCATTCTCCTCTTCTCCTTCACCTAGCATCTTCTCTAAATTCTTAACTATTTTCTTTATTTTCCTTTCCATGGTTGTAGACTTCAATCCCATAGTAATTTTGGACTTAGCCTCTTCATAAGTTCCGAAAGGTTTTTCTTTCTTATCAATGTCTTCAGCAAGTAGGGTAGTTATTGTTGTTGATGTCTCATCTATATTAACCATGCTACCCTAGGCACAATAACCTGCACATAAGTGTACTCAGTATCGACTAGAAAATATATATCATTGTAGTGTTTCTCTACTAGGGATACCAGAATTCTACTTCTCTTTCTCATCTTCTTCTTGAATTCAACAAAATAACTATCCATCACACTATCAAAATTGTCACCTAACTGATGAATAAACTCATTGATTTGCTAGGTTACTGGTCAGTCCTTACTCCATACAACATCTCCTATTGTAGGAAAAATATTTTTTACATAGAAGAATTAAAAAATGATCAGGGAACCGAACTTACACATTGAATTATTAACCTTCCTAATTGATGTTAGGCTCTTGACAAGCTGGGTCAACTACAACTTGGCAAGACCATAAGTATGATCTTTCTTTACCATTATCCATGCTTGATCAACTGCAATACATGGAACACTATCCAACCTACTTGACTGATAAAATTTGTGAGCAATAACTCTCACTCCAAAATCTATCTCTAGATCTGTGATCGTAGAGATTGTCATTCCTCTCTTATTCCATATAATTGGCTGTGTGTTAGCTTGAATGATCTCTTTGCTTTGGCATCTCATAGTTTTCTTCCCAGTAAGAATGGGATCACTAGTGACTTGGTGAATCATTTCCTTGGTGATCTTAACCGGCCCATTCTCCAACCACATTTTCATTTCGTGAACTCTACTCAAAACAATCTTGATCCATTCAATTTTGAAGTTTTGACGGAAATCTAGGGCACACACTAACCCTTCTCAACAGCTTGTTGATGCTCTACCTTCAAAAATCCATTGATACACAACCTATTGTAAGCCTCTCTCATCTCATAATCTCCAATCTCTCCAATTTTGTACATGTAGCATGTGCGCACATCATGTATCGTCAAGACATTTGGTGGAATTGATGACAGGGCTCCTGAGAGATCTCCCTTCACTGCGCTTTCTGATACAACTTGGAATTTTGGTGGATTACACGCATCACTCCTTAATAATTAGACATTTAGAACCTCTTTCCCTTGCTTCCTTACTGTTGTAGATGAGGTAGACGCCATATCTCTAATCTAGGGTTTGAAAGATAGATTCAGGTAGCTTGGTAATACCTTGTTTCAACATTTCTCTACATTGTTTGTCAACGATGCTCTGTAGGAATCTTCACAATCTTGACTTAGCACAAATAGCTCTTTCCAATCACCTTGAATCATTTTGCAAATTCTCAAATCACTAGGTGAAATGAGAATGAATGGTAATATTTCACTTTATAGACTCACATGGTCACTTTTAGGGCTTCATTAAATGTTCCATATATTTGTAGGTGAAACATAGTTATCTCGACCTTCAAATGTCAACTCAACTACCACATTTCCATACTCAATTAAAACCATGATTTGGTCAATACTAACATTTCATTTCTGCTCGACATATATCACATCTCGGCTTATTATAAGAGCTCAACGCATACTGAGTGACTTGGTAACTATAGACATGAATACTGATGCTCGACATCAAATATGCAATATAAATCTTTTCTCAAATATGTCCTAATGCATCTTAATTTATGTAGATATGGACTTTAACATATCAAATATTAGGAACTGGTGTAAAATATGACATTAGAAAATTCAGTTCCTCACATACCTTCTTTTCTTATTTAGAAGTAGTGTAATCACCTGATCCATTGGATTGGGTGACCTCAAGGTCACTAGATCCACTACTATCTTCTTCCTCTTTCTTTCTCCATGTCTTGTTCATTTAATCCCTTATTTGTTCAACAATCTCATGGCTTTTAAATTGGTTATTACTTGGTGCTTGTATTTTGCAGTCTCTTTTTATGTGACCAATCTTGTGGCATTTGTAACAGACCAAACTTCCACTCATCCAACTCTTGGATTTACCTCTAAAATGTGTCTTTACATAGTTTTCTCCAATATGACTGTATTCTCCACAATAATGACAACTATACCATGTATTGTAGTCCCAATTGAATGTGTTACCTTTCCTTGTGCATTAATCTACTTATTAGATGTCCACTTAGGTTTTGCATTGGATCTACATTCTTGAGCTCTATGACCATATTTCTAATAGTTGTAACAATGTCCTTGAAATCTAGGTGTAGTAGGTGGATTACTAACCTTTGACCTACATTCATGTGCCTAATGTCCATGCTCATTACATTTAAAATGATTTCCATTTATTTTGGTTTAGGATTGGACTTACCATTCTTGCTTTTGCAGATGTTTGATGTGTGTCCTAGCTTTCCACAATGATGGCATGTAGGTTTGTTGTTCTTTGACTTTGCATTCCTCTCTTCTCCATTCTTTTATGATTCTCCTTCTTCGGTGGATGATAGGTGCTCATCATGTCCAAGTCTAGAAGTGTCACTAGATCTTCTTGGTGAACTCAAAAATTCTTCAAAGTATTTCACAACTTCATTTGGCTTGTTCATCCTTTCATTAAGTTCCTTTTCAGATCTTAATTCATTCTTTAGTTGACTGTTCTTTGATCTTAGATTTGTAATTTCCATATCTTTCCTACTCAACTCTTGATTGGCAAGCAACAATTGATTTACCATGTCCATTTGATTATTTGTTAGCCTCTGCATATCACATGTCCTTTCATCAAGTCTTATAGACATTTGTCTTTTATTTTCTTCTTCCATTGTCTTATCTTCTTCAACTTTCTTTTTCTCTTCAATTACTTCACATAGTCTTACTGATTGAATTTCTTGTTCTCTCTTTAGACTTCTGACATCTTCATTCAGTATGTTGTTTCTTTCTAAAAGATCTTCTATAGCTGCATCAATTTTAGTGAAATTACCATTGTCAAATAAACCTTTAGTGTCCTCTTCTTGATATTGTGTGTCATTCAGATGGATTGCTAATTCTTTCCTTCTACTTAAGGATTTTTTTAATTCTCCTCTAGTTGCTTCAAGATGGATGTTAATCTTTTGATTCTCTATGATCTTTCCCAACTTATAGACCTCCATCTCCAAGACCTTAATTCTTAGTGATTAGACTTCTTTTAAGAAACCCAATCTCTGATACAAATTGTTGGAAATCAAATATGGGAAAGTGAGATATTGAGAGGGGGGGAGGGGTGAATCAGATATCTCTAATAGTTGATACTTTAAAACTAACTCCACACACATACCATAAACATTAATTTCAATACTGAAATAGATCTGACATTCTAACTTCATCCATCAAATAAAACACATAACACAAATATTTTGGTTACACAAAAACCCTTGAAAGGTAAAACTGGGGTGGGGATGACACCCACAAATCTTCACTACTGTAGCATAAAGTGTGCCTATTAGGGATACAATATTTGATCACTTTTGATGATCTACCCTATGAGGGGTCTACCATGTTAAGAGCTTACAGACTTATACAATCCACCTTGATTAAAGGATTTGAAACTTGCAACTAAGTAAGCACTCGATTAAGAGATTAATGAAAGCCTGTTAGGACTACTATGTAAAGAGATTTACCCTGATTCACTTGCTAAAATATATCAGTACCTAATCCTTCAGTTTGTACTATAGATGTTGATTATAGATCTCCTCTTTCCAATACTTATTTGATCTCAAAATCAAATGTAGTTCTGTTCTGTCCTTCACTACTATGCTCAGTCACTCTACCCAATCTTTGCATTTGATAATCAAAACACTTCTCTATTCTGCATACATGAGATCTCCTATGTTCTCCTTCCTTGCATACATCATTTTAGGGTATAGATCTCACCTTATATAAATATCTTATCAAGCTCCTAGATCAAGATCATCGATCTAGATTCATTACTTATGCCTTCTAAGCATTCCCTTTTTCTGATAGGTTACATGACTTACATAAGGATTAATGATTAGAAATACAAGCATAATCAACTCCTTGATTCCCTCAACAATCATTAAATCTCACATAGAAGTCAGCCAATATCATTTACCTTGGTGTTTGTGCCATTACAAACACATATGTCAAAACTATCTTGCTCGACATATGAATTCTCTGATGCTCGGTCAAAACTATTCTTCATATACTGGTGCTCAACACTAACTCTTCTATACAACTTGGCATATACATTACTCGATAAAAATTGAAGTACTCAATGACCTCTGACTTTCTTGGTAGTAAATATTGCTTGATGATTTCCTTGAAAATGACTAAGGTTTAGACACTAATAGACAACATAACATAGGGATCAACAATTTACATGTTAATCTTTGGTTGCATTTACATGCTAGGGTTTCACTCTATCACACATAGTATTAGATCTAGGCATTTTACTATGCATTTCAACTCATTAGCAATTTAGACATGCTCTAAATTCATGAGCACTACACATTTTATTTATCCCAATG
Organism: Chamaecyparis obtusa; assembly: GCA_027943335.1. Taxonomy (NCBI): domain Eukaryota; kingdom Viridiplantae; phylum Streptophyta; class Pinopsida; order Cupressales; family Cupressaceae; genus Chamaecyparis; species Chamaecyparis obtusa. The sequence continues at coordinate 539,951 of BSBK01002552.1, forward strand.
ACTATTCATGGGGTGGGAATCACCAAAGGGGGGTTTGACCTTGAGGAAAACCCATACATAGTCACACACACACACACACCCTTTCTCATATTTGTAGGTTTAGATAGAAAAGACTAGGAACAAGTAAAAAATTGACTTGTCGCTAGGGTACAAGTCATGACCCAAAATTTCCCTCCCAAATTTATATAAAATTATAGGAGAAAGCAGTTAGAGATACTTGATTTCTAGATCCAGAGTTACAACATGATTCGAGATTCTAACAATAGTTAAATTCAGATTTGAAGTACCATTTTCCCCATTCTATTTCTTGGTGCAGTCATTCTTACTTTTCTCTTCTTTCACTTACTTTCATAGATTAGATTTGTCATTTACATTTCCTTTGTTGGAAATATAGATGCAGTAACTGAGGGGGGGGGGGGTGAATTAGTTGACCACAAAAATATTACCACTGATCCCTTAAATATCTTAACAAATTATTTACTATGCCACTCGGTAAATGTACAGAGAAATGCTGAAAACTTGATCCTTGAAGTGTGTAATAATTAAACTATTCTTAAGCATTCATCACTGATTAACATACATGAATAAAGAAAATAACATGAACACAAGAGACACCAGATTTACCGTGGAAACCCAATATGGGAAAAACCACCAATGTAACTAGTTACTGTCTTTCACTCTTCTGAAGTGATGCCTGATTAGAAGCCAACCCGGTAAAAGGTTACAAAACACACTGTTAGGTGTGACCTTGTTAGAGGATTTAATCACCCTGCTAGGAGTGGCCTTGTAAGAGGTCTTGAAACAATTCAATAGAACTGTTACCTTGTTAGAGGATTTACAAAATGGTTGTTAAACCAACTTGGTTAAGAGATTTTGATATCACTGCTACAATTGCTAGAGAGTAACAATGAAATAACCTGCAATTGAATTTCTGAATATAGATCTTTGTTCTGTTTCACTAGATCCTTACTGATCAATTGAATCTTTGCTGCTCCTCAAGGATATCTGACCATCCTTCAAAATTCGCACACACCTTTCTTCAAAATGATTTCTGCATGCTGTATATCTTTTATCCACCATTTGACCTTCTATATATATATGCCATTTCATAATCATTTAGATTGACAAGTCGACACTAATAATTATTGAAACAGTCAGCTAGGATAAACAAACTGTAATAACAAAATTCTTTGAAAGGGCCGACCTTGCTCGGTAAACATTAATCCTGAAAAGATTTCCTTCGGTGATCAAGAGAACTCGGTAACCACAACAAATTTTGCAACATCCTTTGGAGACCAAGAGAGCTTGGTAACCACTACTTTCTTTCGATAACCGAGGAGGCTCAGTTAACACTGTTATCCTGTCATGTTTCCTTTAGACACCTGAGAGAACTCGGTAGACACTAAAAACTGCCTAGCTGACCGACTAAGCTTGGTAGATACTGAGAACCACTTAGCTGATCGACTGAACTTGGTAGATACTGAGAATCGCTTAGCTGACCGACTGAGCTCGGTAGATACTAAGAACCGCTTAGCTGACCGACTGAACTCGGTAGATACTGAGAACCGCTTAGCTGACTGACTGAACTCGGTAGATATTGAGAATGATAATTGATATGAAATTTGTGTGACATCAAAGACAACACATAGCTAATCCAACAATGTCCTTCAGACAATTGTATCCAACAATCTCCCTCTTTGGCATTGATGGCAACACAACATGTCATAGCACAATGAAATTTCGTAGATAAGCCAAAAGTAAGAAATATATCCTTAGCTTCATTCTGATTCCCATCATCTTCAAAATTCTTTCTCTGATCTTTCTCTGACTGAGAACTCTCCCTCTTAACTTCTCAAGTTATTCTTCTTAGAAATTTCTTGAAAGGACAACAAACTCTCCCTCTTTGACAACACATGCCAAAGACAACTTACACAGTTTCGGTAACTATCAATGTACCTTATGTACTGATTCATATGCAATGATTCCTTGACTATGCTGCATCAACTGATTGATCTTCAACATGTTTTGGTTAATGCATCACTAAAACTTTATTTAGTGAACCTCGGACAGGGGAGCGACCCCTAACTTGCCTCTTAGATATAAGAATGTATCCTTAGGTAGTGGCTTGGTGAAGATATCTGCAATTTGTTCTTTTGTATGAATATATTCCAATCTGATTTCCTTGTCCTACACCAATTCTCTGACAAAGTGATATTTAATTGCAATGTGCTTGGTTTTGGAATGCATTACTAGATTCTTTGAAATATTTATTGCACTTGTATTATCACAAAACATAACAACTGGTTCTTTGATCTCAACCTTCATGCCTTCCAAAAGCTGTTTAAACCATATAATATTAGAGCAATTTACTGCTGCAGCAACATATTCTACTTCTGCTATGGATTGGGATGTGCATTTTTGCTTTTTACTAGTCCAAGATACTAACCTCTTGCCAAGAAAGAATGCACCACCACTTGTACTCTTTCTGTCATCAATGTTTCCTGCCCAATCAGCATCAGTAAACACTTTTAAATCCAGATTGCCTCCAAATTTATACCACAAGCCATAATCTTCAGTTCCCCTTAAATACCTCAAGATTCTTTTGATTTCCATCATGTGATTTTCTCTGGGTTTAGCCAAGAATCTTGCCACTATTCCAACTGCTAAGGCAATATCAGGCCTTGTGTGTACTACATACTGTAATTTTCCAATCATTGATCTATATAAGGTTTGATCTACTTCTTTTGAATCATCATCTTTGGTAAGCTTTAGTCCAGTACACATGAGTGTACCAACTAGTTTTGAATCTTCCATACCAAATTTCTTAAGTATTTCCCTGATATATTTAGACTGAGTAATGTAGATACCATTTTTGTTCTGCTGAATCTGAAGTCCAACAAAGAATTTTATTTGACCAAACATAGACATTTCAAATTCTTTGTTCATAAGCTCTGAAAATTCTTTGCACTGATCATCATTTCCTATAAACATAGTATCATCCACAAATATTTCTGCCAAAACAATTTTGTTATATGATCCTTCTTTGATGTATAAATTGCTGTTGTCATTAGCCCTTTTGAAATTAATCTGAGTAAGATAGTTATGTAATATTTCATACCATGCTCTAGGAGCTTGTTTCAGACCATACAATGCTTTGTGTAATTTGCAGACCATATCCCTTTTGTCTGGATCAATAAAACCTTCAGGTTGCTCAATGTAGACTTCTTCCTCAAGAATACCATTGAGAAAAGAAGATTTGATATCCATCTGATATACCTTAAATCCTTTATGTGCTACATATGCAAGTAAATTCCTCACACCTTCTAATCTTGCAACAGGAGCAAAAGTCTGTCCATAATCTATTCCTTCTTCTTGAGAATATCCTTTACATACCAATCTTGCTTTGTTTCTTGATGCTTGACCATCTTCATTCAATTTATTTCTGAATACCCATTTTGTCCCAATTACATTTTTATCTTTAGGCCTAGGTACAAGAGTCCATGTCTTATTTTTCTCTATTTTCTCTATTTCTTCATTCATAGCCTCAATCCAACTTTCATTTTCTAATGCATCTTTGACATTTTTAGGTTCAAAATCAGCAAATAAACATGTACCTTTTAGTTTACTTCTTGTCATAGTACCATCTGATTTGTTTCCAATAATCTGATCTGGTTTATGATGCCTTCTGACATACTTGGCTAATACAAGTTCCTTGCTTCCTGAATGAGTTACATTGTCATCTTCTTCATCTTCAGGTTCAGATTGCTCAGGCTTGGTAGATACTTGCTCGGTAGCTTCAGATTGAGACTCGGTACTTTGTGACTCGGTCTGAACTTCTTCTTGTGACTCGGTTACTATACTGGGCTCAGTAGATGTAGTCTCCTTACATGTATCTGGAAATGTATCAGGTTCGATGTAAATGAATTTTCTGTAGTCCTCTGGTTCCTTTTTGCTTTCTTCTTCAATCTTTTCTGCAAATTCATCAATTCTCACATGTGCACTTTCTATGATTTTGTGAGTAGACAAATTTAGACATCTATATGCCTTACTTTTTCAAGAAAATCCCAAAAATATTCCTTCATCACTTTTTACATCAAATTTTCCTTTTCTAGATTCTTTCAAGATGTAACATTTACTACCAAATACTTTTAGGTAACTTACATTTGGTTTGTAGCCATACCATAGCTCATATGGATTCTTGAATGTGTCTTTTCTCAGCTATACTTGGTTCAAGGTATGAACTGTAGTGCTGATAGCTTCCTTCTAGTATTTCATAGCAATGTTATTTTCAATCATTAGAGTCCTTGCATAGTCCATGATAGATCTGTTCCTTCTTTCAGCTATTCCATTCTGCTCAGGAGTTCTCGGGGCTGATACCTGTCTTTTGATTCCTCTTTCAATGCATAAATTATTGAATTCATGGGAGATGAATTCACCACCTCTGTCTGATCTCAAGCATTTTATTCTTTTTCCTATTTCCTTTTCTACTCTTGCTAAATACCATTTGAACTTCTCAAATGCTTCAGACTTTTCTCTTAAATACATAACAATCATCATTCTAGAATAATCATCAACAAAGAGAATAAAGAATTTTTCTCCGGTATAGCTCTCAATTCCAATAGGTCCACATAAATCAATATGCACAATTTCCAAAATATCTTCAGATTGATAGTTTTTACTTTTGAAACTAGACTTTCCCATTTTACCAATTTGACAATTCTTGCATAGACCAACATCAGGTTTCTTCAAAATAGGAATACCTCTTACTTTCTTGAATTTGCTTATTTTTATCATGTTGTCAAAATTTACATGACATAACCTTTTGTGCCATAACCGACTTTCTTCAATTTGAGCAATAAAACATGAGTAATCACCAAGATCAAGATAAAACAGGTTACCTTTGGTTTGTTTGCCTGATCCTATCAGTTTTCCTTTGTCATCTAGCAGTCTTGCTTTGCCATTCATGAATTCGACCTTGAATCCAATGTTGATTAGCTGTGCTACACTTAGAAGATTATGCTTTAGTCCTTCGACCCAATATGCATTATCACATATAAGTTCTTTGGTTAATGAAATTTGTCCCTTTCCTTTTATACAACACGGTTCATTGTTTCCAAACCTTACATTACCACCATCAAAGTTTTCAAAGTGTTCAAACTTGGTCTTGTCACCAGTCATATGATGTGAGCATCCACTGTCTATAATCCATGTATCATTCTTGCTTATATGAGAGATAAGTGCCATCTCATCTTCATCATTATCAGATTCATCTTTTACAGCAATGAAAACAATTTTTTCTTCACTATCATCCGAATCTTTAGCTAAGAAACATGTTTTCTTACCTTTATCCTTGAATGATTTGTAATTTTTCTTGCCATTGTACTTGTAATTTTTCTTCTCATCTTTGCTTTGCTTGTTTGGACACCTAGCTGCAATATGACCAATTTCTTCACATGAAAAATAGATTAAGGGAGTTTTACCTCTGTATTTTCCTTTGCCTCTTGAATACTTCTTTGCAAGTAATGCTTCAATAACTTCAAGATCACTATCAGAACTTTCCTCTAATTCTTCTTCACTTTCTGATTGGATTTTCTTCCCTTTCTTGAGTGAAAGTTTGGCCTCAAAAGCTGATTCAATATTTTTAGAATTTGGAACATAGTTGTCATAGTTATCCAGTTCAAAGGCTGTCAATCTTCCAACTAAGGCATCCAAAGTTATATTGTGATTTTCTTCACATCTTGTTTCTTGAATAGCAGAAACTCTTATTGCATAAATAGGGAGTAATGTTCTAAGAACCTTACTTATAACTATTTCATCATCAATTTTTCCTCCAGAATCTCTGATTGCACTAACACTTGTCTTGATCCTTTCAATATATTTTGCAATGTTTTCTTCTTCTCTCATTTTCATTTGATCAAACTGTCCTCTTAGGCTCTCTGCTTTGGCTCTCTTCACATTGTCATCACCGCCAGAGATTTTCTTTAGCTTGTTCCACATTTCATGAGAAGTTGTGCAGTCTTTGATTTCATCAAATTCTTCATAGCTAAGAGCTGATGCAATGTCTATCATCATAGTGTTATGGTTCTTCTTCTCTGCAATGTCTTCAAAAGTTAATGTGCTAGTAGGAATTGTATATTCTTGATCAATATATTTGCATCCTGAATCACCAATGGAAGCCAGATGTAATCTCATGAGACCTTGCCATGTTGAAATGTTATTTCTGTTAAGCCTTGGAATTTCTCTTTTGTAAGACATCCTGATCTTTAGCTTAGGTCCTTGAAACCCTTCCTGCAAGCACCAAAAGCTCTGATACCAATTGTTGGAAATATAGATGCAATAACTAAGAGGGGGGAGGGGTGAATCAGTTAACCACAAAAATATTACCACTGATCCCTTAAATATCTTAACAAATTATTTACTGTGCCACTCAGTAAATATACAGAGAAATGCTAAAAACTTGATCCTTGAAGTGTGTAATAATTAAACTGTTCTTAAGCATTCATCACTGATTAACATACATGAATAAAGAAAATAACATGAACACAAGAGACACTAGATTTACCATGGAAACCCAATATGGGAAAAACCACCAATGTAACTAGTTACTATTTTTCACTCTTCTAAAGTGATGCCTGGTTAGAAGCCAACCCGGTAAAAGGTTACAAAACACACTGTTAGGTGTGACCTTGTTAGAGGATTTAATCACCCTGCTAGGAGTGGCCTTGTAAGAGGTCTTGAAACAATTCAATAGAACTGTTACCTTGTTAGAGGATTTACAAAATGGTTGTTAAACCAACTCGGTTAAGAGATTTTGATATCACTGCTACAATTGCTAGAGAGTAACAATGAAATAACCTGCAACTAAATTACTGAATATAGATCTTTGTTCTGTTTCACTAGATCCTTACTGATCAATTAAATCTTTGTTGTTCCTCAAGGATATCTGACCATCCTTCAAAATTCGCACACACCTTTCTTCAAAATGATTTCTGCATGCTGTATATCTTTTATCCACCATTTGACCTTCTATATATATATATGCCATTTCATAATCATTTAGATTGACAAGTCGGCACTAATAATTATTGAAATAGTCAGTTGGGATAAAAAAACTGTAATAACAAAATTCTTTGAAAGGGCTGACCTTGCTCGGTAAACATTAATCCTGAAAAGATTTCCTTTGGTGACCGAGAGAACTCGGTAACCATAGCGAATTATGCAACATCCTTTGAAGACCGAGAGAGCTTGGTAACCACTAATTTCCTTCGAGAACTGAGGAGGCTCGGTTAACACTGTTATCCTATCATGTTTCCTTTAGACACCTGAGAGAACTCGGTAGACACTAAAAACTGCCTAGCTGACCGACTGAGCTCGGTAGATACTGAGAACCGCTTAGCTGACCGACTGAACTCGGTAGATATTGAGAACCGCTTAGCTGACCGACTAAGCTCGATAGATACTAAGAACCACTTAGCTGACCGACTGAACTTGGTAGATACTGAGAACCGCTTAGCTGACTGACTGAACTTGGTAGATACTGAGAACGATAATTGATATGACATTTGTGTGACATCAAAGACAACACATAGCTAATCCAACAATGTCCTTCAGACTAGGAACAAGTAAAAAATTGACTTGTCACTAGGGTACAAGTCATGACCCAAAATTTCCCTCCCAAATTTATATAAAATTATAGGAGAAAGCAGTTAGAGATACTTGATTTCTAGATCCAGAGTTACAACACGATTCAAGATTCTGACAACAGTCAAATTCAGATTTGAAGTACCATTTTCCCCATTCTATTTCTTGGTGCATTCATTCTTACTTTTCTCTTCTTTCACTTACTTTCATAGATTAGATTTGTCATTTACATTTCCTTTTCATTATCTATTAGGAGTCTTACAAAACAACCCTACAAAGAGCATAGCTTGCATTAGTACCCTTACTCACTTAGTTGTGCTAATCAGATTTATCTTGTAAGGGGGGTTTGTATTCCAATGTATACTACAATCTAGGATGTAATAACCTCATGATATTGCATGCCATTTTTTATTATACATTTTGGTGAGCCCTTCATGCATAATACCTTTTGTTGTGGATAGTTAGATCTTGCATATTTTTATTTTCTGATTCTAAGAACAAAAATATTTTGCTGTGGTGTTTAAATTTACTCTTTATGCCTTCTTTTGGTATATCTATCTAGTATCTACTCTTTTGTTAATTTATCTTTTGTCAAAACTACTAGTTGTGCCCATCTTAAAATCATAAAAAGAACAAAGAAATTATTATCTTTTCTTTTCTTGCATTTATTCATATTTTGAAAAATACAAAAAATAATTGCATTCCTTTTTCTTTAGTTATAGCTTGTGTTCAACATGTATGATTTCTTTATTCACGAGTTTTTGATGACTCATTTACTAGTCACAATGTTGAAAATGTGCTTGATCCATATAGTAGTGAAGATTATGTTATGTTAGGTGGAGTTCTTGATGAGTTTAACTCTACTCAATCTTCCTCTATGTCTCTCCAAAAAACCTTTTACCAAAAGTTTCTTGGTTTACTTCATTTGAGTAACTATATTTGCAACATTGAGAAACCTAAATTAGTTGTTCATCTTTCTCAGGACAAACCTATAGTAACCAACACACTTGTGATTATAGTTAAAGGATACAATCAACCAAGTCCTAAAATTTTTACCACACATGTGATTACAGTTAAGGATACAATCAACCAAGGTCTTTTCAAACCTCACATAAGCCAATCATAACTCTAAAAGGAAAATCTAAGAATCCTTTGTAATTTATTAAAGATTATCATACAATGGCTCACACTTATCGCACAAGAAAAAATCCTCAACCTACTAATCTGATTGTTTCTACTTGTCTTCCACCTTCTCAACTCATGCTTCCTCCAACACCACATTCACCTCTCAATCTTAGAAAGAAGTATGATTTAATAGAGAAATTACGCGCTACCCTTGCCAAGATTTCTCTTTGGGAACTTCTTCAAGCTTCTCCTACATATCATGAAGTCTTGCAAAAATATTTAATGACTCCTCTAGCTTTTCTTCCTTAAAAAAAATATTAATTCCTTTTTGGAATGTATGCATACTACTCTTATCCCAGCTCAAATTGTGTTTACTCTTAGTGACTTACCTTATAAATAAGTTCAAGATCAACTTGATGCCCTTAAGGTGGTTGTCGTTATCAAGGGTAATCTCATTCGTAGGACCTTAATTGATAATGGACTGTATAGATAAAATATTTTTAGCATTGACATGTTGCATGAAATCAAAGATTATGTTACAACTATTAAACTTGATTCTATTCCTATTCTTGGATTTGATAATGTTAATAAGAAAACATTGGGTATTATCACATTGCCTTTTAAGTTAGGTCTGATTATTTTATCCGCTCATATTCATGTGATGGTTATAATATTATTTTGGGATGAACTTGGTTACATGCTACACATGTTATTCCTTCAACTCTCCATCATAAAGTCAAGTTCATATACAACAACTTTATCTACACACTTTTTGCAAATGATAGATCGAATGGTCGTTTGCACACTGAATCAAGCAATAAAATTGTGTATATTGAAGGACAAAAATATTCTAAACCTAAGGATGATCTTTCTCCTACTACTATCCTTTTAGATGATGATTGGGGATCCTTAGACTTTACAGTGCCAACTTATGTTGGGGAATCAAAGTCCCAACATTACAATTTGAACAATCTAAATCAAATCAAGAATCCAAGATAACAACTTCTCTTTCCACTGAGCTTAGTAATAATTTTATTGTTTATTCTAATCCTAATAAATTTTTAGACACTATTAAGCCTGATTGTTATGACATAGTGACTTATGAGGCTCCATTAAATCTTTCTAATATGACTTCTCATTATGGTCTTGGTTATAAGTTACTGGAAAAACATGGATTCAAAGGGAATGAATGTGGAGAACATGAACAAGGAATTCAAGTTCCCTTAGGAAATTAGGGGCATGATAATTTTTATGGATTAGGATTTAATCATTATAAGAAACTGCAACAAGTTACTCTCAATGTTAATAATATATCTTTAGCACCTTTTAAACTTGTGAATCATCACCTCATTTATTTTTATGCTAAGCGTTCTTTTGATACTTTTAGTAATGATGATGCTTTAGTTGAATTATTGGGGGCATAGGATGATCTTCCCCATTAGCATCACAACTAAGGATTTCCTTATTGTTTAAATGTTGAAGCATACTTTGAAAAATACTCTAATCCTAAACACATACATGAATTCCCTTTGCCTATGGATGTTCCTCAACAAAGTAATATTTTGATTACTGACACCATTGATGTGCAAATTGATCCTTATAATGCAGAAAAAGTGATCAAGATCAAAAAATATCTAGATGAGGATGAACAAAAAGAGCTTACTTCTCTTCTTGAATTTCCTAATGTCTTTTCTTGGGCTTATTCATATATGCATGGTATTGATCCTAACATTGTTACACATAAAAATGTCCTTCCTAATGCAAAGATGGTAAAACAAAAAATTTGCAAGATGAATCCAAATATTGATTTGTTGGTGAAAATTGAAATTGAAAAGCTCCTTGATGCTGGTTTTATTCATCCTAATGACTATTCTCCTTCAATCTCAAACATTGTATCCATATCCAAAGGTGAGAAAAAAATTCAAATGTGCAAATATTTTTGAAACCTAAATAAAGCTTCTTTGAAAGATGGTTTCTTGCTTCCAAACATTGACATGATTTTGGATTCCATAGTGGGACATGCCTTGTTATCTTTTATGAATGATTTTTATGGCTATAATATAATCTTTATTCCTCCTCAAGATCAATACAAAATTGATTTTATCACTCCTTGGGGAACCTTTTGTTGGGTTTCCATGCCCTTTGGATTGAAAAATGTAGATGCTACCTATCAACATGCTATACCACTTATCTTTCACGATTATATACATAAAATTATAGAAGATTATGTTGATGATATTATCACTAGGTCCATTTCTAATAAGAATCATGTTATCATTATTAGAAAGTATTTGAAAAAATTCACAAGTATAACATGCGTTTGAATCCTCAAAAATGTGATTTTGGTGTAGATAGTGGAAAAATTATTGGTTTCATAATTTTAAATAGAGGTATTGAATTGGATATTGAAAAGATTGATGCCATTGTCAATATGCAATTCATGCCCAACTCCTCTAGGTTTGGAACACCAATAATTTCTATATGATGTCATTCATCATATAGTTGGTGGAAAGGTAGAAGACCCACCCAACCTAGACACACAAGGTCAATTAGGTGATCATCCAAGGAATTCCCTTCTATGGAAATTATAACCATGACTATGGATTGAGGATGTTGCAGCCAATTTTCACTACATTAATGACACATTTATTTTTGATAGAATAAATAGGTTGACTAGAGACATCAAGTACCGACTCTCCCAAGATGCTATGCACTTTTAGAGAGGTGGGGGAACTAGTTTATATAGTTCAAATCTTATACATATTTGAGGTTAAGAATATTCAAAGGGAAACCCTCCCTCCTTCCCTGACACTACAATGATTAGATAATTTTGCTATATTTTTGTAGACAAGTCCTAGAACCACATGCCTTAATGACATCCAAACACAAGTTCAGGGTAGGATTATCCTTTTCTTTGAGGCATTGTAAATGTGAAACCTTATTCATTACTAAGGACATGGTTTTTGAGCTTCAAAGATAAAATTTGTTAGTGTAATCAGCTAAAAATGGACAAAGACAATTTAACAATAATTTAAAGAAAATCAAGTGAAATCAAATCAAAGCAAGGAAATAATTGAATCAATTGAATCACAATGCACAATTAGCCAATCAAAATGAAAATTAAATCTTAATTCAATATCAATCAAAATTGAGAGCATTTTAATTAAATGCAATCAAATCAAAATACAATTAATTCAATTAATTGTATAGTCTTGGATTAAATTAAATTCAACCCATTCAAGGGGTACATGGCTAAAATAAATCAATTAAATCAATTAATAAATCTCAATTACTCTCAACAAACCAAAAGGAGAGAAAATCAATCAACTAATGAGATTTGAGGAAAGGCATTCACATGGATCAAGCCAAATTGAATCTCATTCATTCAAAGTGAAAAGGAATCTTGACCATCCATCTTGTCTACTTGTCCCAAGCTTTGAGGACACAAACTTTGCTTTGTCTTCAAAGAGTGGAACCAAAGACATAACCCCAACTCAATCATGATTAAACACAACTACACCCCCTACCATTGGAAAATCTATAAAAGGAAGGCTAAAATCCTTCATAATTCATCAACCACCTATCTAAGAATTGCATCAAACCTCTTGCAATTTGAGTTTAGAAAGGCATTTAAGAGAAATTTTAGTATTTATCTTGATAATTGTTAGCTTTAGCATTGTTTTATCTCTATCATTCTCATTCTAGGACTGTCATTAATGAGAGCTTACTAAGAGCTCACTCATTAACATCTTAGTTAGAGAGCCATAGGATGCTTAATTAGTCATTTATTTGGTTAAATAGTTGCTCAATTATGGTTGTATATAGTTATTATTTCACTTATTGTTGATGATTAACCCTAATTCTATGAAGGTACATTCAATTGTATACAAAATGGCACCCATTGTGGGGTAGTAAGCCTCATGTTATTATTTTTATCATTTGGATCATCTTTTGTATGCTTGTATCTGCTATTTTCCATGGAATTTTTGTAGGAAACAAGTTAAATCATGCCTACAGTCAATTCAGTCACGCTTGTAATCATTTGGATGATGCCTACCATCTCTGTATTAACGCTTATTCGCTGAACATTTGCACTTGGTTAACACTTTCTATTCTGTCTTACTTTCTTCGTTGTCACCTATAATTGAAGAAATCACACTTGTGCAATAAAGTCATATTGCCTTTGCCTAAAGAAGTCACACCTGCGAGTGAAGAAGTGTCACTTGCTGATAATTCATTGTCACCTATGATCAAGCTTTGCGAAGCATTTTGGATAACAAGTCATGCCTAGTATCATTCTCTTACGCTTGCTATTCTTAAAGTGTCACTTAGACTTAATCAGTTTACACTTCTTAAAATATTGTTTGCACTTATTAGTAAATCGTTTACATGTTAAAATTTCTATCGCCTGTTGCACTTTTCAGTGTCGCTTGCTAATAGTTAACTTACGCCTACAAACAATTTGATGTTGCCTATTTGCTGGACAATGTCACTTTCAATTTGCTGTCTTAATTTGCTTGCAGATTGATTAATAATGTCATCTAACTCTTTGTTTGTATGTTTTGATTGTAAATGAACAAGCATCAAAAAGTGCAGAAGCCAGAAACCAGGTTTAACAAAGAAGGAAAGGCACTAGCTAAGAAGATAAAGAAGGAAAACATAGCACATATCAAGGCCTTTCTTGAGTTAATACAAGAGGAGGACAATCAGGTATATCAAAAATACCTTACTATAATTGAAGCTTACAAATATAAATTTGTCTCTCTTAATTGGATCTTAAGTCCTTAGTTCAAATTTTTGTTTGAAAATTTGCAATTAAAGTACTTAAAATTCATTACATAAATCTTTGCTTTATCAAATTCAATTTTGGTTTCCCCTCATTGTGATTGTTAGTGTTGACTAACTTGTTGGAGGACAAACGCACTTGGAAGGAGCTATTGCCAAGGTGAGATGAAAACAATGAAATTCCTTAAAAATGCCCCTAACTTCGGTTAGCTACAAGAAAAAGGAATTTCTCTACTCAAGCTTGCATTTGATTAAATTGTGGCATTCCTTTTGATATAAGCTTGAGATAAAATAGGAAATGAATTTCACACTTCAATTTTAAGAATCTCCTTGTCAAGAGATTGGGAAAGAACAAAGGTGTGTCTAAGTGTGTGGAACAAAGAAAGATATATGCTCTTCACTCTTTGAGTGAATCAAACTCCCAAACTTGTCGGCCTAAGTTCATTTCTTGTTTTTCATATATATGCTAGAGCAATAGTGGGCTCGCCTCCCAAGTTTTCCTCCCAAACTTGTCACCTAAGTTCATTTCTTGTTTTTCATATATATGCTAGAGGAATAGTGGGCTCTCATCCCAAGTTTGCCTTAATGAGGCCAGTGAGAGGGACATCCCAAAGTGGGATACGCTCGCTTTTGCTACAGGAATCCAACCCACTCTAAAATGAAACACATGTATCCTTAATGGGGTGCATGACAAACAGATTTTAATTTTTCAACCTTCCTCTAGTAGTCCTCACAGATTGCACAAAATCATACTTTAGTGCATGTGGGAAGCCTCCTTGGAGGATGAGAGATTGAAGTCTATTTGAATGAATATATACTAAAACCTTGATAAAGTAGCAAAGACCACCTTCTAGAGCTATGTTTATGAACCAAATCTTGTGATAGGTAGGTGCTTGAAGGGGTTTCTTGTGAAAAACCTGTGACAACGTTCGACAAATCAAACATTTTGTGTTTAAGTGGGTAAAAGAAACAAGTGAATGTGTGGTTGTTGTGTTTGAAATACATAAACAAGTGAGAGATATCCATTGAAAAGCATCTTATATTTTTAAATCTTCTCAATAATAAAATCAACAACTCTCATATCAAGGATAAATTCCAAAATGAACCTTTGTTGGATGCCAGTTTCCACGCGGTCACAAACATATAGGGGATCATTACGAGGTGATAGCACTATGTTTGCAAACCCAAGGGAAGAAGTGGAGTGTCAAAGATCCTAATCAAGAGGAAATTTTCACGAATCTATTTGAACCAAGAATTGAAGAGATGGGTGATATGAATTCAGCCTATCACAATATCAATAATGCCAACTATAACCCTAAGGAGATACTTGAGGAAAGGGTTGAAAAAGCTGCCCAAGATAATGATTTCCTAGAGGTGATGGAAAAATTAATAGACAAAGATAGGGAGAACTTCTTCCTAAGCCTAGCACAAAAGGGGGTAAAGCTGCCCTACGACTTTGATATTGACCAACTTAGAAAGGACCAACACCAAGATGATCCTATGAACATCATGACTAGGTAGATTAAGGCCTTTCAAGAACAAATAGACACCATGAAGAAGGCAGCTGAACCTAAGGCCTTTTCCATAGAAGCTTTGTGTCCTTTTCCTTTCGACAAAAGCTTAGCAATGGTATCTTTTCCTTTTAATACCATCTTTCCTAAATATGATAAATACATGAGTAAAACAAACCCATAGGACCATTTAAGGGAATTTTGTGCCCTAAGTATAGAGTTCATGCATAATGATACTTATCTAATGAGACTCTTTCCTAGAAGCTTAGGAGGTCCCGCAATGCAGTGGTTTTCAAAACTAACTCCTGGAATAAAGTCTTTTGAAGAGTTAGCCTCCAAGTTCATAACCCATTACTCTTACAACATTGAGCATGAGATCATGATGCTCAAGTTATGCGATATGAAACAAAAAGATGGGGAGTCCTTCTTAGGATTCCTAAAAAGGTGGAGGACTATTTTTGCAAGGTACCCACGAAGTATCCCAGTGAAAGAGAAGATAGAGATATTCACCAATAACTTGACCGCTGAAATGAACTATCAATTACAACTTCAATGTCCTCCAACATTTGAAAAAATTATTGAAAATGGAGTTAAGATTGAAGATGTTTTGGTCAAAAGAGGTGAGATTAAATTATTTAAAGACAATAAATCCAACAACAACAATAACAATAATTATGTTCCTAAATATTTTAGTCAAGGGTCCAACAATCACAATGATAAATCAAAATCATGGAATAAAAATAACAATAAAAATATTGTGAATGATGGGGTTGTGGAGTCACACAACTTGAAGTCTACCCCTTTTATTCTGCCCTATGGAGCAAATTATTCAAACAATGTTAATCAAGAAAATAAAGCTCCATATAATCCCAATAATTATAACAACAACAATTCTAACACTTCCAACAATAAGACTTGGGATAAGTCAAAATCAAACTCCAACTATAATAAAATGAAATTCACTCACTTGGGTGAACCTTTGGAGAATGTGCTAAGAACCTTGTTGGCCAATCAAGTTATCACACTACTCGACATATCAAATTATGAACCTGAAGTTAAACCTCATTGGTGGAATGCATCTCATCATTGTGAATACCATCAAAAAAGAGGTCATCCAACCAACGAGTGCATGAAATTGAAGCACTTAGTGAAAGATTTGATTAATAACGATATCATCCAAATTGAAGGACCTTGAAACAATGGGGATCACACGGCCTACAATAACCCCTTTTTGAATCATGAAAAGGGGGAGTCATCCAATACAAATCAAAACCATAAAAAGGGTAATGAAAAAGTGAATTTTGCCCATACTTATGACAACACAATAAATACCATAAGTGAAGAAGATCAAAGTGTAAATGTTGTTATAATAAAAGGCAAATCGAGAGAAGCATCAACAAATGTGATCACTAGGGGGCAAGCCTCAAAAATTGTTATACAAAATAATGCTCCAAAAATTGTTATACCTAATAATGCTCCAAAAATTGTGGTGTCAAACCAAGCTTCTACATCATCATCAAAACAATACAACTTGGTTGACCAATTGCAAAGAACTCCCGCTCAAATCTCTATTCTTGAGCTGCTCAAACTATCACCAATCCATAAGGATATCTTGGAAAAAGCCTTGTTAGAAACAAATGTGCCTCTAAATTTGGAGGTAGACAAGTTCCAAAACATGGTGGGGCATTTAATTGCACCTCATTTCCTATCATTCTCCGAACAAGATGATATGTCTCTTAATCATCCCCAAAATCTTCCCTTACACATAGAAGTGTTGATCCACAAGCATAGGGTGAAAAGAGTCCTTATAGATGGAGGTGCTGGCCTAAATATTTGTACCCTTAGCTTGGTAAAAGCATTAGGATTTTCTGAGGAGGCTATTGACCCAAAGAAAAAGATAACCATAAAAGCCTACGATGATGAAGAAAGAGCATCAAGAGGAGTCATAGTCTTGCCCATAAGAGTTGGTCCTATGCAAAAAGAGAACATATGCCAAGTATTGGACCTGAAATTGACTTATAATATTTTGTTAGGGAGGCCATGGATCCATGAAATGCAGGCTGTTCCTTCAACTTATCATCAATGTCTAAAATTCCCATATCAAGGGTAGGAAATAATGGTAAGTGGAGACCTCAATCCCTTCCAATATTGTAATAACATCAAACCTATAAATGACTCATTGGTTCCACACAATACTGAAGGGTCTATACCCAATCAAATGGAACAAGGCCAAAGTTCTAAAGACATCCCTTTTCTGAAAGGAAAAGAGAAGATGGAAGAAGAAATTGTTGTTAAAGAAACTCCAAAACTCATTAACCAAACTACTTCGACTAAAGGAAAAGAGAAGGTTAATGAGGATGATATTAGGGGAGAAATGAAAGAAGACTCTATCAAAGCTATACTAAAGAAGCCCATTATCAAAAGATGGATAAAATGATGAAAAAATTTGATAAGCAATGCAAAATTAAACAACAAGGAGTGGGTGAATACTCCTTATCCATGATGGACCTACCCTTATCACCAAAGTCTTTTGGAAAACCTCCAAGTCTACCTCATAAATATAATGAAAAATTTGTAAGGGAAAGTACATCATCAGCCATGGATGAAGAGGATAATGAAATTTTGAATTGGTTATACAAGGATGAAGAATCAAGTGCTCACGTCAAGAACATTCAAAATATAACTATCCCTACCCATCAATATGGTAAAGGTTTTGCAATCATGCAAAAGGTGGGGTACAAAGGTCAAGGACCTTTAGGCACAAGAAATGAAGGGCTAATTGAACCCCTAGAATCCACATGGTGAGATTCCAAGGAGAAAATAGGTTTAGGATATCTTGAAGAAGGATATACACAAAAACATTATCCCAAAGTATATGATCAAATACTACAATTAGAATCTCATAGTGATGAGGATTCTAATGAATGGGAATGGGAGACCCTATCAGAGGAGTCATGCCAAGACAAGGGTATTGATGTCATTCATACCTATGCTTCTACTAAAAATAAAGGATTAATGGCGGAATCAACTTCAAATCAAGCATCTAGTTCTAGTCAAGAGGGTCCAAATAATGTGCCAATCATAGAAATTGAAATAAATCAATGGGTAGGTGAGCCATATGTTCCTTCATGGAGACCTACTATGGAAGAGTCAAATGCTAGGTTTAATCCTCATGAGTTTTATCCAAGAGAAACCATAGTGGAGTCTAGTGAGGAGGATTTTAATCCTTCTTTAGAGCATTTAGAGGAAGCCCATGTCTGAGATCTTCAAGATACAATGTATGAACCCTCCGATAATGAGATATACACTTTAAACCAAATTGAGACAAATCCAAGTGTTGACCCTTTAACTCTCATTCGGTCGGACCTAATTGAATGGGATACCATTGAACCCGATACCTTGCCAACTTTCTTGAATGACAACATGCTGTCCCAATACCTCAACGTGGTTGAACCTTCTTTTACCAAGGACTTTCAAGAGGAAATGATCAAAGGGAGCATCCAAACTCTTAATCTGAGAAAAAATGAAAAAATAAAAAAAAATAGAAAAGGAAAAGAATCGAGTGTTGAAAACCACTTTGTGGCAACATTAGACCCAAAAGAAAGAAAAAAAGAAATGAAGGATGTTTCTAAAGGTGAAAACCCAACTGAGGCACCTATAGAAGGGAGTTTGGATGTTCTACCAGATCACTATGAAGAAAGGTCTCCAATTCTAATCGAGCCAACATAAAAGATAAACATTGGATCAGAAACAAAGCCAAAGTTCATCCACTTAGCATCATCCCTATCCAGCGAAGAAAGAACAGAGCTCATCAAGTTCTTTAAGGAAAATAAAGTTAACTTCACATGGTCTTATGATGATATACCAGGGTTAGACCCAAATTTTATAATGCATCATCTCAACATAAAGGAAGGGGCCAAACCGATCAAGCAAAAACTAAAGAAAATGCACCCTCATATAGCCTTACTTTTCAAAGTGGAATTAGAAAAGCTATTAAAGGTGGGGTTTATAAGAGCCATTGATTATGCACAATGGATCTCTAATATAGTGCCGGTATCAAAAGTGAATAAGTCCATCCGAATTTGCACAGATTTTAGGGACTTAAATTTGGCATGTCCTAAAGATGATTTCCCACTTCCGAGCATTGATGCCATTGTAGATCTAACAACGTGACACTCCATGTTTTCACTCATGGATGAATTTAGTGGCTATAATCAGATTAAGATAGCACCTAAAGACCAAGATAAAACTACCTTTACATGTGCATGGGGTACATTTTGTTGGAATGTCATGCCTTTTGGCTTGAAAAATGCAGGAGCAACCTATCAAAAAGAAATGAGTATAATATTCCATGATATGATGCATAAGTTCATGGAGGATTATGTGGAAAACATACTAGCTAAGTCATATTCAAGAAAAGAACATCTAACTATCTTGGAAATTTTTTTTGAAAGGTTAGAGGAGTTCAAAGTAAGGCTTAACCCTAAGAAATGTGGTTTTGGAGTTCAATCTGGTAAACTTCTAGGTTACATTGTATCTACCAAAGGGATAGAGGTTGATCCCACTAAAGTAAAGGCCATAATGGAAAGGGAAGCACCTAAAACCATTAGTCAGATGAGATATTTACAAGGAAGAATACAATCCATTAGGAGATTCATCTCTCAATTGGCAGAAAAATGCCATAATTTCACCCAACTTTTGCATAAAGATACAATCTTCAAGTGAGATGAAAAATGTGAAGAGGCTTTCAATCTACTAAAGAAATACCTCATGAATCCACCAATATTGATTCCACCTATTAGAGGCAAGCCCTTAATCTTGTACATTTCAACAACATAGAATTCATTGGGGGCACTTCTAGCACAAGAGGATGAGAATGGAAAAGAGAAGGCAATCTACTACATTAGTAGAACCTTAGTCAAATATGAGCTGAACTATACCTTCATGGAAAGGGCATGCTTGGCTGTAGTTTTTTCTTCCCAAAAATTACACCATTATATGCTAGCCCACAAGATAAGGGTCATTGCCAAAATCGACCCTTTGAAGTATCTATTAAGCAAAACAACATTAAATGGAAGATTAGCAAAGTGGGTGATGATCCTAAGTGAATTTGATATAGAATATGTTGACAAAAAAGTAATTAAAGGACAAGTCATCATAGACCAATTAGCAGAGGCACCACTTCATGATGATCATCCTATACAAGTTGAATTCCCAGATGCAGAAATTGTGAATGTTGAGGCAAAAACATGGCAGCTTTATTTTGATGGTTCCTACACTCACCATGGGTCAGGAGCAGGCATACTTCTAATCACGCCTCAAGGCTCCACTATCCCTAAGTCATAAAAATTTCTGTTTCCATGTACAAACAATATAGTAGAATATGAAGCCTTGGTTATTGGAATCAAGTTGGCATTAGAGTGGAAAGTGACAGAGTTAAAGGTATATGGAGATTCAAAATTAGTCATAAATCAAGTCAATGAAGAATATCAGACGAAAGATGAAAAATTAGTACCTTACAAAACCATGGTGGATAATCTCAAGAAGTATTTCATAATCATCACATTTGAACAAGTGCCGAGAGAAAAGTGTTAGATTAGGTGAAATACTAATCTCCCAAGAACACCTGCATGCATAACCCTGTCACATGGAAGAAGCAAAGAACAGAAGCAAGAAAAATCTATGGCGGCCAAAAGGCCAGAGACTGCAAAACCATGTTGCAAGAAAATAATCTTCTATTAACAATGATGAAAATAATACAATCTCCTTATGAATTACAAAGCGGTGAATCCTTATAAAGGATACCGAAACCCTAAAGGTGAAAACCCTAAAGAATAATGAGATGCCTAAGTCTAACTTAAGTGTAGAGAATAATAGACTAATAATTAAATAATTTAATTATTAGCTATAATATGACTACTCTAACACCCCCCCTTAAGTGTAACTTAGGGAGAAGCTAAACAAGCTAAACTACTGCAGAAAGCAGGAAAGATGGGTCCCGGCAACTAGGCCTGATCAGGTACCCAAAAACATAAAGCAAAAGAAGTCCCAGAGAAAGGAACAAGAAGAGAGCAAGAAGCTCCTCCGAAGCATGTCTGAAAACTCTGTCAGAAGATACTGCTGGAACCCCCACTGAAGTGCATGACCAGGTAGAGAAGACAAGTGTCTGAAGAGCTGATCAATCGAACCAGGAAGCAATAGAACCAACAGGTGAACCCCCCCATAATGCTGAAGTGGGAGAGGTGATAGGAACACTGAAATGCGATGCCAAAAACAGCTGCAAAAGAAGAACCAGGAACACCAACAGTGCAACAGAAGCACACACACAGGATAAAGGGCGGTGTCATAGACACAGTCTACATGGGCTAATGTCGTGGAAGGTACGCTCACTTGACAAGAGTGGATGCGCCTATAGTGGCAAATGCATCAGAATCCCCCCATGGCACTTTATAACTGAGTGCGAATACTAAAACTGAACCAGGTGAAAAAGATCCCAGAAATGCAAAAGAGGGCACTTTATCTCAGTGCGTTTACAAAACAAAGATACATCAGAAAGAGCATGCAAGCTCAGAAGTCAGAAAGAAGAGTGCACTAAGAAACCAGAAGAAGAGATCCCCGGACCTGTAGAACCAAGCACACCACCAGAGGGCATAAACTGCATAACTCAGAGGAGTGAAAACTTGGAGTAGAATTTGGAAAAATAACCTCTGCCACTGAATAGCACACTGAATCAGCTTTCCGACGATATCTCGTTTGCCGAAAAAGGAGTCCGGATGAGCCAGATATGACTCCCGGAAGGCAAAAAGAGATATCAGACTTCAACAGAAAAAAACACTTTTGAAACGGTGGAACCAAAAACCCTAACCTCCATAATCAGAAAGAGCTTTCCGGCGATATAAAGAAGTCGAAAAAAGACCTCCGTATGCTCAAGATATTGCAAAAAAGGCCCAGGTACCCTAAAAAAGCTTCAAAAAAATGTTTTAAAGCCCTTGGGGCTGGAAATGCAAAGCCCCTGGGTGCATGGCGCGCGCAGGGGGCTGGAGCTAGAGCTCCCGGTCACCCATGTGACCGCCGCTAGGGCCCGCAGGGCTTAAAAACCCCGCCCGGCGGCCGGCGGAGCGGAGGGCGGAGCTGAGCGGGCGGAGGGGAGGCCGCGGAGGGCGCTGCAGCAGAGTGGTGGCCGCGGATGGCGGCGGCGGCATGGGCGGCGGAGGTGCCGGCGGTGGGCGGGCCGGCGGAACGGAGGGCGCGGGCGCGGGCGGTGGGGCCGAGGGCGGCGGAGGCCGCAGACTGGCGGAGCTGGGCCGGCGGGCAGCGGGCGGCGGCTCTGTGGTGGCCGCTTGGCGGTGCGCTGGTGGCCGCCCAAAACTTTATATTTTTTTTTTAAATTTTTGACAACCGCCGTCTCGGAGTGCGTGCCAGGGCTGTACGACCCTGGTATGCAAAATTTTTTTTGCCTCAGATGCCACTGTGTCCAAAATGGACAAGTTTTATATGGATTTAGGGGTTCTTGGGCCTTCCGGACACAATGGTGGTGTCCATTTTTGCCCAAGGTGAGCCAAATTTTGGCTCCCCCCAGATCCACAAAAAAAACTCTTGAAACCCTTGAAAACCTCCTGCTTCTGAAACACTTCAACAAAACACGAACAGCGAGCAGCAAGATGGCTCTGATACCATGTTAGATTAGGTGAAATACTAATCTCCCAAGAACACCTGCATGCATAACCCTGTCACATGGAAGAAGCAAAGAACAGAAGCAAGAAAAATCTATGGCGGCCAAAAGGCCAGAGACTGCAAAACCATGTTGCAAGAAAATAATCTTCTATTAACAATGATGAAAATAATACAATCTCCTTATGAATTACAAAGCGGTGAATCCTTATAAAGGATACCGAAACCCTAAAAGTGAAAACCCTAAAGAATAATGAGATGCCTAAGTCTAACTTAAGTGTAGAGAATAATAGACTAATAATTAAATAATTTAATTATTAGCTATAATATGACTACTCTAACAAAAAGAACAAGGCAACAGATGCCATGGCAACATTAGCATCACTTTTGTAGATGCCTGATCAGAGTCATAGATACAAGTTCTTGCTAGAAGAAGTGATTCAACCTGCGTATGACCCAACCCATCCTTATACCATTTTCCTACTTACTACAACCAAATCACCTTGGTATGGAACCATTTACACCTATTTGAAAGACCAAACCCTTCCTATCAATCAAACTAGAAACCAAAAGAAAAGCTTCATTAGACAAGTCGCCAAATACACTATAATTGCTGAAACATTGTATCGAAAAAGTCTTGATGGAATGCTCCTTAGGTGTTTAGAAGAGGAAGAATCAAACTTAGCCTTACGAGAAATTCATGAAGGAGTTTGTGGATCACACTCAAATGGATTATCTTTAGCTAAGAAACTTCTTAGGATAGGATATTTTTGGCCCACCATGGAAAAAGATTCTTGTAAATTTGCAAAAACTTGTAAGAAGTGTCAATTCCACAAAAATTTGATACATGCACCGGTGCAAGAACTTCATCCTATGACAACACCTTGGCCATTCTATCAGCGGGGTCTAGATCTAATAGGAATGATTCATCCACCATCTTCAAATGGGCATAAATTCATCATAACGGCCACGAAATATTTTACTAAGTGGGTGGAAGTTGTACCCCTATCAACTTCAACAGGCAAACAGATAGCCTTGTTTATCCTTAATCATATAATTTGTAGATATGGCGTACCTCATGCCATTATAATGGATAACGCAAGGCATTTCAAGAACAAAGACATAACAGAATTGTGCACCAAATTTCACATGATACATCATTCATCTTCAATCTATTACCCTCAAGGTAATGGACAAGCCGAAGCAAAAAACAAAAATATATTGAAAATCTTGAAGAGAACGGTGGATAATTCTGGTAGAGATTGGCATATCAAGATAAACTCAACCTTGTGGGCTTATAGGACAAGCATAAGGATGCTAACAAGGGCTACACCCTTCTCCTTAGTCTTTGGAACATAAGTAGTTTTGCCTTTGGAGGTAGAACTTCCATCCTTAAAGATATCTATGCATGGATTGATAAATGAGGAAGACTATAGGGTTGCTAGGCTACAAGAACGAGAACTCTTGGATGAAAAACAAAAAGAAGCCTTTGATCACTTAAAGGTGTACCAAAATAGAATGTCAAGATCTTACAATAAACACATCAAGCCAAGGACATTCCAAATAGGTGACCTAGTGTTGCGTGAAAATCCCAAGAACCAAGAAAAAAGAGAGAAAAAAAGAAAGTGGGAAGCAAACTGGTTAGGACCATTTCTCATCGTTGAAGATTTTGGGACTGGCACATACAAGTTATCAGATTGTGATGGTGAAGAGTTACAAGAACCCATAAACAACATACATCTCAAAAGGTTCTATACCTAAGGTGGATGAAAGAGTATAAAGAGTATCAGATGGAGAGCATCATATTTATTGTACATAATTCAAAAGAGATCTTGAAAATACCAAAAACATTGGAAAAGCTAAAAATATCAAAAACATTTGAAAAAGCACAAAATATCAAAAACAATGGAAAATTAAGCATGAAGAAAGGAAAAAAATTCAAATATGATCTTCAAAAAGATGTTGTCTTGGTGAAAACCTAGCAAATAGGTGCCTTGATAAAAAAAAATTGAAAAAAAGAAAAATACAAAAAAATTGAAAAAGAAGAAAAGTGCCTTGGTGAAAACCTAGCAAACAGGCACCTTGGTAGCAAAAAAAGAGAAAAGCTTTAAAAATAGAAAAAAGAGCTTGATCCATTCAATTGGTTAAAACCTGGTAAACAGGCACCATTGAAAGTCCAAGTCACTTGCATACTTAGAAGGTCACCTTGTTAATATTTCATTCACCAACATTTGTATATATTGCATAATAAAACCCCACAGTTGCATTTGCAAGTACCTTAAGATTTTGGGTCACCTAATTGAAAATTGTCCTAAGTCCCATAAACAAAATCAATATCAAACTAGGGGCAATCTACTCTCAAGAAGAAAGGATTCATCAACAAGCTTTATTCAATCAAAGAATCAATTCATCACACTCAAAAGAGGAACACTTAATCAAATCTACGTTCCAAACCAATGTGAGCCTAAAATGAAAATTTGATCCAAGAACTTAAATGACCTTACTCTTTATCAGGATTAAAAGTATCAAATGGATGGAACTACACTTGAACTATGGATTTGAAAAACATGGCAAAAATTTTCTAAGTGTTGGCTCAATTGATGAAATCATTTCTTTCTAGCGAATCGATGAAAGTTTTAGACTAGACAAGCTATGATGAAAGGATGATATTTTCTTGATTTCTGAATGACTGTCTTAAAATCAAAGTTTTAAATCATGTATTATTTGTCTAAGGATGTGATCATCAAAGAATCATTGAGGATTTGTACATAGGATAAAATGGAGATTTCTGCTTGTTTACGCAAACAGATACCTTGGCTATCTTGATCTTGAATATCATAATACCAATATCCACTTGCAACATAGAATCTGACAAAATCGGTATTCACACTCTCATGATTGGCTTCAATCGTAATAGTCATACCGAAGAGACCGATGGGAAAGCAAAGGAAAAAGGAAAAAGTATTCATATCATCATAGTTGAACTAGTGATGATTGTACTAAAAAATGGGATTCCAAAAATGCTCAATGATGATTATAAGCTCTAAATCTTGAATAATGGCAGTTAGCTACATACATGTTAGATTAAGTGCATTGTATATATATATTTTGCCTTTCTTAGCTTAAATTGCAAGGGGAAAAATGAAATGGGAGGGTTCAATTCAAATATCATGATTCTAAGATTCAAAACAATGAAAATGAGATTATCTTTTGCATTCATGCATAGCATTAATCATTAGTCATTATACATATATGAATAAACAGAAAAAGAATCATAACTCATACATCATTTGCATACATATAGTTACGGATAGAATCACATACATTTGAAAATACAAAAACATAGGACCATCCATATCCATATAACCATAAAACAATTTGCATCCATACATTGAAAAACAAAAAACATTTCATAATATCCATACATCAATGCATCCATCTATTTATATCATAAAAATAAGATACATTGCATCCATCGCATAAAAGTAAATGCATCATAAACATCATATAGCTGCATATAAAGATAATCTAAAAAAAATCAACTCACCAATAGGAGACGAAGGAATAGATCATCATATATCATCAAAAGAATGATCCAGTACATCAAAGTATAGCCAGATATAATATCATGAAAGTGGTACATCAAAAGTTCCAATCGATCAAATAACATGAAATGTGCAATAGAGGACATCAATGATAAATGAATCTGTCATCAATCAATCATGATCTCGTATCACCAGAACCACCTGGATCTCTATCATCCTATGGAGGAGGAGCTTGAGAAGTGCTCGCTCCACTAGGTCTCTAAACAACCACTACCGAAATAAACTACTGCATCAAGGCAACAACCTAGTCTAAATGCCCCAAAATAGTAGACATATCTATCCTCATAGACTGCATATCTTGGGCTAAAGAACCAATAGTGGGAACATCCAGTGCATCTTGTCCATGATCCTGTGGCTGCTGAACTGGTGGAGGCATCTGCTGTGCTGGAACTTGCTAACCTTGAACCTACTGAGCATCATCATCTTGCTGTGCCACGACAACTCTCTGTAACTATACAAAAGGATCTAAACCCCTAGGAACTTGCCTAGCAGCCTCAACATGAGCCTGTCTCTGAGCTCTCTGCTGGCGATGAACTCTATCCTATCTAACTGCTGCTCTAGGATGAACTATCTGGACTACATCAATCTGCCTATCTCTGGCTCTATCTCAACCATGTCCATCCCTCACCCATCCTCTATGTCCTCTACACCTCCGATGTCTACCACCACCACACCCATCATCATCACCACCATGCTGATCATCATCATCACCATGACCGCCACCACCACCAGTCTCGATACTCATGGGACATCCCAGCATCTGACATACCTGTCAACATCTTCCATCTGTAGAAAGGCAAACCAACAATCTGAGCCAAGGCAAACTAATAATCAATACAAGGGCCCCATAAAGATCTCTCGGCCTAAAATCATGCATATAAGGCATTGCTCAGAGGCATATCCTGTATCCTACCAAACTTTCTGGAAACTCGACCAAAACAAAATTGCTCAATAAAAGTATCAGATCAGCTAATCATCCAACGTGGAGTAAACATATATGGCAACTCATCATCATCCTCCCGCCAGAGATCACAATCAAGGTAGGGATGCCATGTAACCTGATCAAGATCATCAATCTGACATCTCCAATAATCCAGATGACCTAAATGATGCTGAATCACCATACCAGTATATAGAAAAGCATAAGGATATCCACGAGGCTGTCTCCTATCAGAAATAGGCCTGGTAATCAGAAGATGCTCCCAAATCCATAACTGAAGAATAATAGCACCGATAGATAAGGAAGAAATCTCTCTATACACCACCTCATGAAGATCTCGATATAACTGAGCTAGCACACAAGAACCCCAATCAAAACATTGAGGCTGTGCTAGTAAATCCTCTAAAATCCTACCCCAACCAATGGAGAAACTGCGACCTCGTCAGTTAGGAAGAAGTAGACCACCAATCAATGCACCAAGAACTACAAGAAATGTAGGGAAAGAAGAAAAATGTGGCCATGTGATCATATCATCATCAATCAGATTGTCCCTGAACACTCATCGACAGATAGTAGAATCATACATAGAATCATAATAAATAATCTCTCCTCAACAGGGAATTTGTAGCAAACAATACATGTCCTTAGGCGTGATTGTCATCTCACCATGAGGAAGATGGAAAGTATTGTGGTCAGAGTGCCAATGCTCTGCCATAGCTGTTAATAACCCATGGTTCAATTGGAGCCGAGGAAGATTGAGAAGGAAGCTCAAACCACAAAGCTCTATAACAAAGTACTCTACCGCAGTCAATGTCTGTCCAAGGTCAATAACCCATGACGAAAATGATCAGACATATAATACAGGGAAGTCAGCCTGTTTGGAAAAGAACAAAAGAATCATATTAGCATATTATATCAAGGAACATTTAAAGTTGATCAAGTTATTCTAAAAACCATTTTCTCATCATGAGCGCATCAAAACTCCTAACTCTATATCTTGAGGAAGGAGCATCTTTGTTTTATCTCTCTAGATCTTGAGAGTAAAATATTAGACCATCACTTTATCATAACAGATTGACAAATCAACTTCATTGGTATTACTATACAGATATCCTAATCAATTGTTTAGTTCAAATGTAACTGACTTAATCAAATCATTCCAATCAGTCATCTTGACGTACTAAATATTTCAAAATTAAAACAGAAAATAGTCAAGTACAAGTGAAAATGCTGCAGGCGTGATTTTATTCATCGCAGCTGACATTTCCTTAAGTGAAACACAATTCTTGTTAGGCGACATTAATTTTGTCTCAGGCGACAAATTTTTCATAGGTGACACTGAATTGACTTAAGTGACACTAAAACCTTCTTAGGCGACATCAAAATGCTAGGGTTTCATAGGTGTAAAATGTTATGAAATTTGGTTTTTAAAACCTAAGGCTACATGTGAATCATTTAACCTTAGGCAACAATGAAAATTGGTTAAGTGACATTGAAATACTCATGACCGATAATAAAAACTATGGAAGCGACACTTAACAGTGTCAGGCGACATTAAAATTTTCATAAGCGTGACTAAACTATTTCAAAGCAGCGATGAAATTGGAAAATGCAATAAATGCTAATTAATGAGCAATAAATGCAATATCGAGGTTTGAAAAGTACTTACCAGAGGTCCATAGTCAGGCGGCCTCGCATATCTCTGACACCGCTTGAATCAATGCTCTCAAATAGGCACAACCATCTCGAAAATCCAAGTAGAACCAGAGCAAAATCTCAAAAGTCAAGAGTGAAAATGAATAGTAAATCAAGGTTTTACAACCTATTTAAGCTAATTTGACCTAATTTTGAGGTAAGAATTGACTTTGACCTATATTAATCTATTGCATTAACCGGGGCAAATTGAGAAGGGTGGCATATCATAAAGTGTTTTTCAGAAATGAAAACATATCAATCAATCATTTAAACCTATCCATCGAAAAAAAAACAATATGTTTCATTTCTGAGGGGGCATACCATCAAATAATCAGATCAACATCATCATATCATCATCATTAGAAATCAGGGACTGATCATCAAATCAAATCAAAAGCTATTATCAAATTTTTTTTTGTAATCAAATGAAAGGTGCATTATATCAGATCATCAAGAGAATTTCATATTGATCAACAAATCAATCATCATATCAAGAACGATCATCATACCACATCAATCAGGAGAGTTTCATATCAATCATATCTGCATCAACCTCATATTGAAAATCGAGATTGACCATTGAAAGACATTAAGAATGAACATCAGAGATCAATCATCATCGAATCAGGACCTATCAATCAAGCAAGATCAGAATATTCTTTGAATCGACATGCTTCGCACATCAACTCAAAGAGGTGCATTTGTAATCACCTAAAGATGGACAAAGACAATTTAACAATAATTCAAAGCAAATCAAGTGAAATCAAAGCAAAGAAAGGAAATAATTGAATCAATTGAATCACAATGCACAATTAGCCAATCAAAATGAAAGTCAAATCTTAATTCAATATCAATCAAAATTGAGAGCATTTTAATTAAATGCAATCAAATCAAAATACAATTAATTTTATAGTCTTGGATTAAATTAAATTCAACCCATTCAAGGGGTACATGGCTAAAATAAATCAATTAATAAATCTCAATTACTCTCAACAAACCAAAAGGAGAGAAAATCAATCAACTAATGAGATTTGAGGAAAGGCATTCACATGGATCAAGCCAAATTGAATCTCATTCATTCAAAGTGAAAAGGAATCTTGACCATCCTTCTTGTCTACTTGTCCCAAGCTTTGAGGACACAAACTTTGCTTTGTCTTCAAAGAGTGGAACCAAAGACTTAACCCCAACTCAATCATGATTAAACACAACTACACCCCCTAACATTGGAAAATCTATAAAAGGAAGGCTAAAATCCTTCATAATTCATCAACCACCTATCTGAGAATTGCATCAAACCTCTTGCAATTTGAGTTTAGAAAGGCATTTAAGAGCAATTTTAGCATTTATCTTGATAATTTTTAGCTTTAGCATTATTTTATCTCTATCATTCTCATTCTAGGATTGTCATTAATGAGAGCTTTCTGAGAGATCACTCATTAACATCTTAGTTAGAGAGCCATAGGATGCTCAATTAGTCATTGATTTGGTTAAATAGTTGCTCAATTGTGGTTGTATTTAGTTATTATTTCACTTATTGTTGATGATTAACCCTAATTTTATGAAGGTACATTCAATTGTATACAATTAGAGTTTAACTACACATGGGATCCTTAAGACACATAGAGGATAATAAAAAGGCCACTCTTGAGGTCCTTCCCTGACCACAATCCTGCAATTAAGGACTTTTGGGTAGGGTTACAAGATAATTTTTATAGGAGGAGGCAAAGTTATTGTAGAATGACAACCTTGTAGATGAAATATTTTGGCCTTAAAAAAATTCCCAATTATTATTCCAATGAGAGAGAGAGCTCCTAGACCTCACATATGATGAATAATAGGTTGTAAAATGCTCCCTCTCCCTAGTTAACCAGAGAGAGGAGGAAAATTTGGAAACTTTGGTCCTCTCCATAGATGTCATTTCCTATATTAATAGGTTCCTCAACCTTCATATCCCCAAGGATCCACACAAGGTAAAAGCTAAAACTAAGGAGGTTATAGTGGGATATGAGAAGAAGAAGGATAAATGTAAGAAAGGTGGAAAAACCAAAAAATAGGTAAATCCCCTAGAAGGTTCTCCCCTAAGGTAATAATATAGAGGTTATGGGAGAAGATATGACACTCCATAAGGTTGGCATTTTCTACTACACAAAGGGTAACCAATGGGATCTTGATGTAGCCCATGGTATTGGTGGCCCCTCTTTATATGGCCCTCAGAATAAGAACCCCAAAAGAACATGCTATAGAAAGGCATATGCCAATAGTATCCACTTTAGCTAATGAAGGCTCATCATCATAGCCCATAATAAGGCCGATCAACTTGGAGGAAGATAGTGAGGGGACACCATCAGATGATGACTTTCCACTCATCCACTCCAATATTAAGATCTATGGAGTGTATCAAGTCCCAATACCAACAGAGATAGGTGTACTAGACCTTCCAAAATCATTCCCCTTTCTAGAGACATAGGCTACATTAACCCCAGAAAAATCCTGACCTAAAGAGGAGATTGTCATAGAGTAGGTGTGAGAATATGAAGGACTCGAATCCATGGAGGTTAAGGAAGTTAAAATGATTCTCACTCGGGAAGATTAAGAAACCCTCTTCCAAGAAGTAGGAACAATGGAAAATAAATGCTAGGAAGAGGAAGTTTTTAGGGTTTAAGAAGAAAATAAAAGGAAGGAAGAAGAGCGCATCCATTGTGAACAATTATTGAGAGGGAATAATACCAAAGCCCACATGGAGAAAGTGGTACTCTATAAGGTAGAAGAATAAGAAAGAGGTGAATAAGTGTGTCTCCTTGAAGAGGAGAAGAAATGAGAAGCCCTCTAAAAATCATAGGAGGAGAACACAAATAAGAGGAAAGAAGAAGAACTTCACTCAAGGATTACAGAGGCAACAAAGAAAAGAATGTGAGAATATCTTGCAACGAAATAAAGCTCCATAGGTAAAGAGAGGAGGAAAAATAGATAATAAAGGAGAAAAATAAGGCACGAGAAGAAACACGGTCCACGATGGAGACTACTATCCTACCACCTATTGGTCTAATGCATCCTCCTAAATAATCTACCCCTCCATAGTAGTAGGTACCCCATTCCTAGGCATACATGGCCTCAATATAGAATAATGGCCACCTCCTAGGAAAACCCATGGATAAATTTGAATGTTCTATTCCCACTAGAATGGTTGGTAGGTGAGTTCTAAAGAAATAAATGGCTAGATCATAAGAAGGTATTACTCTAATAAGTCATGGTCAAGCTTACGCCATTGCACAAGAAACAAAAGGCATGATCCATATTCACCACAATAAAAAATGCATAAGGTGAAATAGTGGCAAAGGTTTCCATTGTACCTCTGCATAAAGATCAAGGAGAGGTAACCCCTGGAGATTATAGGCCAACCCAAATAAATTTGAGGAAAAAAAAATGGGGAGTGTTGGAAAAATGGTTAGCGCTCCCCTT
Organism: Chamaecyparis obtusa; assembly: GCA_027943335.1. Classification (NCBI taxonomy): domain Eukaryota; kingdom Viridiplantae; phylum Streptophyta; class Pinopsida; order Cupressales; family Cupressaceae; genus Chamaecyparis; species Chamaecyparis obtusa. The sequence continues at coordinate 572,383 of BSBK01002552.1, forward strand.
AGGATTTGTGACATGGCTTAATTACCTCATGTGTCTTCTATAAGTCTAGTGGTTGTATCAGGCATTAACAGGTTGATCTTTTGGTGCAATGACAACCACTACTTGTAACAAGTGGTATCAAAGCTTGGTCATAGGTTCAAATCCCCTCAAGTGATGTTGAGGATGAGATTATTGGAAAAATGGTCAGAACTCCCCTTAGGATTCATGACATTGCTTAACCGCCTCCTGTGTCTTCTATAAGTCTAGTGGTTGTATCAGTCATTAACAAGTTGATCTTTTGGTGCAATGACAACCACTACTTGTAACAGGGAGAACATGAAAACCTTGACGACACAACCAATATGTTGTGAGAGAGGGTTGACAAGGAATATAAAATAAAGTAGGAACTAAGGTCTAAGGTAGCCCAATATTAGGAATTATTCTAGGAGTTAGCCAGTCCCCTCACCTCACATAGACCTAGTGCATCTACCTTGGTATTCACATTATAGAGACATATGGATTATTTGAAAATGATGAAGAGAAAGGTCATCACAAATCAATGGATATTTGAATAAGTGGAGAAGATTTGGGGCTTCCTCTTGGATTCTCTTGTACATTGTTTTAATTCAATAAAAATTGAGGGTGATATTTGCACGAACATAAGTTTGTTGGATGAAAAAATGATAAAGTATAGAGAGAAGATAGAGAGCCTACCGAAAATATGTGGGCTTGGGAGGGATGAATTAATTGCATTGTACATCCTTGGTGATGAAGATGAATATTTTGTAGACATAAGTATCTAGACGCTCTGGTTCAAAGTGGATATTATTGAGCTTGTTTAGAAGACCAACATGAAGCACCCTCTGTTGGTATCAAAACATACCTCAGAATTCACATTTTTTGTACTTCATATGATAGGTTCCCACATAGATATTGCTAACATTAACATAATTTTGGATACTTTATTAGCAAGGTTTGAGGAGAAGATGGAGGAGAGACTTGATCCTTCTTCTAGTTTTGATAAGTAATTTTTAGATGATTGTCTTGATTTAATTATTTCAGTTGCATAGGCTCAAACGTATGTTGTGAAGATGAAGGCCTATGTAGACCAAGAAAAGGAAGTGCTATGAGACTACGTATTTTGGATACAATGGATTGATGGCCTAAATGGGGAGTTCTTAGAGGATTTTATTAGGAACTATGAGTCATAAAGGGCAACTTCTCTAGGGTGAATAATCCCCACATTATTCCATTATTCCATTCTTCTATTATTATTATTTTTGATTCCAAAAGGACTCTGGGACTCTGGGAACATGGGTTTTCCCAGATTTAGACATTCTTTCAGTGATTTCCAAATGTCACTTTTGAATGGACCTACCATAGCTGACATTTTTTTTCTTGCATTTAAACATTTTGAAGTACATTACATGGTTCCATGATAGAGGGTATTGTACAATTGTTAGATGAAGTGACAAGTAGAAAGGGTGTTCTTCAAGTTCCTTCTACCCTACTGAAGGGGTATCATTTCTACATTAAAGGAAAGGTAGAGGTACTAGACTATTTGAATGATCATTGATCCAAAATTGAAGGTTCAAATATGGGATTCAAAGGGGATATGAGGTAAAAAATAATACTTGTATGCTAGCGTCCTCCTCGAGATTTGGTTTTTCAGGTTCCCCTCTTTTCTTCTTCCCCTTTCTTAGTTCTTGAAATTTGTATTGTAAGGGCTTCATTCCATATAAATATAACACTTTAGGTGTTTCTTAATGATTCTAAGGTTCCTTAAGCACTCAATAAAATAGTTCTTTAGTTTTGAACTCATTTCTCTTAGTGTTAGCGTGAATCTTTCACTCCCTTGGAGTGGTATATGATGAACCAATCATTTATGAAAATTTATTGATGATGAGTGAGAGAACAATAGACTACTTTTATACTATGAGAATACTTGTTTATCAGTGAATGTTGTACCTTTAATTTCATGTTGTTCTTTACCGAATATTTTTTTGAGTTCTTTATGTTAAGTATAGTTAATGGATGTAATGTGGAATAAATATTACATCCTTGATATATATTGATTGATGCTCATGTATGTTAATGGTAAAAGTGTTATATTATTTTTTACTTTAGTTAATAATTTATTCTAGTAAAGGGATAATGGTATCATTTTTATGTTTTTTTTTCTAACTTTGACCTGTCTTTTGATATTTCTTTTGATCTTTTGTAGCTCTCATTTTTAGGATTCCCAAAGTCGAGACCTTCCAACCAATAGGCCCCTTGAATATAAAGTTGTGTGTCCAACTTAGCTATCCAACACCATTGTGACCCAATATCCAAGTGTTTGGGAAGATTAGTACCTTAGTTTCTTCCACCCAAATCATCTCCCTATTGGCTCATGCACAAAAGCCATGCCAACAAGTTACTTTCTTAAAAGAAAAATTAGAATCCCTAGGTAGATTTAAGGTATAAAAAATATGGTTGACAATAAATTAGAAGACAAGATCAAATTATTAAGGTCTAATAGAGATGGTTAGTTTACATCAAATGAATTTGATATATTTTGTGAAGAAGATTTTATTAGGAGATAATTTTTTGTGCCTAGGACTCTACAACAAAATGGAGTTATTGAAAGGAAGAATAGGATTGTTGTTGAAATGTCTAGAACTATGTTGAAAGATGGTAACTTGATTAATATGTATTGGAAAGAAGTTGTGCATATTGTTTGCTATGTTCTTAATAGGGTACAATTGAGGGTTAATCACAAGAAGACACCTTATGAGTCATGCTATGGAAGATCACCTACTATCAAATATTTTTGAATCTTCAAAAGCAAGTGCTACATTAGAAGAGATGATGAAGACCTAATAAAGTTTAATGCTAGATTAGTTAAAGGAATATTTATTAGATATTCTACAAAGTAAGAATTACTAGTGTTAAAATAAGAGTTTAAATAGGATTTGGTAAGGATAGATGTCAAATAAAGTGAAGGATGGGATTAGCTTTCTCCAAAACCTGAGATTAAAATTGAAGATATCCTCATTATCGTAGAACAAGAAAAAGTTTCAAAATACAAAGAAAAGTTAGATACAGAAGAGAAGGAACCTAAAAAGAACCACGTACAAAGTATCATTTAGAGGACAAAATCATTAGAGATAAATAAAAATGAGTTTAAACAAGAATAAAACTTGCTCAATAAAGTGAACAATAAATTTTTTGTTTGTTATTTGACAAGGAGCCAAAGACCTTTATAGAATATAGTCAAGATGATAGATGGATGGAAGCAATGAAAGAAGAACTAAACTAATTAACAAGAATCATACATAGAAATTTATGCTTAGACCAATGGACAAGATTGTGATAGGAAAAAAATGGATGTTCTAGAACAAGATGAATGAGGATGGAGAAGTCAAAAGAAATAAGGAAAGCTTGGTTTATAAAGGATATTTAAAAGTTGAAGGTATAGATTTTGAGGAGATATTTGTTAAAATGGAAAGGATGAAAGATATAAGACTATTTCTTGCATTTGTTTCATATAGAAAATTTAAGGTATATCAAATGGATGTCAAGTCAACATTCTTCAATGGAGATATTGATGAGGAAGTTTGCATTGAAAAACTAAATTTTTTTCAACTGTTGGAAGGTCTAGACATGGTTTGAAAAGTCACAAAGGCTCTTTATGGACTCAAGAAAGCTCTTAGAGATTGGTATGAAAGTTTAGACATGTATTTATTGCAACAAAACTTTAAGAAAGGTACCACAAATAGTAATATTTATTTTAAGGTTAAAAGTGATAAACTTTTGTTTGTAGTTGTGTATGTTGATGATGTTAATTTTGGTGGAGATGATGATGTTTACAATAAATTTGCTAAAAAAATGCATAAAGAATTTGAGATGTCAATGATTGGTGATTTGTAATTTTTTCTTGGTCTCCAAATTACTTAATCAAAATATGGTATTTTCATTGTTAGACCAAGTATATCAAAGAATTTGGTACAAAGAATTGTAAACTAGTTGGAACCCTTGTGGTTACTAGTTGTCATTTGAGAAAGGATGATGAATCTTCATAAGTGGATCAAATAATTTATAGATCTATCATTGGTATAATATTGTATTTGATTTCCTCTATAATTTATATTATACATGTAGTGTTGGAATAAAGGAACATTGAGAGGGGGAGTGAATCAACGTTCTTCAAATTTTAACGTTAATGATATGATTCTTAAACCATAAACCACATGCAATAAGAAGTAAAGTGCATCAACATAAATAGAACATCCACAACATCACAACACCATTGCATAAATTTTTTGTGTGGAAACCCGATTAAGGGAAAATCCATGATGGGGATGGAACCCACAAGATTTAGTCTGTAGAAGTAAATAACCTTGTTAAAGGTTTGAGTACAAAAGGTGGAATGCACACAAATTCAAGTAGCTTAGAGCTCATTTCTCAATTACAATAAGGGATAAAACCCTAAGGAAGGCTTATTGCCATTAAAAAGAGTGGACAATAATCTATAGTATGTGAACTAGATCACAATGTCTGAATATGCCAAAGAAGTTCCAATTAAGCATAGAAAATTGAATCCACACACTTTATCTTCTAAATTAAACCTCTAATTTCATACCCTTTACATACATAGAATTCATATTATCAATCAAATCAACAAAGTAACTCAATAATATATTCCCGCTTCCAATAATTTTATTACGACAGGGCCGACCTCAAGAATATTTCAAAATAATGTAATGTGTATGAAAAGTTGGCTAGATTTGTATAAAAAAAGTGAACTGAAGAAAAAATAATTCACTACATGCTAACACCCTGTCGGATCAAAATTCTTGAACTAAAAAAAATTACCAAGTTGATTTGATAAGATCGCACAAGGATCTATTGTACCTTATCACTATTAACCATAAAAATGCAAAAAAGACCATCATAACTCAATCAAATCAGAACATCAGGTGCTGAAAATTCATAATATGATAGATTATATCTTCATTATGCTTCCCTTAAGTTCGCACCTCAAAACACAAAACTACGTAATTATATTAAACCTTTTCATGAAACTTATCAACTGTCCTAGACCAATTATACTTAGCCAAATTTACCTTCAATCCTTCTATAAGATAAAAAAAAGATAAGAGAACATGTGGAATGCATACAATTTCCATCAATGACAACAAATAAATCATAAAGAGCAGTGTCTCTTGCCAAAAATCTCCCCCTTTGGCATTGATGGTAACACTTAGTGAAAAATGACTAAGTGTAAAAAATACCAAAACACACTGACTGCAAGTAAAAAATACAAGTAATCATTTCATATTTACAAAAGTTTGAAAACACAAGAAAAAGTGTTTTTTAAGGCATTGAAGTCCTTATACCAATTCTTCCTTAGAATCTAAATAATTTGTGTCTTTCCACACAATGAATAGTCAAGCTTCTCTATCGATGGTAGATCAGATACATCAGGCGAACCAAATGTTGCTTCTATCTCTTTCAAACCATTGAACATAATGTCCATCTTAGGATAAATTAATCCTCTAAGTTCATTGATCCTCCCAATAATCCTTTCCTTTTATACAATTAGACTCTTGATCTTATAAATAAGAGAGATTACTTGTCCCTTATGACATGATATAGAATACGATATGAGATCAAATGAATATGATAAATCAGATAGTTTATTCTCACTCTCCTTGATCAACTTCTCTAAGTCTCCAACATGCTCGAGATAAGATATACATGCTTTATATACCTTTCCTCCTTTAGATAAAGCATCTTTAATCCTTTGTACACCAACTCCTAAGGATATTCTATCATTTTCATTTAGAGCACACAACTGATTATATCTCTTTTCATCAAACTCATCCTTCAATTTAATCATAAAATACTTTTCAAAAGAATCAAAATGAGTACTTACTGCATTGATTAGACCTCTTAACTGGCCAGATGGAGTTTCACTTAGATCTCTCACATATATATGCATGATATTTTCTAACACATTAGATTAAAAACCCAAAATTTCATTGTCCTTGATGTGTGTCTTGAATATTTATTTTCTTTACCTCGCTTGTGCCACAGATGCAAGCTTCATCATCTAAATTAGAGAAAGAGCATCAATATTAATAGGACCTTTATTGAGCTTAGAATCATCCATTTAAATCTTTTCCTCTACTAGGAAATCCTTTACTACCTCTACAGTGTCTTTTGCCTCAACCTTCAATTTTGTCACTTTCTTGTCTATCACTTTCTCTTGTTTCAATTTCTATCTCAATTGATTGATTTGCATCTGAATACTTCTCTCTTTCATCTTTTAGACCATTAAGATTTCTCTTCTCACCTTCAACATCACCAATGGGATCAACTGATATACTAGCTAGAACACATAAAGTGTAGACATTAGGGACATCATCTGTAACATGAATACTCCCCATAGGTTAAGTGTCATGAATAGTGGTGGCATAATCATTATCCTTTCTAACTATTTCAAAATGATTCTAATAAGATATTTTCCAAAATATTCTCTCTATCATGCATAACTTCATCAATCAAACCAATCATCAATTTGATTAATCTTGGTTTGCTTCTAAACTCTTTCTTTGTTTCCTCAAGTATTTTCTTCATTTCTTCTACTTCTATCACTAGACATAGTTCAATCTAGTCTCTCTCCCTAATCCTTTGATCTTCGGTGTGTGTATTAAGCCTCCTCATTTTCAAAATATCAAATAATTATTTTGGAATATCTCCCTTTATCTCAACAAGTGCCCTATTATACCTGTTCAAATATTGAATTGTTGTCTCTTCAAGAACTCTCTTACAACTTTCATCATATTTGTCAAAATACTTCCTTAAGGGTCCTAAATTACCATATACTATCAAGTTATTAGCAACATTATTTACAGACATAGGGGGCCTACTAGTATCAAGCTTCACCTTCTCAATTTCTTGCTCATCATCAGATTGCTTGGTCTTTGTACTTTTAGATTTCTCTTCATCATCATCTTCTATTGCATGATATTTTCTTGAACTTTTGGTCTTTTCTCTTCTTCCCTCTACATTGGATGGTTTAACTTTAGGTGTAGACTTCAGTGGACTTGTAGGTGGTAAACATAATTTCCTTTATTATTTTGTCATTGATGAGGATGCAATAGGGGTAGTGCCTTGATTAGTTTCATCTACAACAATTAGTCCCTCTTCTACCTTCTACCTTCTTCCTCTCCTCTTTGTCCAACTACTTTTTCCTTGTTTCTCTCAACTTCTGAATTGGTATATCGAAGCTTTCTGCTATATGATTAACTTCCTTTCTTAATTTTATCTCTTTATCAGAATTTTTCACCTCCAAATGTACTTTTAAATCTTTTTACTTGTATGTACTAAACCTCTCGTCATTTGGATCAATAGGTCTCTTCAATAAATCTTGAGCTTAAGCATAAATAATGATGTTATCCACTTCATATCCCATAGGTATTACCCAAGATGTTCTAGGTTCTACTACCTCCATTAGAAACTCATCTATTTCTACCATAAAGCATATGGTATCCTCATATTTATCCACAATATGTTTAGGAATTATTTCTCTCAAGTGCATTTTATCTTGAAAATCTTTAAAGAAACCCCATAAGGTTTTCCTCCTTGTTTTATTGTCAAGCCTATAGTAACACTCTCTAATCTGAATTGCAAAAGGTCTCCCAGTAGACCATTGAATCTTTCCAATACCAAGGAACTTATTCATGAAATAGAAGAAAATGCATAAAATTAGAGTTGCATATTTGAATATATGCTTCCCATCCTTCTTTATTTTTGCAAGATTCTCTAGCAACTAAAATCTAAGGACCTCACATCAATCATAATCACCATCTTCTTTAATCATCCTATAATATGATTGAATGACAATGCTAGAAATATCATTTTCTCCACTTGAATGATATACCTTATCACCCAAAACTATAGTCGTGAACCTCACATTAGGTTGTATGATGTCATTTATTGTCATTTCTCTCGTCCCATTTAGACCCAATAAGTTCATTGACCAAGTTATCCTTAATTGATTTGTGTGCATGGACCTCATTAGATGCATTAAATCTTGTCACAATCCTCAGAACTTCCTTTGTTTTCTTGTAAGGTTTGTCAAGCCACATAAAATCTACATGAATTCTTCTCAACACATATCTTATCTACTCATTCACATCAGACGTGGAAAATTTCATGATCAGGTCTAGTTTATTATCCTCTAGGACCTTGTATTCATCTTTCAACTTAGAATCAATAGATAACTCTTTATACAATTGGTGAATTTGATGATTACCTAACTCTTTCAAATTATAGTGAATGTATGCCCTAATATCCTCTACATGAAGCACACCATGTGGTACTGAAGAGAGCGCACCATCATGATCATTCTCCAATGATTTATAAGGGTGTTAATTTGAATTTTGGCCTAGGATTCTTGGTAATATCCACAATCCGAGGCTTATCCATGATTCAAAGTGCAAAATATCAAATAACATAGTAAAAATACCTTTTTTTTTCAAACAAGGGTTTGATCACCAAATCACACAAATTGCCTTTACTGAAATTGCCTTCAAGAGTTTCTTCAAATTCTTATCCTTAGTCAGAAAGTGAATAATGAGGCATTGAAATTCCTTTTTGATCCATCACACATAAATTTTCATTGCAATTAATGTTTCGTACCCTAGCTTATGTTCGACCTTCAAATTGAGATTCAAAAATATTTCTGTGAACCCTCAAAAATATTTAAATTCCTTCAAGATGATTCCATCATTCTCTAAATACCTTGACACATCTAAATACAACATTCACATTAGGTATCAAGCCACATCAGGGGGTTAAATGGATTTTTCGTGAGTTCTCCCCTAGGCCAGAGGCCTAAATTCAATTCTGTGAAGAAATATTCCCACTAGATTCAGGTGTAGACCCACCATTCACATCAAAATTAATTTTTGGTACCCATGTCTTGCTCATCTACTTCCTAATGTCTTCCAGATAAACCTTATATTTTCTCTTATCATTTTTCTACATATTACTATCATTCACCATACCTCTTCTTCTCACATTCATAGTTCCAAGTCTGCAAAATTTTGCAATATGACCTTGACTGTTGTATTTGTAACATGTCACATTAGACTGACCATATCTATAATTTATCTTATTTCCTCTTGATCTAAAATTCTTATAAATATGTCCAAAAAATATTGCATGTGAAACATCTAACATTCCTTTTTTTAAGAGCATTATTCATCTTGGATTCACTTGACTTATGACCATAGTTATTGCATTTGAAATATTGACCAGAATAAGATGCAACATTCACTCTATTTTTGCATTGCGCATCCCTATGATCAAATTTATTACATACAAATCATCCACCATTGAAATTTTGAGCATTAGGTTATCTTACCGAGGACCTTTTAGGATTTTCATTTTGATTGGATTTCTTTAATTATATCCGAAACTTTCTCCTTTCTCAAAACCAAGACTGTGTGTATCACCTTTTTATTCCATGACTTTCAAGTTGTGCATCAAGCTTCTCTGAGTTTCCTTTGAATTTCTCCTTGAATTAATTTGTAGCAACAATTTCATCTCAAGAGCTTCAATTTTATTTCTAAGTTCATCATCATTGTGTCTGTCTTTGTAAATAAGATAATCTTCATGCTTTTTCCTCCCTTCTATTTCTTCTTTTAGTATCCTTACCTCATAATTTACCTTTTCACATTATTTTGTCTTCTTCAAGGATTGTTCAATATTATCTTCTTTCTTTTCCATTGTTTCAATCTCATGCTTTAGGTTCTTTTTGTCCTTCGCAAGCTGCTCATATTCATCTATTTTATCATTTCTTCCTTTCTTATTTAGATTCTCAACAAGTTCTTTTCTCTTATCCATGGATTTGTTCAATTATCCTTTTAATGTTTCAATAATTTTTTTAGCATCCTTAAGGCTTTTCTTTAAATTCAGGACTTCAACTTTAATCTGATCAAGATCATCAAGCTCCACCAAGAGATGTTATTGAACACTATTATAATCCATTGAGATCATTCATCAAGATCTTGCTCAATCTATTATACTTCCTCTAATGCACAAAACGCTGATACTAATTGTTACAATAAAGGAATATTGAGAGAGGGGGGGGGGAGGTGGGGGGTGAATCAATTTTCTACATTTTTTTAACTTTAATGATCTGATTCTTAAACCATAAACCACATGAAATGAGAAGTAAAGTGCAACAACATAAATAGAACATCCATGACATCACAACACCACGAGATAAGGATTTTTGCATGGAAACTCGGTTAAGGGAAAAACCACGGTGGGGATGGAACCCACATGATTTACTCTGTAGAATTAAATAACATTGTTAAAGGTTTGAGTACAAAAGATGGAATGACCATGCATTCAGGCACACTACCTAGAACTCACTTCTCAATTACAATAAGGCCACAACCTGAGGAAGGCTTACTACCATACAAAAGAGTGGACAAAAATACATAGCAGGTGAATTGGATCACAACATTTAAATATGCTAAATAATTTCCAATCATAAACAAAAAATTGAATCCACACACTTCATATTATCAATCAAATCAACAAAGTAATTCAATCTTATATATCTGCTTCCAATAATTTATTATCACCGAGTCAGCCTCAAGAACATTTAAAAATAATGTAACATGTATAGAAAGATGACTAGATCTATATACAAAACTTGAAGTGAAGCAAAAATAACTCACTACATGCTAACACCATGTTGGCTTAGCATCCTCAAACTCAAAAAAAAATCACCAAGTCGATTTGATAGGATCACAAAGAGATTTAATCTACCTTATCACTATTAACCAAAAAAATGTCAAGAACATACCATCATAACTCAATCAAATCAAAACATCATGTGTTGTGATTTTGTAATATGATAGATTATACCTTCATTATGCTTCCATTAAGTTCACATCTAAAAAAAAACTGGGTAGTCATACTGAACCTTTTCATGAAACTTATCAACTGTCGTGAACCAATTATACTTAGCTAAATCTACCTTCAATCCTTTGATAGGATAAAAATAATATAAGTGAGCATGTGGAATGCATATAATTTCCATCAATGGAAATAGCTAAATCATAAAGAGTAATACCTCTTTCCAATATGTAGAACCTATTTGGTTCTAAGATATAAAGATTCAAAAAAAGCAATCACATGATAAGGAAGTAAAAAGGATATTCAAATATTTTAAAGTGACTCTAGATTTTGGTCTATGGTATAAGAAGGATGATGATCCCTCTTTGAAAGATTGCACAGATCTTGATTACATCAATTGTATCTATGAAAAAATAAGTATAGGTGGTTGTACATTTTTCTTGGAAGACAAGTTGGTCTCTTGGTTAAGAAAGAAATAAGATTCATTATCACTATCAATTATAGTAGCAAGATTTATTACAACATATTTTTGCACTCAAGTGATGTGGATGAAGTAGACTCTCAGAGATATTAAGATGTATGTTGAGGAAATTTATAATATGTGTGATAATAAAAGTGAAATTAACATTTGAAATAATCTAGTGATGCATTATAGTACTAAACACAGTTTTATTTGGAATTACTTTTTAAGAGAGAAGGTTGTAGAGAAGGAAGACAGATTGGCATATGTACCTATTTAGGATTAGATTACAGATGCATTCACCAATTCAATATCGAATTATAATTTTGAGTATCTCTGATAGAGGTTAGGGGGGATCCTACTTCAAAAAAGATGCATAAGAGAGGTGTATCTTTTCAGGGGGAGATTAAAAAACTATCTTTTATCTTTTGGATTGATTTAGTGGTTTATCTCAAGGAAAGCAATACAGGTTCTGGTTTCATTGTTATAGGGAAGTTTTATAGAAGAGATATATATTTGATATGATGATTGATGTAGATGTCATAAATATAACCAAAAGAGGGAGATTTATTTAGAGATTTATTTAGAGCTTTGAAGTATTCAACCCTTTTTCCTTGATGTTGATGGGGGAGAGATAAATTTGAGAGATAGTTATTGATTTATGGTAACCGTGTTGTCATCAATGAAGAAATGGAGATTATTGGTAGTTTATATTATGTTTTCATTAATGTCAAACTTGTTTGTGTTGATGAAAAATTTGGAGTGTATCAAATTTTAGAGTTGTGTACTTATTGTGTTTGTCATTCGTGTTGCTATCAATGATAAATGGGGGTTATTATTAACAATTTGAGTTTAGTGTTGTTGTTGATGTCAACCTAATGTGTGTATATTTTTTCTTGATATGCTGTAATTGATAGATATATTTAAATTAGTGTTTAGATGTTTTCATGATGTTTGGTGATGATGTTGAGTGAATATGTGGTGTCTCCAAAAGGTGACAGTATTGGAAGATTGAATATTTAGGAAAGGGTATTTGAATTATTTATAGGAGGATGAGTCACATTGCTTATAATTTTAAGATAATGTATTTCAATTCTAAATTAAATATCCATTCTCCATGGATGTGGTACTATTAAGTTTTAGATCCTTATCAATTTAATTGATGAACTTGTGAATTGCAGTTTCGTAACACTGAGGTTGTTTGTTAGGACCAGTTCAAAGTATTATATGCATTGCTGCACAATGATGTTTCAAGTGTTGTAGCTTAGAGGAAATATTCAAAATGTTATTGTAGTGTTCTATTTCAAAATTCAAGTATTTATTTTCTCTAAAAGTGAAGTTATGTAGTTTTTTTTTTGTCTTTGTTGGTCTTTGGCTGACCCAATTGGTTCTATTCATTGGATCATAATATTTTTGTTGAAAATTGGTGGTTGATTTAAGCTATTTTTTATGGATCTTACCATAATTTATGACTATCCACATTAAGTTATTTATATTGGAATTTTTTTTGAATCGACTAGTTAACGTACTTTATTGTATATCTACACATAACATTTGATGTTGACTTTAGAGGATAGGTTGTTACATGCGGTTCATTTGAATAAAATTAGGATGATGATTTATGATGTATTTAGGTCCCCTTTACCTATTTAAGTGGACCACATTTACCGTAGTTATTCATCGTGGCTGACTTTATACAAATTATGTTTATTATGTTTGTGACCAAACTATTTGAGGGTTTTGATGAATAAATTAGTATAGTTAGATGTGCAAATGTGTTAATTGAAGAGTGGATTAATTTTTAATGATGTGTAAGTATAAGTGGTAAATTTGAAGTACAAATATTAGTTTATGATGTATTTTAATGATCATATCTTTCAATATGACAGAGTTTTGAGGTAGCATATGTGTGTATTGTGTTCCCATGATATTGGTCACTTGACACAATAGTTCAAGGACACTTGGTTTGTAGATAAGGTTGAGAGAGACTAGGTGGACATTGTGGGAAAATTAGAAATGTAAATTCCTCCATTCCCACTAGGGTAAGTGCACCAAGATGGTGTGCAAAAAGGGAGGTATAAGTGGCCACTTTTTTCTGAAATCAGGTAAACTTGAACTTCCAAGAGAAATTGGAGGGCCTTGCACTAAAAATTGGAGGATGTGTAAATAATAAGAATTGTATTACTCTAAATATAGTTTCTAAACTACTAAAGTTTTTTAAAAATGGATAATATTAAGAGGGTCAAACCCTCCGCGCACAAAAAATGTTCCTAATTTTTTTAGAAAAATATAACTTAGCTATTTCCATGCGCTCAACAAAAGATATAGTTAGATTTAATATTTTGAAAAACCATTTGGTAGGATGGTAGGTAAGACAAAGATCTAGAAGTTGTGTATTTTTTCATAATTTTCTGTTGAGTACTTTTTTTTATGATTTTTTGAAGTGACTGCATCTTGAAAATTTGGTAAATGTTTGTGCGCTGGGCATAACTTGCATCAAAATAATAAAAATGCAATTTTTTTTTAAAGTGTATAGATTCAAGTGTAGAAAAATAATATGCAATTTTTTTTGCAATTGGTTAAGTAGATCAAAAGTTATTAAAAAAATGGTAGAAATATGTTTGTGAGGTCTGTCAAGACATTGGTAAAGAAAATTAAATTTCACTATGTTAATGTTGTCCAAAAATTGAAAAAATTATATGGTTAGAAAGATGAGAAGATGTGTAAGTTTATGGTGGTAATTTCAGAGATACCCACTTGATCATTTGTAAACCTAATGAGGATGAAATCAAAAACTCATGTTGGAAGATGAAAAAATGTGTAAAGGGACTAAAATGGAGGGAAAATGGGCTTTCAAGCCTTAGGCTCGTTTACTAACCCTTTTTCCAAGCCTAAAATGCATATGAGTTTTTGTGTGCATCATAACCCGCTCGGGTTTTGAAAAGAAAAAAGTACATTTCAAAATTTTCAAAGCCCATACATGTTTTGGAGATGTAAAGAAATACAATTTATGTTTTACAGAACACATACAGGTTATGAATACATAAAAAACATGGTACTAAATTAACGATACACTAAATTTATGTATATAATATATGTCTATGTTTGTATATATGAATATCTATAGATTTATATACATATAAATCTCTCTCTCTCTCTCTCTCTCTCTCTCTCTCTCTCTCTCTCTCCCCTCCCTCTCTAAGAACACATATATTCAGTGGAGGCTAGAAGGGATATTTGTGGGGATTAACTAGATCTCTAAAATTCTAGAGAATATCTTCTTTACTAAGTTGAGGTGGGATAAAAGTGAGGATGAGAGTTTCCAGATTGAGTACCAGTGCAGGGATGATGATTCAGTAACCTAGGTCTATGAAACCTTCACAAATATCCCTTCTTTATCCTCCACTCATACCTCTTCTCAGAATTTGGAAATTTTGGATACTGTTTCTCATCTATGCACGAAATGTGCTAGTGATCATACAAAATTCCTTCAGGCCTCCAGTATTGATAAGTTGCACAAGTGTAAAAGGTTTTTGTGAGACTGGGATCAATTATTTGGTCAATTATGAGAAGGTAAACAATAAGATAATAATATTCTATCGTTTGTTTCTTTTATCAATTCATATTTTTTGCCTTCTTTTCATCTTTAGTAATATATTGGATACTGTGTAGTATACATAAAGGCAAGGTGGTGATTATTCTCGAGGATCGGTAGGCATAAGTCTTCCAGGCCTTACCTAGTAGCATGGACTAAAGATAGAAAAGCTCAAGAGACCATAATAGTTGGTCTCTATCTTTGATCCATATGATTGAGGAAACATTTTTGAGCTTTCGTTAGCTCATCAAATGCAATGATCTAAAAGAATTTAATAGATAATATTTTCATGTATAACGTACATTATTATAGTTTAAAATTACATGAATTTATCTATTTCCTACACTTGTTGACTGCAGAGATAATAATAAATAAGCATCCCCTCTCATGGCCTGAGTAATGCAAGCCACGTGAGGAGATGCTTCATTATTGTTGTCATCATAGTGGACAAGTGTGCAAAGTAGATAAATTCATGCAATGCCAACTTAAATAATATACGTTATCATGAAAATATTCTATTAAATTCTTTGAGATCCCCTCATTTAATGAGCTAATGAAAGATAAAATGTTTTGTCAGTAATATGGACAAAAAATAGAGACCAACTATGATGGTCTCTTGAGATCTATTATCTTTAGTGTGCCATATTGTCGCAATTACGATGACTATTCTATTGGAAAATGCAAACCATCAAAATGTCTATTAGGATGTGACAAGTATACCATCAGAAAATCTATTGGATTGAGACAAATTTTATGATGGCAAGCCAAACCTCCGATAGGACATGCTGTCGACTTATGACAGACCAGATCTATCAGAAATGTTATTGGAAGGTGACGAGGACACCGTCGGAACCTTTGTTGATTTGCAAAGATAATTGGGATGGTATACTGCACCTCTAAAAAGACATGCCGTCAGACTCTGATGACACTTTCCCTTGGTATACGACAGCCATTCTGATGGTTCTATGCTATTTTTCTGATGATTTTCATGATTTATGATGACGTGTGGCATCAAAAAACACCCCCTTTGTATGGTACATTGCGACATTGGGACTGTCATAAGTGGTGTCGAAATTGTGACGGTTATTTTTGGTGATGGATTTTTTGACAAAAGTATACTGATGGCGGTTTATGTCATAATTATGACAAAGAGTGTTGGAATGGCCATTGGAAAATGGCCTCAAATGTACTAGTGTATTTTCTCTTCTTTTTTTTTTCCCTTAGTCCCTCTATCTATCTATATCTATTGTCTTTTCCAAAAAGCATGTGCACACACACACACACACATATTTGAAACTGTTCCTTTCTATAATGGTATTTGAAAATGATTGGTACAAAACAAGAAAAGGGCATGAAACAAAAAGTCAATTCCAGAGCCAAATTTTTTATCACTGGCATACCAAAAATAAATTAAATTCCTCATGTTTATAAATAAATAAAAAGTTAACCTTCTTTTGGCATAGGATTCCTAGCTACATCAAGTTGCATTTCCATGAAGAGGTTATGAAGCTCGACTTGTCTTTCTTATTCTTCCAATATGAAGGTAGATCTTTGATATTCATCGTAACTAGTTTTCTCCTTCCATGTGTTTGAGATTAGTTAAGAAACAATGTCTTCTTGTTCCCTCTAAGGAAAATTCAAGTTAGGTTAAAAAAAAACACCATCTCATCATATAGAAACATATCATTTATGAGGAGTGACATCCTGAGAAAATTCTCTTTATCTATTGTTATGGGGGAGATTGAATTAAAAAATATCACCACCTTTCCTTTGTAGACAAATATTTAAAGCTCAATTAATTCTAGAAAAAAACTAATAATAATTCTTTATTTCCAAAATCATGTTATTACCTCAACAATTTACTTTGTTATACTTTCCATTTAAGAGCTATAATTTTCTTAGGATTTTAAAAAATTATGTTTCAAAAGATGTGTGACTTGATATAGTCAGGGAGTTGACATATGGTATGAAATTTCATTCTGAAGATAAGGTTCTATAATGACCTTGACTAACCAACAATCAAGCACTCACGAAAGGAGAAACCACTTGTGAAACCAAGGAAGTCAACGTCTTCTCCAATGTTTCAAATTGTTTAAAAGGTATGGAAGTTTGTGGATCTTCCCAACTCCCTGGTAGCCAATAGTTTAGTTTAGTGAGTGGGAACTGGAACTTTACAAAATTTTGTACCATTAAGTTGGTAGGATTGTTAATTATTTCTCAAAATGATATAAAATACTAACAATAAAGGGAAAGGGTGAGCTGATGAAGTTACAAATGAGGATTTTTAGTTTTTCACTTAAATTTTCAAAATTTAGGGTAACAACAGGATTTGATTGGGGATAGGACTTGAATGAAGTAGAGAATCCTAGAATCCTAAACAAATATAAGTTCCTTATCCATTGGAATACAAAGTCAAAGAGTGTCAAAGGATAACATGTCACAAACCAAATTGAGAAAACTAAAATAGGGACAAGGTGGGAAGGAGACCAAAACAAACACACACCAAAATCACCTGAATATGTACATAGTCATAAGACCCTACCTCTTAGGATAATCCAAACCCATCATGCAAATCCATTGATATATTTTGAGTAGTAGGACCCACTATAGAAAAGGGATACATGATTATGCATTTCCTACAAACTCAGAAGTAGCATATAGGTCCAATGGAGAGTGACCATATGCAAGGATCCCTTATATGTAGTCATGCAACTAAATATCCATTTTTCATCATCCACCTTTTGCATATAACCAATTATACTTTCATGCTCTGTTCATGAAAAATAAGAAATGTCCACTTGCAATAAGAAGGAAATAGATTGCACTTGATAAAAATAAAAAATGTCATCATTTCTATTAGCACTACTGATCACAAGGTCATTACTTACTATAGAAAATTTATCATTCTCTTCAATAAACTTGTCCTTTCTAAACATCAATTCAAGGTTATCATCTTCATCATTTGAAAGATAACCAATTTGTGGTTTGCAGGTAAGAAATAATAGCTTCTTTTTTTATCTCCCCTCTTTTTGTTCATACCATATTGTTCCAAATTTTTCTTTATCTTCAAAACCAATCTCAAGAATAGATCTATTTATTTCATCCTTATCATGAGAACAAGTAAATAAATTGACATCATTTGATTCAAGAATATAAATCTCAAAGAGGGGGTTATTTCTAACCTTTGAATCTTTATAAGATTCTACTAGTAGATATAGTGCAATGAATCTACTATGACAATTTTCACTCTCAAGGCTTCCCAACCATTTCTCCATTTTTATTATTTTTGTAACACTCTTTTTAGGTGAAACATTCATCATGACTTCATTAAGATACATAAGAAAAGTATCCAGCATGAAAAATTCTTTATGTAGACTGTAAGATAAATCAATATCTAGGTGTATGACTGATGATTGTGATTTCTAGGTATTACACTCTTCATGCATAAGATCAAACTTTGTGAAAAATATTTCTTCTTCCTTTATGTAAATAAATTCATTGCAAGCAGATTGAGGGTGTATATTATCTATACCCTTATCATGTTTAATTAAACCATTCTTTTGTGTGTCTATTTCCTTTTCTTGTAGGTACTTCTCCTCATGTTCATTTTTAAGAGACACATTCATAATTTTTTATATCATTGGAGTGAATGCACACTCATATCAAATTCTATAATGTGGCCATTTTTGTCCATAATTCCACAGTGAATGTCATCATCTAAACCTTTCAAGAACCAATTGTTACAATGGTGAGGAAGAATGATTGCACCCTTGGTCTCCTTGGCATTGCCAATGTAGTGGTGGTTCGTGACATGGTTTAATAGCCTCCTATATCATCTATAAGTCTAGTGTTTGTATCGAGCATCAACAAGTCGATATTTTGGTGTAACACCAACTACTAGTTGTAACAAGTGGTATTAGAGCTTGGTTACAGGTTTAAATCCCGCACTTGCACTGGGGGGAACATTGAGAAATATTGATTGCACCCTTGGTCTCCTTGGTGTTGCCAGCACATTGATGGTTCGTGACATGGTTTAAAAACCTCCAGTGTCTTCTATAAGTCTAGTGGTTGTATCAGGCATTAACATGTCGATCTTTTGGTGCAACAAAAACCACTAGTTTTAGCACCAATTTGGAATAAAGACAAGCTTGTGTTCTTTGGGTAATTCCTCTTTTTTAGGAGAAACAAACGATTGTTCAACTTTCCCTATTCGCATGCATGTCAAGAAAGGTTTTAACTTTCTATCTTTAACCCGGTGCAAATTTTGTTGTTGTTGTTGATTATCATCACCCCATGGTAATGATAAATTACCCAGCTCAATCAATGTTAGCATGGAAGTTTTATCACCAAGAACAAAAAATTTATAAGATAATGGCTCTTCATTTTTTTATTCTTCTTTTATCAATTTAAACCTTTCTACTATAGCTTATAATTGATAAATATCTTGTTTAAGATCCTTGAGTAGATAATTTCTATGATGCACATTTTTTAATAGTAACATAGACTTGTGATCTTTTTAGGAATTCAATCTTTTATTTTCCACTTCATAGATACTTTCTTTAAAAATATTCCAAAAACAATGAAGTACCTTCATCTTCAACCACTATTTCTTGAAAAGTTAGTATAGGTCATCTTTTGGGTTTGGATTGGTTTCTTTTCTTAGCTTGGCATTGAAACATTTTCCTGAATCTTTTAATTAAATAGAGTTACCAGCCTTAATTTCTAGGAAGGAACCATTTTATATCTAGAATAATAATGCACTGGTATTTCAATCTCCCTAGTGGAGTCACCAAAAATCTATTAGTTTATAAATTTGTCCTCCTAAAATAATTCCTAAAAATTACTCCCAAGATCGAGATTAAATAAAAACTAGAAACCAATAGTTGGAGAAGTCTCCATTGGTTGGATGATCCTCCTCCGAATTTAAGAGGTCCAACTCCCTGTTATAATGTAATGGGGGTTTTTCAAGTTTTTCAAGGGTTTTCTTTTAACCAAAAAGTAGAAAAGGTAAAATAACACATGAGCATAGACATGCTACATATGCGATTTTCATACTTGTGAACAAAGGGAAATGGGAAAATGATACAAATTCCACCCTCTTAACATAGCACATAAACAACATAGATTTTAACACCCCAATTTTGGACAAATAAAAAATACAGAACTCAAAGTTTCTAACATAAGCATATGCATAACCATATCAAATGAGAAGGCATCATAAGAACAATCATAATAAAACAAAGTTTATTTTACAGTTGAACATAATATAAACAAATAAACAATTTTGAAATATATGTCTTCAAATTGCTTAGATTTCAAAACAAAATGACACATAGTAATTCAATATTTCCCTACACAAAATGGTTACTTTTCAGTATTTTGAGAACTATTTTCTCTTTTTCTTTCTTCGCCTTAGTCCCTCTATCTACCTATACCTATTGTCTTTTATAAAAATCATATATATACACATTTCAAAACTATTCTTTTTATAATGGTCTTTGAAAGTGACTGATACAAAAGAAGAAATGGACATGAAACAAAAAGATAGTTCTAAAGCTGAAAATTTCATCACTATCATACTAAAAACAATTAAGTTCCTCAAATTTATAAACAAACAAAAATTTAACCTGCTTTGAGCACATGATTCCTAGCTGCATCAAGTGACATTTCCGTGAAGAGGTTATGAAGCTCAACTCGTCTTTATTCTTCTTCCAATACAAAGGTCACCCTTTGATACTCAACATAACTAGTTTTCTCCTTCCATGTGACTGAGAGTAGCTGAAAAAAACATCTTCTTGTTCGCTCTAAGGCCAATTTAGGTTAGGTTGAATGATAGGCACCAACTCATTATACATAAATTTTACATTTGTGGAGAGAACCATCCTGATAAAATTCTCTTTAGCTGTCATTATAGGGAAGAGTGAACTCAAAAATGTCACCACCTTTCTTTTGTAGATAGAGCTTTCAAGATCATTTAATTTTGGTAGCAACTAATAATATTTCTTCATTTCCAAAATCATGTTATTACCTCAGCAATTTAATTTTTCACACTTGTCATTTAAGAGTTGTACATTTCCCAAGATTTGAAAAGATTGTGCTTCAAAAGATGTGCAACTTGATACAATCAAGGAGCCATCCTATGGCATGAAATTTCATTTTGAAGAAAGGTTCTATAATGACTCTAACCAACCAACAATTAAGGACTCACAAAAGGAGCACCCACTTGTGCAACCAAGGAAGTCAGTGTCTTTTGTAATGTTCCAAACTATTTAAAAGGTATGGAAGTTCATGGATCCACCCAACTCCTTGATAGCTAACAATTTAGTGTAGTCGATGAGGTTGAGAACTTTGAAAAATTATGTACCATTCAGTTGGTAGGATTGCAGAATGGTTCTCAAAATGATATAAACTACCAAAAATAAAGGGAAAGAGTGAGCTAAGGATGTTACAAATGAGGATTTTTAGTTTTTCATTTAAAATTTTTAAAATTTGGGGAAGCACTAGTGAAGCCCTAGAAACAACTATGGTGGAGGTTAAATGTAACTTAGGGTTGGGATTTAAAGTTATTCATGGGTTTTTAAGTGAGCCTTGTTTATATAAATTTGGGTAAAGTAATTAATGTGCTTTACTTTAAGTTTTGGAGGTGGTTTGTAAGCCAAAAGAAGTTAAGTTTAAATGATAAATTTAGTTAAATTTTTAAGGAATTATTTAAACAATATAATAGTGATTCGTTGCCTGTTAACTTGAATTCTTGTCGAGAATAATTATTTACTTGATTGACCATGAACTTTAAGGATTTTATACATGGGAAATGAGGAGCTTAAGTTACGATTATACATGGGTGTGTGTGTGTTATGTGTATGTATATGTTATATAAATATATGTATATGTATGTATGTATATCTATGTATACACACAAATATCTACACATACACACATATACATATACATATATAAAGATATACACATGGATACACATACACACACATATTTGTAGGTATATATATATGTATATGTATATATATGTGTGTGTGTGTGTGTGTATGTATATGTACATGCATGTGTGTGTATACTCACACAGAAGAGAAGAATAACTTAATGAGGTAGGTAAGAGGTGTCAAATTAATATTCAAAATTATATCATATCTAAAATTGAAAAAAAAAGACTTGGATAAATCCTTGAAATTAAGAGAGGTTGTTAAAAGAATATTTATTTTTATATATAATTGTAGTAAAATCTAGCTCGATTGTACAACTGTACAATATTATGAGTATTTGATTTTTACTAAAACTTACCCTTACATGAATCTTAAAGGGGTTTATAACACCATAGTTTATAACCCTAGGGAAGGAAATTGATCAATAAATTCTCTCCCTTAATTAGCTACTTAAGTGTTTATGAAGACTTAGAAACTCCTACATTTGCTAGGGCATATTTGTCTATATTTTTGCTGGATGTTGGTTGTTATTTGGTTGTGAGTGTTCTTATGGGAGCATTTTACGAATAGATTTTAGGTCCCTTAAAAGCCTAATTTACCCTTAATAAAAAATATAATTAAATCATAATTTAAAATCATTACTAAGCTATAAAAATTTAACCAAAATATAAAATTAATTGCAAATATTTATAAGTATTATGATTAAGAGTTTATCAAAGGAAATAAGGAGAATGATGATGACTTTCTTAACCCTATATCGTGTGACAACTAGAGGATACAATCACATGTACTAGAGACTTCAAAAAAAAATCTTAGAGCCTTAAGTAAACTTAACATGTGAACATATGTGAATATGTCATACTAATGACTAGTTAGATATTATGTCTTTTTCACAATACAAAAGGGAAATTAGATATGCACTGTACCATTTTTCAACAACAAAATATAATTTCTTTCTATGAAAACATCTCTTTGTTCTAAAGCTTTATGGAATAATAAATGTTAAAAAATCACAACTGTTAAAAATAATTTTAGTTTTCTTAGTATGAATAATTCAAAAGTACCTGTATTTAAATATTAGCTAAGTCAGTTATATCACAATGGTAAACAAATCTAACAAATCTAACAAATCTAATAATTAGTTGTAGCATTTCAATATAAACAACAAAACATTTTAAAAAATTAAAAAAATATTTTAAGACATGCATGTAAACTTGGTGTAAAAGTGCAAAAGCAAATTGTCTTGTGGAAATGAAAAGTAAACTTAGGTGTATAAAAGCAAATCAAATACCTTGAAATTTGAACTAAAGATGGAGGAATATTTTTAAGCAATTGAAATTATATTAACACTAAACTTGATGTTAAAGTGCAAAACTGAATTGCCTTGTGGAAATAAAAATTAAGCTTATACATGCAAAAGTAAACCAAACTCCCTTAGGGCTAAATCTCCAAATCTTTGCAACAATCCTTAACAAAACCTTTTAGATCAAATAAATACGAGTCTCTTCATTTTCCAAAGGTTTGATTCAATATCTATTTAGAAAAGGTACAAGACCTTACATGAACCATTTAATGCGATGAACTCTATTACACACTTAAAGACATATGCCATGTTTATGTAGTTCATAATGTGAAAAATAAAACTTTTCCAACCCCCTTTAATATCACCATAACTATAACATAACATTTTTTTTTCCCTTTCTATTAGCTCTTGAATTTTAACAAATGAGACATGGATGCACTAACAATACATTAAACTCTGTGAAAAAAATACAATAAATTTATCCCACATCTTTGTCAATGTCTAGCATGTTGTTTCTACATATCCTTGCAAGTATTTGATATCCTATACTTATATAACAAAACAAATAACATTTAATAATAACTTTTCCTATTTCATCCTTGTTATATTAGTATTAAATTATCACTACATTATTATATTTTGAAAATTGATTACTTTGATTTATTTATATATGTAATGTATAAATAGATTCAATTATTTAATAGTTATTCAGTATAATATATAGAAAATTATATATTTTTCTATAATTAAAAAATATAGAGATATAATATACCTTTATTCGATTTATTTAAAATATTGAAACATCTTTAATCTCATTATATGATAGAAAGAAAAAATCTTATAAGGATTTCTTAAAAACAACAATTTTGTTACATAAAATAATAATAAAAAATGATCTACGGAAGTGAAAGAGGTTTTAAATAGAAATTAATAAAGAAAAACAAATTCCATAATTTCAATTTTAAGAATATGGAAAGGATAATATAGGATTTTAATGTCATTTTTATCAAATAAAAAGCACACAAAAACAAATTTTCATGGAATTTAACTTTTTACAATCACATATTCAATTTGGCTCCCTAAATTTTCTTCTTTACATAAAATTTTCATGTGAAATTTATGAATAAAAGTAATTAAATTTCTTTCCTACTTTTCTTTTGAACGAATTATCTTTTTATTTATTTATTTCTTATGTCACGTCTTTGCATAAATTTTTGCATGTGTAAGCATGTCATGTCATGATGCAATATTGACACATGATCAATAGAAGTATATACATTTAATGAATATATGATTGATTTAAATAAAAATAAAAATATATAATTAATTATTTATTTAAACTCCTTATTTAATGAGCAAAAATAATATTAATAATAACTAATATTAATCTATAATACTAATATATAAAATATTTATACTAATGAATATAGTATTAATATTAAGCTATATAATATTTCTCAATATAATATTAATACCAATCTATTAAGAACCTATAATCAAATATTATTAACATCAATATATATTGTAATATAATTAATAATATTAATCAACTTATTATTATTATTATTTTTTGATCGGTAAAAGGCTGAAGCCCTGAAATTTTTTATTAATATAAAATTATTTTACAATGTGACCCTGCTTACTGCAGGCGCTGGTAGGAAAGAGCGGGGTTGAGAAAACCTCCAGCCTTGCCCGGGACCGAAGTCCTGTACTTATACAAAAATTTACATGGGCATACCCATGACTCGGCGTTTGATGAGATTGGAAATATACATAGCTACCGTAGGCATACCCACGGCTCGATAACTATCGAGAATTCTACATAATTCCGCTGATATATCCATGATCCGATAAAATCATGATATGTTTTTTCTTTTACAATCATATTTTAATTGATATACATTGACTAGTGTTTTGACCAGAATAAGACCTTTAAACAATTTTCATATCATTTTCTGACCCTCTTCATGTCGATATCAATTTGATCATCCGGATATGAATAACACCTGAAATATAAGACATCTTCCAAAACCAGAGGTTAACCAACATATATAAAAAACCTTCAACTTGATTTCTTTACCTATCTAAGAGTATTGAGTAATATTAGAAAATACGGTATCCTTAGAATTAAAGTATCATCATAATCTTAGTTTTTACCTTTTCCAATCTCCTGCTCTTCCCGTATTATTAATATCTTCTTACCTTTGTTTAGTCAAATACCTTACTTAAATGATAATGATAGAAACAAAATGTACCTTGAGGTCCGCAGCCCGTACCAATTAAGGTTGTAATTTCTTGTCACTTATAGCATTAAATATTGTTTACCATAGGACTGCTCCTTCTCTACTTAATTATATTAATAATCTGCCCTAAAAGAAGTCAGACTTAGCGAGCTAACAAAAAGAAGTGTTGGGTTAAGATATATTGCATTTCTCTAGAGATTAATTCAGAGGAAATATTAACTATGGGAATAAAACCTCTACAGAGTAATAAGCCAAAAACCAATTTACCAGTACACAAGGTTTTATATATTTACTCTAAATACATATAACTAGATGTACCATCTTTTATCAGTGCT
Source organism: Chamaecyparis obtusa (assembly GCA_027943335.1). NCBI lineage: Eukaryota > Viridiplantae > Streptophyta > Pinopsida > Cupressales > Cupressaceae > Chamaecyparis > Chamaecyparis obtusa. The sequence goes on from BSBK01002552.1 coordinate 598,162, forward strand.
GTGAATCCGTCCCAAGATAATCTTAATATTCAAAATCCACATAATGAGGTTGATTCAGTATATATAAATATAGTTTTACATTCATCAGCTTATTAAATATGATAAACTATAATAAAAGATTGCAGAAATCATGATTCTGAGCTTTGCAAATCTTAACAATAGACATTAGTATATAGATATATATATACTAATACTATTGTATATGAATCTATATATATAATATAATCTCTGACATCATACATTCTAAGCTACATGTAGGATTCACATTGGTGCTAAATTCTGCATTGTAATCTCAATTGCATGCTTCTCTCAATTATAATTCCTATTTAAAAATTCAATTATAATGTGATTATATATATATTCATATATTGATTAGTAAGGTTATTTGGAAATAAACAAATGAATATATATCTCAAGAAAGTGGCAGCGGCTGAGACCACATCTAAGATGCTCTATCCCTTTCTAGTCCCATTGATGATCAAAGCTATAAGAAAGACCATAGTGTATATGATTTTATACAAATTTAAAAGTTTTGAGTGTAAGCTTCTGTCAAAAGGTATCGAGCAGAGATAGATCTATTTACACCTAGTTTCCATCAAAACAACAAAGCGTTTGATGAGTCATTATCTCCTAGATACTACTACTAATTTAACCAAAATTTCAATACATGCTATTCCAATATTGATGACTATCCTTGCATATTCCCTATTTAGCCATCTATTTAATAGAGTTTCTATACACGTTTGCTACAAAAATTTCATTTGTATAGACCTATATCAATTGATATAAGAATAAAAATAAGCCAATAGATCTACGTTTTAAAATATATATATTTTCCTGAATATATGTTACTGACAAAGACTATCTATTTAAGGGCACATCCATTCATTGTTAAGTCGAGAAAATGAGAGTAGGTCTTCTTTCTATCAAGTCTTTAGTCCTTGGTGCTACTTTTGAAAATAAACACAACTAGCTTACTTGTCTTACTTAGATTGAGAAAAACATTAATAATTGCCTGATCTAATGATCACAAAACAAAGTATCTATATAAGTCTGAAGTAGGTTCTCTAATCGAATAGGATTTTCCAGGCTTCTGTTACAAAGTCAAGGTAATTGTATGTCTCTATGACACCATTAAGTTGAGAGTTTACTTATTCAAGACGCATTCTTCACATGAATATATCAACATAAAAGAAAGATATTAAACTTAGATTCAGAATTAAATATTTAACTATGAAAATACAAGGTATTGTTCATTTTTCACAATTTAGAGACGGATTAGTATGCTTCTCAGATACAACTATTTTTTACTGTACAAATTAAAATCTAATATCTGCATTTTAATAACCATACTGAGCTAAATATTAATATATTACAGACTATATAAATATATAGTGGATGTATCAGTCTATCAACAGGTCTTAGCTTGTTTACTATTATAAACAATCTGCTTTGAGACAAATAGTGCTTGTAATTCTTAATTAAAAAAAACAAAACAAAAAAAAAGGGGTTATATGGTCATAATATTTAGGCTAGATCATTTTTATAGACCTTGGAGCAATACCATACTTGTTTTTCTTTCCTTTTCACAATGATGTATTCTTCCTCCAGAGCCACCTTCTTCGCGCGATGGGTGCAACGTTGAACTTTGGGGGCTGTAATGTGTATCTTTGCTGGCTCAAGTTCATCCAATTCACCTGGGATAAAGAAGCCTTCACCTCTCCAATAATTAAGGGTGGCTCTCGTGTCCATTTCTTGCTAGAGAATTTCATTATACAGGAATTCCAAATTTCTACTCATTTTCAGCCAATGTAAGTCAAAGCCCTCTCCATCCTTGAAGGTTAACATTAGGATATGCTAAGATTGAGGTATTTCGGCAAGCTTGACCACCTCAGTCCTCATTGTCATTTTTGGGTGTGGGATCATTAGTTGGTTATCTACACAGAACACCATTCTTTCTAGTCCTTGAAGAAAATTCTCATTAAAGATAGCATCAGCCACTTGGATGATGTCGTCTTTACTCTTACCAGCAAAAATGGAAAGGGCAATGAACATTCTGATGATCTCACCATTGGTTCGGAAGGTGAACTCATAGTCAAAGTATTGGTCCCCTAGGGCTTTTTCGATTGCTCTTCTTGAGGAATTAGGTAGGGGTTTGAGGATCTGAGTCCATCTCTTAGGCATAATCTTGCCCTGAAGGCCATGGCCTGACCACCCTTGTATGCGAAGGTGACCAGTTTTGATTCCATGACTGTGATACTTCGACTGTTTAGAGTTAATATTGTGAGGCCACATCTACGTTAATTTATAAAGAGATTGTAGCTCTTTCTTCTACATCTGGCGATTCTGTGATGTCAGGGGTAGTGGGTACCTTCCTACTCAATCTACTGATTGGTATTCATATCTTGGTTAATCCTTATTTCTGTAATACATTATGTTATCATTGCTCTACTAAGGATTTGAGATATGGTGTGATTCTCGGATCATTTTGGGTTCTTCTCAATAATATCCTGTATATACTGAGTCAAGCATTACTTACCCTATGGGGCTTATGGTGATAGGGCATGATTAAGAAAGCTCTGCCAAGTAGATCTGTTCGGAAAATCTACTGCTATATTACTTTCTATTATAACAATTCTGACCCTTTATGGATTAATTTTTAATGATTAATAAGTGATGCTCATAATGTTACTGATATCGATCTCAAGAGTTGCTATACTTAATACATGCTCCACTATATGCTGATGTAAGACCACACTATTGGGTCGCTATATGGAAAGATAAGATAAATTATGTCCTCTGCAGGCACCTTCTCGATCGCTTAAGTGTAGAGAGAAGTCTTATTTCCAGACTTATCCCTAAATGATTTTATATCCTTGGTATACCTAAAGCAACACATGCTACTAGGATTATCTATAGAAATCCCACAACTACACCAGGGATAATGATTATCTGTAGAGATCTTTAAATTGTGCTACTTACAATGACTCTATACTCCGCTATTACAGATAGCCATCATTTGTCTTAATGATTGCAACTCCTTCAGTAGGTTTATCTTAAAACTAACTACCTCCTACTAATGTGCTTATTCATGATTGAAAGTGAAGGGATAGCTAATAATTGGATTATACCTTCAGAGAAGCCCGAAAATCTTACTTCAGGCTGCCTCTTGGATAATTAGATAGCCAAAACAAACATTCGTTGATACTCAAATTATGTGCTGCGTCAAGTAACTAAACTAGGGTTTAATAATTGGAGGGTCAGTATAGCAAAGAAGATATTATTAAGGGAAAGTTTGTATACAAAGATGATTAATTAGTGTGATCTACCAATCATACTACACTAACATACGAACACCCTGAAATGTAGATAAATATCTATCTACATAAACAAGTTTATATGTATATATATATGCAGATCTAGCATGATATAGATGGAGAAAATAAACAACCATAATAAATGTCAAGAAGCTTAAAAGTTGAAGATCTATCTGCACCTGAATATCCTTCCCAAGAGAAGAACAATCCAAAGATCAACTACTTAATTAGGATAAAGTGATGCCTAAACTAAGGCTTTACTATTTACAGTAGGATTTCTGCATTCAGGGCATAAATGCTAAAGATATGGAATCAAGAAGTGAGTAACCCCATGGTTATGATAGATCAGGACTTACCTTTCATAGCCATACATTCTAAAGTTTAAGATGTATTTATACCATAGACAGAGCAACATTCTGTTTATAATATAAGTTTGAAAGTTAAATGTCTATTGTTTCAAATTTGACGCTCTCAAGTAGCAAAGACAGACTATATATCTCATAGATATCCTATCATATGTTACTATTGATTAAAAAAGGCCAGAGAACTAGATTTATATCCAGGGAAAAATAGTTAAACCACTACCTAAATCTTACTGACAATAGTGCCTGCTCAATCTTGGCCTACTTTGGGACTATAGCAATTTCTTCTCTTTTGGCTACAGGTCTCTGGTGGATCTTTAACATCTAGACCACTTCTTTGGTGGTCGCAAGGGGTAGCACTATCCAACTCTATATGGACTAGCATTTCTGTTTTACTAATATTAAAACTTACCAGAAGCCTGATAATCACTAAAAACTAGGATGAGTGTCTATAATTATGCCACTATATGAGGATTAAATTATGTCCTAGGATAAACATAATTATAAAGGTTTAGTCTCAGTTAATCATATAGAGATAATATGATAAAAGGTTGATCCATCTACACCATTATTTGCTAAGAGGTCAGCCTCCTTGTTTCCTTCTCTGTATATGTGTTTAACCTCTGTATACTTAAAATAATTTATCAATTCTAAAATCTCTTCTAATTTTGACGATAACTTCCAATTTGGAGTTCTTCTAGTCCTAATGGCATTAATAATTATTTGGGAGTCACCTTCTATTTCCAAATGTGTAATATTAAGAAATTTACATAATCTAAGTCCTGCTAAAACAACCTCACACTCAGCGAGGTTATTGGTTGTGGGGGGGATTGCCATAGAAAATTTTGCTTTGACTAATCCCATGTCATCATGAACAATTCCACCTGCGCCAACTACACCAGGATTGCCTCTAGAGGCTCCATCGAAATTTAGTTTAACCCAGCCAGCTTTAGGGGGATTCCATTTACAAGAGTTTCTTTCTTCTCGAGTTTTCTTCCCCCCTTCACCAAATAAAGGGGGGATAGCAAGGGTGGGCCATACTTTCCTCAATTTATTATCACTTTGTTTAAAAGTACTTTCAAAGTTATGCATGCTCTTAAGTCTATTATTAATAAATTTGATAATCGAGACTTCTATTTTGTTGGTAACAGTTTTAACTTGAGATTTTTTGTTGTTGAAAATCCTATTATTGCGCTCTTTCCAGATTTCCCAAACCACTATAGATGGGGCTATAGTCCAAATGTCCTTATATAGGCTGTCATTGTTAGGAGAAGGCCATGCCTTCAGAAAGTCCAAAAGATTATTTGGTTTAGCTGAGGACCAATTCAAGCATTTACTTAACCAGTTCCAGCATTCTTGAGTGAAAACACAATTAATAAATAAGTGGTTGACATTTTCTTCTTGACATTCACATAGGGGACATCTTGATGGCCCTGCGAAACCCAATTTTCTAATTCTATCACAAGTGATAATTCTATTTTGGAGCGTTGCCCAGAGAAAGTGCCCTGCTTTAGGGAGACACATCTTGTTCCAGCATAGGTTAAGGGGGATATCTATCGCATCCATATTCTATTTTTCCAAGATTGATTTGTATCCTTCTTTTACTTTGTAGCTGCCCTCATTTGACCCAGTCCAGATAAGGTGATCTTCTCTATTTTTAATGGTAATATTTCTATTACTAAGAATTACATGAATTTTTTTAAGTTCCTCTTGATCTACAAGTGAGGGATTAGGGAATTTCCAACAAGAGTTCAAACCTGATTGTATGTAATCCTTAAGATAGGGGCCTAAGCTATCTTTGCACACATTAATAAATCCTTGAGAGAAGCCATCTTTAGTCAAAGGGGGATAACCTCCCCATGAATCTTCCCAGAAAAGAGCCTTGTTGCTAGACCCCACGTCCCATGATAGAAGATTATTAATAATATTCCTCACATTATTAATAAAATTCCATATTCTGGATCCCTTCGTATGAGATCTTGCTCTGAAGATATTAATAGGATCAGCATTGGGGACATATTTATTGAGAAGGACCTTGGCCCATTTACTTTCTGGATTACTATACATATTCCATACTAGTTTGGCACCTAATGCCAAGTTCTGCCATAGAAGATTTTTAATACCTAGGCCTCCTTGAGAGACAGGTTTACATAAATTGTCCCATTTTATTAAAGTTGCTTTCTTATCTTTAGCATTCCCCTGCCAATAAAAGTCTTGAAGAAGTTTATCTAATTTGGATTTTACTTTAGGGGGTAGAGGAACAAGGGACATTTGATAGATAGGGATGGCAGAAAGGACTGATTTGATCATCGTGGTACGTCCTGCTTTAGTGAGCCATTTACCTTTCTAGCTACCTTTTTTATTTTGAATTTTGGATGTCACTAAATCCCATAGGTGAGAGCAGTTTGATCCTAAGTCTAAGGGAATCCCTAAATATTTACAAGGAAACGTCCCTTTTTTATATCCTAAGGAATCACAAATATTCTTGGTCACCTGATCTGGAGTGTTTATGAAATAGATCTCATATTTATTTGAGTTGACCTTTTGTCCTGATGTCATAGAATAGATTTTAAGGGTGTCCTTAAAGGCTTTAGCTTATGTTAAAGTGCAGGCTCCAGGGAGGATGGTGTCATCAACAAATTGCTGATGAGTAATATTGGGAATGTCTTTAGTAATTTTGACTCTTGTTATTTTCTTTTCTATTCTAGCCTACGAAAGAGATCTTCCCAAGGCATCAGCCATGATTACATACAAAAAAGGAGACAGAGGGTCTCCTTGCCTAATTCCCCTAGAAATTTCAAAAAAGCCTTCCGGGGTACCATTAATTAAAAGAGAAATCTTCGGAGTCGAAATACAGTTAAAAATAAGGTTTATCCATTGATTCGAGAAACCAAATGCTTCTAGGCACTTACATAGGTGTGAGCAAGGCTTTCGAGGGTACCTGTTATCTGTTTTGAAAGGCCTAAATCAATCAAACGTTAAGAGTTTAATCTAAGCATGCAATCAAAACAAAACAAATAAACTCTAAGCTAAGCCACCTCAAATTGAGCCAAAAATAGGTGCACCCAAGCACTGTTTGATTTGCTCTGATAAGGGGGATGTGGGCGTGCTCTCTAAGCACTTGGAGCATACTCTAAATGCATTTAGGATGATTTGAAGCTCATGAAAAACCCCAAAATGGCACAAAAATAGGTATAGAACATCTGATTTGCCCCTAAGGCTTCAAGAGGCTCAAGAATGCTCTAATGGAGACTCAATGCAAATATGATTATGCTAAGATTGATTTTAGACCAAATTAGAGATGTGGTATGATGCTATGCTATGCAAAACAATAAGAAAAACTATGTTAATCCATTATTGCTAAGCTATGATGAGCTAAAATGCTAAAAAGTAAGCTAATTAGAATGATTTGCTAAGATCTAACATGAAAATGACATTATAACAATGCATGAGGATGAAAGTAAGCTCATTGATTTTGCTCTTGAAAGGAGAGGTATTTATAGGATTCTTAAGGGCTTGGGGTAGGAAGAGTGAGTGGCCAGGATTGAAATCCTCAAGAGAGGCCAAGATTCACTCAAAGGGGAGCACATGGATTGTGCTAGTTTAGGGATCACCTCCTTGTGACAAGTGTCACAAGGGCATTGGATTGAAAAATGGGAGGAATGTGCACAATTTGGGAAATGTGCCTAAGGTCAAAGGGTGTAAGAAAGGGGTGAGGGGCTTCTTAAATGCACCATAAGTGCATGTAAGAGGGATAAGGAGGCCTTAAATGCCTTAAATGCATTTAAAAAAGGGAAGCCCTCTTTGTTGACTTTGGGGTAAGCTTAAGAGTTGGCTAACCTTGTTTAGGGAATGTGACAAGGTTAGGGGAGGAATTAGGATTAGGATTAGGATAATCTTAGGATTAGGATGGGTGAAGAGGTTGGATTTGAGAAGATTCTAGAAGAGTCTAGAGTTCTTCTTGGTTTTATGGAATAAAAGTTTATTCATTCCAAAAGCTTAAGTTTTGGGAATATTTATTGAAATATTTTCAATAAATATGAAATTTAAATATTTAATCTTAATTAAATATTTAGCCTTGGGATTAGGTTTAGAAAAGATGGGATTAGCCTTTTAATCAAGATTAAGAAGGAATTAGAAGATTTTGGAAGAGGTTAGTGGTTTTAAGGAAATTGGCCAAGTTTTGGGCAAAAAATAAATAAATTATTTATTTTGAGATTTTTGGTCAATTTATTAATTAAATAATTAATAAATAAGGAGATAATGTTTAAATAAGATTTAAAATTTTTTGGGAGGGATTCTTTAATTAAATATTTTTAATTAAGATAAAGGGATTTAATGACATAAAAATAAATTAATTAATTAAATAAATAATTAATTAATAAATGATGATGTCATCAGGGATTTTTCAGAAAATAAAAATACTTTATTTTTTAAAGGATTTTTAGGTGTCTACATTTTGCCCCTCTTTGATGCGATGCCGCAAGTGGCATGGCGTCAAAGACAAGAAAATAAGATGCCCAAGGCTAGAATTTGGAAGAATGAGGGGTTGTGCCCCCTCGAGAAAATAACGCAAGGAGTAAGCGTTGTGGAATTTTCTCGAAAGGAAACAGGGAAGGAAGGACCTAGGAAGAAGGGGAGATAAATAACCAAACTTCCAAGAGCAAAGATGAGTGAATGCAAGATGAGATGGAATGCAAAATGTAGGATGCAGCTATATGAGGATGCAAGATGCAAGATTAATCTATATGATGCAAGATGCAGGGGATTGGGGAAGCTCCGAGTGCAAATGTGGAGAGCACAACCTAGTTTAATATAGCAATACTAGAGACCTGCCAAGGATACTGGGATCACGAGGCCTTGTCACGAGCGTTGCATAGGACTGACGTGAAAAAGACACGCAGGGTTGCCCCAGCATCACACATGAAACCTGAAGGAGGCATGGTGGAAACGATGCTAAAGAAACCACAAACACATGACTGACTCACAGGCAGAAGCAAAAGATCAAAAGACTTTGCCCTAGATTATCCTCATTCGCAGCGCACCAGGATATAAAGGATCATAGCGACTTTGAGTAGAGAACAATGAGAAGCCGTAAAAGATTAACAAGACTCAAAGGACAAAATCCAAGGTCCAAATGATAACTCCAAAAAGACATCCTTTTCCAAGGAGAGAGATTTGATTGGACTGAGGTGATGGGGGGAAGATTAGGTCGGACAGGCGGAAGGATACATCCTCAAGGACCCACTGATTGATGAAAGAATGAGGGTTGTTGTTCGCTGGGAAATGATGAAGTCAAAGAATAATCACAGTGATCAAGAAGAGTCGATAATTGATGTTGTTGAAGTACAAGGCTGGGTAGGATAAAGTGTTCTGATCAAAGGCTGCTGCAGGACTGACAAGGATTGATGTACAACAAAAAGGGACAAGATGTACAATGGAGGGGAAAAGATATACAATGGATAAGTACAGAAGCTCAGGAATGGGGATAGGAAGATCTCACTATACAGGATATATAGGAAGGATTGCGCTACACAGGGGAGTGGACAAGAGATACAAGAGATGATACAAGATATGGTACAAGATATGGTACAAGATATGTGCAAGAGGGATTGTGGTGTTGCTGAAGGTTTAGGGCTGGGGGATGGTGGATGGGGATGGGGATGGTAAAAAGGACTGAGATGGTGGGATGGGGGGGATGGGAGTTTGATAGATAATGGCTCGGTCCACCATGTATGGCGCCTGTTTGCCAGGTTTTCACCAACATACTTGTCCAAGGCACTTGAATTGCCAAGTTTTCACCATTGGACGATTATTTTCTTTTCTTTTTTTCTTTTTTTTTGCTTTTTTGATTTTTTTTGTATTTTTTCTGCTTTTTTCATTTTTTTTAATTTTTAATTTTTAATTTTTTTATAGGGATTTTCTGAATATGTAGGATCTGGTTCAGGCATAGAACCTCTTCAGATGTATGATGTTGATTGGATCATTCAAAGGCTCTCCTTCTGGTGTAGATAGCTGATAAGCTCCAGAGCCAAAACATGCTGTGATAACATAGGGGCCCAGCCAAGTAGGCTCAAACTTGCCTTTCTTTTCTCGATTTTCTTGGACCTTCTGATTTTCTTTTAGAACCATGTCACCGACCTGGAACTGTCTGGGATGGACCTTCTTGTTATAACTCCTTTTGAGTCGATTCTAGTATGCAACCAGGTGATCATATGCTTGCTATCTCTTTTCATCTAACAGGTCTAGCTGTGTGAGACGGGCTACACGATAATCTTCATTAGTGGCGTAGTTCTTCATGGAGACTCATAATGATGGGAGCTCGACCTTGATCGGCAGAACGACTTCAACACCATATACAAGGGAATATGGGGTGGTGCCTGTCGGAGTGCGATAGGAAGTGCGGTAGGCCCAGAGGGCAGGATTGATTTGGAGGTGCCAATCACGACCAGATTCATTAACAACCTTCTTGAGGATTTTCAAGATAGTCTTGTTGGTTGCCTCAGCTTGGCCATTTCCTTGAGGGAAATATGGACTGGAGAAATGGTGATGGATGTGGAGTCTGGCACATAGATCATCCACATGCTAGTTTTCAAAAGGTGTGCCATGGTCTGTGAAAATGGTAGATGGTATGCCAAAGCGACAGATGATGTGGTAAAGGATGAACTTTGATATTTGGATGCCAGTAGTTAGGGTGAGCGAAATCGCTTCAACCCATTTGGTGAAGTACTCTGTGATAGTTATTATGTATTTGTGTCCATCCGAGGAAAGGGGAGTGATTAAGCCGACAAGGTCAAAGCCCCAACATGAAAATGGCCAAGGTGGCGCAATGGGCTGCAAGTCTTGTGCTGGTGCATGAATCAGATTTGCATGTTGCTGACATGGTAAACATTTTCTGACAAATTCACAAGCATCATGCTCCATGGTTGGCCAATAATACCCAACTTGAAGCAACTGCTTAGCTAGAACCATGCCACTCGTGTGGGCACCACAAATTCTAGCGTAGACCTCTTGTAAAGCTAGGATGGCCTCATTTGAATCTAAACACCTAGAGAGGATATTGTGATACCCTCGACGATAAAGGGTGTTGGCTACAAGAGTGTAGCGGGAAGCTCTGCGGATAAGGTTTTGGCGTTGGTTATTGGTGAGATGGGGAGATATGATACCATTCTTTAGATATGCATGGATGTCGTGGTACCACAGGGACTAGGGACCAACCAAGACACACCATTTCTGCATCGGCGTTCTCATAAGCTGGTGTATGTAGCTGCTCGACTAGGAATTCATACTGTGATGTGTCATGTGGGATTTCTAACAAGGACCCAATAGTTGCCATTGCATCTGCTGCTTTGTTCTGAAGTCTGGGTATCTGTGTGAATTGTAGATTTAGGAAATGCTCTTTCAATCTATCCATGAGTTCTTTGTAAGGTAGTAGCTTGTCATCCTTTGTCTGATATTCATCTAGGACTTGTTTTATAATTAGTTGTGAATCTCCAAACACTTGTAATTCTATGATATTCCACTGAATGGCTATTCTGAGACCTGAGATGAGTGCCTCATATTCTGCAATGTTGTTGGTACATGGGAATCCCAATTTGAATGATTTTGGGATGTAGTCAACCCGAGGTGTGACGAATAGGATTCCTGCCCCTAATCCATGTGATGTGTAGGAGCCATCAAAGTATAGTTTCCACATGGGTTGTTCTTCGATTATACATAAGTGTTCATCGGGGAATTCCATGATTAGTGGATAGGCATCCACCAGTGGTGCTTCTGCTAGCTGATCGGCAATGACTTGCCCTTTGATTGCTTTGTGATCAATATACTGGATGTCGAACTCACTGAGTAACATGACCCATTTTGCCATACGGCCTGTGAGGGTTGTCCTTGATAAGAGGTACTTGAGGGGATCCACTTTTGAAATGAGCCTGATTGTGTGACTAAGCATGTAGTGTCTAAGCTTTTGAGTGGCAAAGACCACTGCAAGGCATGCTTTTTACATAGGTGAATAATTAAGCTCATAGCCAACAAGAGTTCGACTAATGTAGTAGATGGCTCTCTCTTTGTTTTCATCATCATGCTGAGCTAGGAGTGCCCCTAGTGTTGTAGTGGTTGCTGAGATGTAGAGTATGAGAGGGCATCCTGGAATTGGTGGTACTAGGATTAGAGAATTGGCAAGATACTCCTTGAGCTTATCAAAGCATCTTTGACATATGGGATCCCATTTGAAGCTTGTGTCTTTGCATAAGAGATGTGTAAAAGGTTGGCACTTGTCTGCTAACTGAGAAATGAACCGACGCACTGATTGAAGCTTTCCTTGTAGGCTTCTAAGCTATTTGAGTGTTCTTGGTGGAGGCATTTCTATTATTGCTTTGACTTTCTTGGGGTCTATCTCTATGCCTCATCGTGATACAATGAAACCTAGGAGTTTTCCAGATGTAACACCAAAGACACATTTCTTTGGATTGAGTTTTAAGCCATAATGATGTAAGCGATCGAACACACTCTCAAGAATGTTTAGATGTTCACCTCGTGTTTTAGATTTTGCAAGGATGTCGTCCACATAGTCTTCTAGGATCTTTTGGATCATTTCATGAAAGATCGCTGTGATCGCCCTTTGATATGTGGCTCCTGCATTCTTTAACCCGAATGGCATCATGTTGTAGTAGAAGGTACCCCATGGAGTAGTGAATGCTGTTTTATGTTGATCTACTTCTGCTATACGAATTTGATTGCAGCCTGAAAATCCATCCATTAGTGACAACATCTCATGACCCGCTGTAAGATCTACAATCATGTCTATATTTGGTAGTGGGAAATCATCTTTTGGACATGCCTTGTTCAAGTCCCTAAAATCCATGCATATTCTGATGTCTCCTAAAGGCTTTGTGATAGGTACCATGTTAGAGATCCATTTTGGGTAGTCTATAGCTCTGATAATCTTGGCTTGGAGGATTTTTTCAAGCTCTATTTTGACTAATAAGGCAACCTTCAGATGCATTTTTCTCAGCTTCTGCTTCACTGGCTTGACATTAGGATCCACTGCTAGATGATGAATGACAAGATTAGGATCAAGCCCAGGCATGTGTGCGTATGACCACACAAAATTTATGATTGATTCTCTAAGGACTGCAGTCAATGCCATTTCTTCACCCTCTGTTAGATTGGCCGCAATGTAGGTGATTCTTGGACATTCCTCTGTGCCTAAGTTGACCGGCTTGGTTTCTTCTATGATGATAGGTGACTACTCAGGTCTATAATCTCGCATAGGTGGAAGAGGCAAGTCTTCATCTTCTAGCGCTTGAATTGCCAAGTTTTCACTAGAAGATACGCTCTTTATTTTTACTTTTTTGGAATCAGAATGTGCCCCAGAAGGGTTTTCACATAAGGACTCATGTTTTACTCTTTCTATTTCTTTTTTGCAGCTAAAGCTTGCCTCCTCTCCGAAGTATCCTTTTGGGTCAAGCTTATAGATGTGAGTTGACTCTGAATTGTGAACTGATTGTGGGCCTGATGCCCCCATGAATTCTAGGAGTGCTTCCATGCTTTGGAACTCATCGATGTGTGTAATGCTTGGTTGGTCCCATTCTATGAGTTCAGGGTGGGTGAGGGGAAGTTCTATGAGATTGATGGCAAGTTGTCAGAGGATAGAAGTCCCCAGGAGGGTGTCATCGTCAAAGATATCATCGTAAGATCTGATTTCTTTCTCTTCAAGGATGTCTTCGATCTCTATGAGGTCATCCTGGCTATTTAAGAGTGGAACGCTAGTCATGTTGGTGCCCCCAGTTGCGGTATTGGGCCCTTGTATATGCAGGAAAGGGGTATTAAAACCAAGACCCTGATGTTCAGGATTCTTTGATGGTGTGATGGGATATTGGTTGCCGCCTTCTTGTGGCCCTAGACCACCGCCTTGATAGTGCCATTGTTCAGTGGTAAACTTATATTGTTTTGGATATTTATATTTGAAATAGCCAAGAAGTTGAGTGTCAGGTGATGGGGGATCTTTATACAACCACCTATTTATGTCAGGATCCATCTCTTGACTGTTTATGTTGCCATGGGATTCAAAAGTCATAGATCTGATTTTCTTGATTTCATGATGCTCTTCTATAGGCTTGCTTTGGTGATCTGGACGCCCTTGAGTATGTGGATCAAGTGGGAGGGCCCCTATGGAAAATGCATCATGTAGGCTATTTTCACCACAACCCTGGTTATTGATCTTGACGGAAGAGAGGGTGGAGGTGAGAATGGTTTCTGGATCGCAATGGGATCGGGATGAGCTGGCAATAGAAGTACCAATGTCAGTTCCAGGACAATGAGTGGAGTGAGGGAATGATGCTTCCATTGCATGACAGTATGCGAAGGGTTGGGGGTCAGCATGGATGGTAACCTTAGTGCCTTGATGCAAAAATTTGATGCACTGATGGTAAGTAGATGGTACAGCCTTAATGGAATGAATCCATGGTCGGCCTAGGAGGATATTAAATGGTAGGTCAAGATCGACAACATGGTAGATAGTATCTTGTGTTGCTGGGCCCAGCTGAATGGGCAAAGTAATGGTACCTTCAGAGGTATGCTCCAAGTTGTCATAGGCTTTGATAGTGATTACTTCATGTGCTATATCAGCCTGTGTGAATCCAATCTACTGAATGAATTTTAAAGTACACAAGTTTAGGGCTGAGCCATTATCTATTAAGACCCGTTTGATGGCAAAGTCTCTGACCATGATGATGATGCAGAGAGGGAGAGTATGGTCAGGTGCAATGGTTGGCATGTCAGATGGTTTGAAAGATAAAGCACAGGCTGTGGATAGATGTCCCACAAGGGTCTCAAACTAGGTGGTGTTAATGTCTGTGGGGACATGTCCTTCTTTGAGAGCTCAGTCAAGGATCTCCTGATGGAGAGGTGAAGTGCGGAGAAGGTCCAAGATGGATATTTGGGCTGGTGTATTCCCAAGATGTTCTATGAGGTTGTACTGTGCATTGTGTGCATTTTGTACTAGCCTTGGATGAGCACCAGCAACAGTTATCTGACCCCTACGGGTGGTAACAACACATTGACTGTCTGCTCCTCTGACATGGATGGTATTGACTGTGGGCTCAACTTGGGTTATACATCCAACAAATTTATCATAGTTGATGTAGGCAGTAGTGTGATCTTCTTGCTTGCCTTTACCATGATTCTGAGGATGATTGGTATTAGCTTGATTCTTCCCATCATCGTGTTGTGGGAACACATTCTGATAGATTTGTAAATTGGCATTTGGTGAGGCTTGAGCAGGTGTATCTACTTGAATCTCTTTTTGATCAATGAGATCTTGGATATAGTTTTTGAGTCTCATACACTTTAGGGTAGTGTGTCCTTTGACGCGATGATAATCACAGTACTCATGATCTTTGTACCAATCAGGCTTGGGAGTGGTATCATCGACTGGCTGAATTGGTGGATATGTAATCAAGTTGGCCTTGGCCATCCGATGAAAGATAACATCCAGAGGTTCACCCAGCGGTGTGAAGGTCTTCTTTGGATAATTTTGAGCTCTGGGTTTGTTTTTCTTGGGAGCAATATTGACGGCATTGACTTGATTGTTTGGGTTACCTTGATAAGCTTGATGGGCTTGCTGCTGATAATTCTGTTGATTATTCTAAGAAGGATATTGTTGCATAGGTTGTTGATGGACTTGAGAAGGTTATTGATGGGTGGGCACTTGTTTTTGTTGGTATGCAGGAGTTGACGGAGGACTAGCTACAACAAATTGGACATGCTTGGTATCAGTGGCTCCATCAGTAACAACATTCTTGTTACAATTCCAGTAACGGGATTTATCATTGCTGGGTTTTTGGGTATCATTTTTGAAATGCTAGATCATGCCTTCATCTAGGAGGGCCTTTTCAATACCTATCCCCTTGCTCTTGATATCTTGATAGGTTTGGAGACAATTCATCCGCATGAAGTGGGATAGCTTAGGATGCAGGTTATCAGTGAAGATTTTGGTCAAATGCTTTTCTGGCGGTTGGTATGATAACCTGGTGGTAAGGTTCTGCCATCGTTGCAAGTATTCTGCTAGGCTTTCTCCATCTTTTTGTTTTGAGTTGCAGAGATCTAACAAGGTCAACTCATTCTCAACATTGTGGGCATAGTGGGCAATGAACTTCTCAGAAAGTTCAGCAAAGGTTGTGATAGTCCCACATGGTATTTTGTAGAACCACTCAACAGCGGTTCCTCCCAAGCTTTTGGGGAATAAACGCAAGAGATAGTTATCACTATAAGCCACTTCTTGGCATGCCATATAAAATTCCTTAACATGATTGACTGGATCTCCTTTCCCCCGATATTTATCAAATTTAGGTGTTTCAAAGTGCTTGGGGAAGGGAATAGCGGCAATGGATCGGTCAAATGGGCAGGGACACACCTCTTCAAACTTGTAGGTTTTTCTCTTAGTACCAGTTTGGAGCTCTTTAAGAGCGTTCTTCATGGCTTCCCACTCGGCATTGATTGGTGTTTGAGTAGGTACTCCCATTTGAGGTGGGTATTGTGGAGTGGGATATGGAGATGGCCCAGCGGGATAGGTATATTGGAGTGGATCTTGGAGTGATGCTTGCTGGGGAGGATACTGCTAATGTGGCATAGGGGGATATTGTGGTGATGGATATGGGATTTCTTGCTGGTGTTGTGGGATGATAGGAATTTGTTGCTGCGCCTGGTAGGAGGAAGCTTGTTGTTGCTGGGGAATGATAAGGGTTTGTTGTGGGGGAGGTTGGTGGAATGACACTGCTTGCTGGTAAGGTGGTCCTTGCTGAACTTGGCTCTGTGGTTGACCAATGTAGGTCGGGTGCATTTTTGCATTGCTTAAAGGTGAATTTGAGGTGGGGAAGCTTGAAGCAAAGGGTGGCTGGGCAAGATAACTTGTGAAATGGGATGAACTTTGCTGCTGAGGTAGAGGAACTTGCTGAAAGGCATTAGGTGTTGTGAACGGATAGTTTGCAAAGGATGAAGCTGGTGGAAGTTGTGATGGTTGTTGTGCTACTTTTGAGGAGGTGGCTTATTGGTTTCCAAACATAGATGTAAGAGAATGGGTTGGTATGCCCCAAGCTTTCATTTCTTCTTGAGTGAGGCCCCCACGAGAGCTAGTGTGTGGTGGGAATTGTTTTGCAGCGGACGCTGGGAAGGTGGATGTGATGGGAGTTTGGGATATGAATGGTGGAGTGGAAAAGCCCATGGAAGGGATCCTTGTGGTGAAGGCATTTTGATGGGCTTGTGCCTGGGTAAATGCTTGTTGGGGGGGAAAGGAAGGGAACATTTGTGCGCCCCATGAAAAGGGTGATGTTGATGCGGAAGCTTGCTGAGGAGGAAAGGGGAGTGATTGCGCTGCCCTCAGAATAGATGATGCTGGCGTTTGTTGGGTGAAAGAGGGAAATGATTGCGTTGACCCTGGAAAAGATGGTATGGATGTTGAAGCTTGTGAAGCAAGGGGGAAGGATGATTGCATCCCTCCTAAAAAGAATGGTGTGGAAGGAGATGGAGCTGCTTGTGTAAATGGATGTGTAAGAGGTGGAAGTTGATTTTGTGACAAGCGTTAGATTTGTGCAAGAGCTTGGGAGGCCATGGCAGATGATGAAGTACCTGTGATAGGGAATGGAGCAGATGGTGTGACAGATAGTGTTACAAGGCTTGCGAAGCTTCCTTGCAGAAGAAGGGGAATGGTGGAGGTTGCTTGAGATGTTTGCACGGTGGGATCGGGGAATGGTTGGATGAATGGAGAGTATACTTGTGCTAGGATTTGGATAGTGCTTATGGGAATACGAGGATGGAGATATGGTGGAATGGGAGTATGCCTTTGTGCAAAATTAGTGAACATGCTCTGCTGGTCTTGGGCTATGAGTGTATTGACTACTGGTGGATTCTCTGGGTGATTCACAAATGTTTCTATTGCCAAAGGAGCTGAGGGGATATTGGGATCATCCCATGTATTTTCAGTTTGTATTTGGGGAACATAGGCTACCATTGCGCTGGTAAAAATGTTGGGATCAGATAAGTTGGTGATTGGATAAGGATTCATGTGCCTTCACTTCCTAGATCCAGATCTTGTCTCGACAAGCATGGAGATGCAGATGCTAGATGGATGCAAGATGTTTCCTAAAGAACTCTAAAGGATGGTGGATGCAAGCTTACGGAACTTCTAAGGATGATGAATTTCTAAAAAATGCGATGCAAGGATTGATGAACTGCTAAGATTTGGATCAAGGATGGTGGAAGATTGATGGGAGATGGTGGAAAATTGGTAAAGAAAGATTGGTGATGATGAAAGCTTGGTGGGATGCTGGTGGAAGATTACTAAGTGTCAACAATGAGCTGCTATTTTTCCCTGATGGAGGATCAGTCATAAGATTTGGGCCAACCTAGAATAGACTAATGATCTTCGGTTAACTGGATGCTTATCAATACAAGCCAATCTCTTGCTCGAGATGATGAGGCTGTGCAAGGACAAGTTGGATTTCCTTTAGACAATGCTCTATCAAAAAGGGGATGCTTTCTGATTTAGGATAAGGGATGGAAACAACTCAAAGGTTTTGAACACTAAGTGTTTGTGGATTTGGATCTCTGGATTTGGTATAAAAGATGGTGGGTTCTGATTTAGATGATGGATACTAGATTTTGGATGAAGGATATGGGATTCTGATGGTGGATTGCTAATGAAAAGATGGTGGAGGATGATGGAACAATGCTCTTTCTAAAAGGATGATGCAGATGCGACTGGGATGGATGATCTATGATGCTGCTAGGAGGATGATGGTGCATGCAACTAAGAAGGACTCTAGGATGTAACTAAGGTTTGGTGATGATGTAGGGATGAAACTAAGATGAAGCTAGGATGACGGACTGCCGAGATTAAGATTGTGAGATCTGAAGGTAGAATAGGACATGTGATGGATCCAGCTAATCTTCTCTTTCAAGGTTGATGTAGCGATGGTTTACTCAGAAATGGTAGGCAAACTATTTGACTCTTGCATTATAGCCAATATTATCAAGCTTTTCTTGATATTTTTCTTCTGCTTGGGTTGCTTGGATAGAGGATTGATGGTTCTTGAGGTTTCTTTTTGCAACTTTCTTCTCTTGATAATCTTTTGATTTGGGCAACTTGGCTTTCGGATGTTTGATCAAATTGGGCATATCTTTGGGAAAATTCTGATAAAAAAGGCTTCTTGGATATCTGATTTCTGCAAGATTTTCTGAGTATCAAGTTTGTTGATTGGTTTGATTTTCTCAAGTGGCAAAGGATAAATTAAAAAGGCTTCTGACAAAGCAATCTCTGCAAAGGGCAAAGCAACCTTGCGGGATACAAACAGGATGACTGACTCTGATAAAGCTTTGAAAGTGTATGTTTCAACAAGTGTTTTCACGGAGTCTTTGACTGTCAAGCACTTCAAATAGATCTACCTAAGGAAGGTGAGTATCAAAATCGCTTGCCCACAGCTTGGTATCCCCCAGAAGGGAATACAAATGGTGAGTAATCTTGAGGCAACCCGGTAAACCCCTAGGAATCGGTCCTTGCACAAGGATTTTGATACTTTCAGATGTAGATAGGGTAGCCTCTATTTTATCAGGTTTTTAATAGTTTCGTGGAGTCTCCATGCCCGGTTATGCTGACCGCCTATGACTCACTTAAGAGCCTAGCCAACAACGCTGGGGGAGAAATATTTACCTTTCCCCAGACATTTGTATTTGGCACCAGACGCCCGACGATTAGGAGATGTAAGTGAGTACTTTTTGCCTTCACTTTATTTATATACCAGCTGGGGGGGATACTAGTTTGAGGTCGTTCTCCGAGGAGGAAGCACTTTTCTTCCCGGACAGGCCTCGCTAAAAGTAGAACAAGTGAACTTGTCCAAGTCCAAATGTTCTATGTTGCTTACTTTAACAAGGATTTTGCAAGAAGATAAAGCTCCTAGATGCACATCAAGCAAGTTTGTTCATTTTCCCAAATTGATTAAGTGTGTTCGAACTTTTGAAAAATGAAGACACACGTGCTTAGATTTTGATTTGTTCTTTCTTCAAAATGTAAATGATTTGAGCGGTTGCAAGTTCTTTCCTTTTGGGCATTCAAGATTGGTATTTGCGAGTTGATTTAGGAACTTTGAAAATGTGCTTTGTTTTATCCTTAGATCATTCAAGATTGTGTTTGTTTACTTGCTTTGAAATTTGAAACAAGAGAGGGAATAGAGTGTTCGTTCCTTTTAGTGCATTCGAGATTCGGTTTGATTTTCAAAATGACAATGACACTTTAGGACCTAAGTTCTTTCCTTTAGTTTCATTCAAGATTGAGTTTGACCTTTTGTTTGCAATAAAAATAAATAAATCCAGTCCCAAGCAATTCAAGATAGAAAAACACCAAAAGGCGACATTGTCTAGCTTATACGCGATGCTGGAAAGTGCAGAGGCGACATTTCATTCTTACAGGCGACAAATGATTGATCAGAGGTGGCAGAGAAAAAACTTACAGGCGACACCTAAATGCTCAAAAGCGATAAAAGAAATACCAGCTGCGACAAAAGAAAAACTAGAAGCGAGGTTTTTGTATCCAAAGGCGTGAAAGTTTGTTTCAGAGGCATGATGTCTTTCTAAAAAGGCGTGATTTAATTACATGCAGGCGACAGAAGAAGTAGAGGTAGAATAGAAGTTATCGCTGGCGGAAATCTGCCAGTAACCAGGTGTGAAAATAGTGTCTGTACGCGTGATTTGATTGCTTCAAGGCATGATTTGATTTCTCAAAGGCATGATTTCATTGCTGTAGGCGACATTTCTTTTTCTGAAGGCATGATTTTTTTCATTTCCTGTGACACGGAGATTGAAAAAGTGTGATTTGATCAAGCTGATTGTGGTTTGAGTCCCACCGGGCGTGCCAGAATGTGAGCAAGGCTTTCGAGGGTACTTGTTATCTGTTTTGAAAGGCCTAAATCAATCAAACGTTAAGAGTTTAATCTAAGCATGCAATCAAAACAAAACAAATAAACTCTAAGCTAAGCCACCTCAGATTGAGCCAAAAATAGGTGCACCCAAGCATTGTTTGATTTGCTCTGATAAGGGGGATGTGGGCGTGCTCTCTAAGCACTTGGAGCATACTCTAAATGCATTTAGGATGATTTGAAGCTCATGAAAAACCCCAAAATGGCACAAAAATAGGTATAGAACACTTGATTTGCCCCTAAGGCTTCAAGAGGCTCAAGAATGCTCTAATGGAGACTCAATGCAAATATGATTATGCTAAGATTGATTTTAGACCAAATTAGAGATGTGGTATGATGCTATGCTATGCAAAACAATAAGAAAAACTATGTTAATCCATTATTGCTAAGCTATGATGAGCTAAAATGCTAAAAAGTAAGCTAATTAGAATGATTTGCTAAGATCTAACATGAAAATGGCATTATAACAATGCATGAGGATGAAAGTAAGTTCATTGATTTTTCTCTTGAAAGGAGAGGTATTTATAGGATTCTTAAGGGCTTGGGGTAGGAAGAGTGAGTGGCTAGGATTGAAATCCTCAAGAGAGGCCAAGATTCACTCAAAGGGGAGCACATGGATTGTGCTAGTTTAGGGATCACCTCCTTGTGACAAGTGTCACAAGGGCATTGGATTGAAAGATGGGAGGAATGTGCACAATTTGGGAAATGTGCCTAAGGTCAAAGGGTGTAAGAAAGGGGTGAGGGGCTTCTTAAATGCACCATAAGTGCATGTAAGAGGGATAAGGAGGCATTAAATGCCTTCAATGCATTTAAAAAAGGGAAGCCCTCTTTATTGACTTTGGGGTAAGCTTAAGAGTTGGCTAACCTTGTTTAGGGAATGTGACAAGGTTAGGGGAGGAATTAGGATTAGGATTAGGATAATCTTAGGATTAGGATGGGTGAAGAGGTTGGATTTGAGAAGATTCTAGAAGAGTCTAGAGTTCTCCTTGGTTTTATGTAATAAAAGTTTATTCATTCCAAAAGCTTAAGTTTTGGGAATATTTATTGAAATATTTTCAATAAATATGAAATTTAAATATTTAATCTTAATTAAATATTTAGCCTTGAGATTAGGTTTATAAAAGATGGGATTAGCCTTTTAATCGAGATTAAGAAGGAATTAGAAGATTTTGGAAGAGGTTAGTGGTTTTAAGGAA